>JACBWV010000636.1:0-134821 GCA_013435795.1 Chlamydomonas sp. ICE-L
GCTCTCCGCTCTCTTCTCGCACAAACGGATACATCCTGTGCTCAATCTTTTACACTTCCACTGCATGATTGATCTTCCCGACTTTGCTTTTCTTTGCTTGCACAGGTGTCATTTGCCAAGGGAGTTCAAGTAAAGGTGAGGCAGTGCCTGTGTGTATGTAGAAGAAGTTGGCGGTACATTTTGCACATGCATGGCTAGACAACGACACACCTTACATGTCATACATTACATGGCTGTGTGTGTGTGTGTGTGTGTGTGTGTGGTGGGGGGGGGGGGGGGTCCCCTTCAATGCTTCCTAGTAAGCACATACTGGGTGGATAATAACTGCTGGTGTTTCTGTTGCACATATAAACTATGTTTTCATTGCACCACTGTATAGTTGCCCTGCATATATCCCCCCCCCCCCCCCCCCCCCCCCCCCCCCGATGTTTTGACCTGTATCCCACCCTATGTGGAAATCAATTCAATGCTTGTGCCTATAAATTTGGGTACAAGTCTATACATTGTTAAGTTGAAGAGGTAGCTGATTTATACCAGTAATTTATTTTACCAGTAACAGTCACCTTGGAAACTACCCAATGTCATATTATAGTATGCTCGTGTTGCTTGTTGTACTAATCAAAGTGCCCCCCCGCCCATCCCTACAGGAGCTTGCCCCGTGGTATCCGGCTATGATGTCCACACCTACGTGGACCATATCTATGATGATATACAATGCTTGCGTGATGTTGGCACTATTGTGGAGGCAACTGCAATCATGTCTGCAAGATGTAATGATGATTCGGCGTGCAAGGCCTTCAATGTGTATGACGAATCACTATATGGCATAACTAGCGGATGCTTTAAGACAGAATCAACCATCAACTCTGATCCGTCGGGTCCAGTGTATTGCTTCTACACAAGAGGTGCACACCTAACTGTATTTTGCATGTGTGTGGATGACATTATGCAATGCCAAGGTTGCTTCCGATTGGGGTGTCCCCCCCCCCCCCCCCCCCCCCCCTCCCCTAAACACACAGATTTTGCATGCAGCTTCAATTTGCCTGCATATGATCTGCTTCCAGCTTCAATTTGCTTGTTGCTTGATGCTAATACGCATGCAGCTTCAATGCACTAGCTTTTAATCCACTCAATTCACTTGCTGCTTGCTGCTAATTTGCTTGCAACTTCAATTTGATCGCAACCAATCGCCCGCAGCCCAAACATAGTAAAACAAAAAAGGCAGTTGCGCAAAAAAAGGAGCAACGAAGTGGCAGTTGCGATTTTGAAGCGACCCCCATTGAGAAAATAGTACCCTGCTGCAAACATGCAAATGATACTTATTGACTCCACCAGATGTAGACCTAAATATGAATCCGTGTGGCCCCATTGATGCACCACCAAATGCCAACCAAACAAGCCAGTTATACTGATTATCCTTTGAAACCCTGCCTTTCTCCAGGCAGTGTAATCTCCCAAGAAACCTTTGCACTCAAGACTGGGAAATCAGCCCTGTGTGCTGGCAAGGGAGATACCACGACCTACACCGGCTTGGTTTGTGATGTTAGTGGTTCCATTCAGTGGAACTCCATGACCACCAGCCCTGCCCCTGGCTGTAGCTGGACCAAAGACAATGACTCAATATGGAATGCGCAGTGGGTTGGCGGCTGTGGCGTTGTTCCCTCACAAGTTCCCCAGCTACTCACACGCATAGGTCAGGTCCATAATCATATACTTTATGAACCATTGCTGTTTCCATATATTGCTTGTTTTTAAAATCCAAAATGCATTCTCTTGGAATGGTTTGCAATGTTGTTTCTCATTTTGCCTGCCTTCCAACCCCTTGCCCAAAGTAACCTTTGCACTGGGAAATCAGCCATACCCCCTGGGTTGGCGGCTGTGGCGTTGTTCCCTCACAAGTTCCCCAGCTACTCACACGCATAGGTCAGGTCCATAATCATATACTTTATGAACCATTGCTGTTTCCATATATTGCTTGTTTTTAAAATCCAAAATGCATTCTCTTGGAATGGTTTGCAATGTTGTTTCTCATTTTGCCTGCCTTCCAACCCCTTGCCCAAAGTAACCTTTGCACTGGGAAATCAGCCATACCCCCTCTTGTACCATGCGTGCCCACCATACCTACCCTTATACCATGCCTGCTGGATATACACACACTGATACCGTGCATGCCCGCCATACCCACACTTATACCTTTTTGCCCGCCACACCCTCATCTAGGTGCTTGGAGGCGCGTCCTGAATACAATTATTTGGTAACAAATTAAACTCAACCCACTTAACCCCCCCCACCCCCAACCCCCCTCAACACCCTCAAACCCCTCAAACTCCTCAGCCCCCTCAAACTCCTGAACCCCCTCAACCCCCTCAACCCCTTCACCCACCACACCCCATCACCCTCCCCACCCCCATCCAAAATCATTACCCTCCCCCTAACCATCCCCTCACCCCACCCCCCCATCCCCCCACCCACCCACCCACCTATCCTTTTTACCCTTCCCCCTCCCCCCTGTTTCCCCCTCCCCACTATTCCCCCCTTACATTATTTTCCTGTCTGAATATGTATGTGTGCTGAACGTATTTCCAGCAAGAATCATAATTCTGTCAACTAAAAACCATGTATTGATGTACACATTTTCAGGAGCTGTCTTCACTACGGTCCAAGGCTCTTGCCCAGTCGTTGATAATGGGCGCTGCATTACGAGTATGAACTGGCCCAATACATACAGCAACAATGAAGTGTGTGTTTTCGAGGCGACTACCACGACAACTACCCCTCTTCGCAGTTTTAACTGGAGTGTTGATTCTTCTGATAAACTATACCTTGGCAACATACATTCCACTACGTTCTACTCTGCCTTACCTCCAGAAATCAGCCTACAAGACGGAGACCAGCTCACATGGATCACAGATAGCTCGCAAACTAAGAATGGCTTTAAAATATGTCTTGATGTACTCCTTAATACATGTGATGGAGGAGTTTCCTGCAACATACCCAAGGTATGCGCACACCATGAGGAGAATATTGCATGCTGCCCACCTAACTACCCCAAATGGTGTGGCGGTGGCACCTGCTTTGACAGGAGCTATGTGTGCAATGAGCGCCCCCCCCCTTCAGGTGAGGGCGTATGCTGTGACCACGGTGGATGTATGTGTATGACCCCACTAGCCACGTTACAGTGTCCAGTTGTCTCAGTACTGTCTTCCTTCCCCTCCCCCCCTCCCCTCCCCCCCCCTCCCCGCTCCCTCCCTCCCCCTCCCCCTCACCCTACATTATCTGTTTTCCAAATTTGAAGATATAGGGTGTTGCATAATTATGACTTGCCCAGGTCCAGCAGTAGTCCCCGTACAATATTCCTGTCATTCCTATCACAATTCACATCACATCACATCATTAACTTCCCTTACCCTCCTACAATTAATGTCATGCCCAACCTCCAATTTATTTCAACCTCTTCCTGTCCAGTATAGTCTAGTCCAGTCCATCCCAGACCATTTCAATCAAATATAATCAAATCCAATTTGCTTGTGCCTTGTAGCGCCTATCACTTTCGATGTGTCTGACTATGCTGGACTTCTAGAGGCTGCAAGGAATACATCAGATATATGGAACAGCGCCGACAATGAGCCTGCAGTCCTCATCCACATTACTGCATCCGTTATCATTGTGCCAGCTAATTTAGCAAGTCAAGTTGCAGTCTTCAATTGGTCTGTTCCACCACAAGACTCGCAATCATATTGGCGGCATTTAGAAATTCGCGGCCAAGGCTCTGGTGGCACCGTCATTGACTGTGATCATATTGCCTCAAATGTTTTGAGAGTGCTGTCAGTTGGCCATATTCTCGTCACGGGGATCAAGTTCATGCATTGTATTGGAACTCCACTCGTGTTTCGATCTCCTGTTCGTGGATTGGATGTCCGTTATGCTACCGCTGATATTGGCACTGTCAAGTACACTACCGATGTTAGCACCGTTAACATATCAGACTGCATGTTCTTGAACAACGAGGTGGATGCATCTGCTCCGTTTCTCAGTCCTGGTATAGCAGCCAGCCAGATCCACAGCATGACCATCACCAACAGCAAGTTTGATTCAAATGTCTGTCGTAACTCCGGTAACAAATATCAAGTCATGGGCTGCTCAAGTGCTATTCTTTTGCATGATGTCCACACAGTTGCTGTCTTAGACTGCAGCTTCTACAACAACACCCACGGAGGACCTGATTCAGGAGTGCTTCTGCTCAACTCAACCCACAGTTCAGCCTTGGTACATGCTTCTACTTTTGATAGCAACACATGCTCCAATGACATGGTCAACAGCGATGTGAACAACGATACTGATGTGGAATCCATGAAATGGTGTGTGCCTGAAGTGAATGTGTAGAGAATACAATTTAATCCACCTACCTGCCTAGACTAGAGCATACGGACACACAATGGCTGATATATGGACACAGGGGCCTCTTGGTTGGATATGTATATATATGCATGGAATGCAGGCTGTTGTATTTGTCGTGCATGTGATAGGTTAACCACGAGCAAGTGATGGAGGCTACCACTCAAGCACACTCATCATATCATTTTTTTATATTGAGGTCATGCAGGCGATGTACATCCTCGTGTATGTGCTCATGTGCATTATAGTCTTTGTAGTCACCTACATATGGGCTATATATATGCATATATTTCATATTATATTTATATGTGGATCAAAAATGTACAGCCTCGATGCATGTTTAAATGCATGATGGATTGAAACATATGTATATGTGCATGATGGATTAAAATGTATCTGCGAATGCATGGCGGATTGTCTGCATATACAAGTAGGGACAGGTAACACAACTTGGTTTGGGAGATCACAGTGGGAAGTATACACGAGGCAGTTATACTTGACACCACGTAGCATTGAATTAGCAGTTAGGTTATTGGTCTGTAAACACATATTTGCTTGTAACCTATCCCACCGGCCCTGCCAACAATCCCCTATCCGCCCTACTGCCATTCTGCCAGCCCAACCATCTGCCAACACACTCACCCACCCACCCACCCACCTACATGCAGTGATCAGACATCTGGAGGTATCTACGCCAGTGGAGTAGTCAACTTGACATTGAGCAGATCGGCTTTTATCCACAACCGTGTGGAAGGTTCAGGGTGTGAATATTCATTTATAAGCGGATGTTTTGTCTATATGGTTGACCAACTTGTTGTTCCATGCAAAGCCATTTGCCAATGCGTGCGTGTTTTATTACTTCTGCTAGGTCCTAGAACCCCCTTATGCATTTAACTATAATAATGTTTCGCCTGGCATAGTCCTTAACGACTTGAACTTTGACCACCAATGCATAATACTATACACACATGGATGCACATGCCCATCCATGTGTACATACACACGAAACACGCAAAAAAACATGTCCATTGCAACTGCTCCCTTTACATTGCATGTCCATTGCAACTAGTCCCTTTACATTGCATGTCCATTGCAACTTGTCCCTTTACATTGCATGTCCATTGCAACTGGTCCCTTTACATTGCATGTCCATTGCAACTTGTCCCTTTACATTGCATGTCCATTGCAACTTGTCCCTTTACATTGCATGTCCATTGCAACTTGTCCCTTTACATTGCATGTCCATTGCAACTTGTCCCTTTACATTGCATGTCCATTGCAACTGGTCCCTTAACATTGCATGTCCATTGCAACTGGTCCCTTTACATTGCATGTCCATTGCAACTTGTCCCTTTACATTGCATGTCCATTGCAACTTGTCCCTTTACATTGCATGTCCATTGCAACTTGTCCCTTTTCATTGCATGTCCAATGCAACTTGTCCCTTTACATTGCATGTCCATTGCAACTTGTCCCTTTACATTGCATGTCCATTGCAACTTGTCCCTTTACATTGCATGTCCATTGCAACTTGTCCCTTTACAGTGCATGTCCATTGCAACTGGTCCCTTTACATTGCATGTCCATTGCAACTTGTCCCTTTACATTGCATGTCCATTGCAACTTGTCCCTTTACATTGCATGTCCATTGCAACTTGTCCCTTTACATTGCATGTCCATTGCAACTGGTCCCTTTACATTGCATGTCCATTGCAACTTGTCCCTTTACATTGCATGTCCATTGCAACTGGTCCCTTTACATTGCATGTCCATTGCAACTTGTCCCTTTACATTGCATGTCCATTGCAACTAGTCCCTTTACATTGCATGTCCATTGCAACTAGTCCCTTTACATTGCATGTCCATTGCAACTTGTCCCTTTACATTGCATGTCCATTGCAACTTGTCCCTTTACATTGCCATATTTTTCAACTGCAAGGAAGTGGTGTATCTTATTTCGGTTTCGTGAAGGTCTCAGAACAAAGTATCCTTGGAAGGTAAAACCTCATGCATCTCATTGTGAAATTCATCATGGGCTGCATATCCATTTCAACATTGATAGCCTAGCTGGCTGTCTTTTTAATGAATTCACACATCATTAATGCATTGATAAATTCATTGAATCAGCTTGTAATCCTCTAAATGTATTGCTTGCAGGGCTGGAGGAGCCTACCTGCTCGATGTTGGCAGTGTTACAGTTAGTGGATCTGAATTTAGTGACAACAAGGTGCCAAGTGCAACCCTTGGGTAAGTTTTCATTTACAGGCCCCACTCGGTCAACATGGTACTGCAACGTTTATATGTATTACATGTGTGTTGCAATGAGTTGGGTGTAAAACATATTTGTAAGCGTCTGAGTTTAGGGCTAACGTCGGATTAAATTATGCCTAATAGGATAGGTCTATTAGATTAATTAGCCCTAATAGTGCACAACTAATTTAGCCCAACTTGGCAAAAACAACCGAGAAAAAGTGCCATGCGTGTAAGATAGTGTTGTTATGCATCCTACTGACCTTTGTGGCTATTGTGTGTGACCTGACTGTCATGATTTCATGATGAAGTAGCTCATCACTGCGGGAGCAAACAGAGATCGCTTTATTATTCTATCAACGGTTACATTGGAGGAAAATAAATATAAAAGTACATAACATAATATGGCAAACATCCTGGATGTGTCTGTCCAAACTCTAGACCACTGTTTATTTTTGTGCTACCTAGGGTATGTACAACGGGCTACGTAGGGCCACATGGGGTTGCGTATGTAGGGCTACATAGGGTATGTACACAGGGCTGCCTATAGCTGGGTATGGTATGTACGATAGGCTTTGCAGGGCTGCATATGTAGAGCTACACAGGGTGCTTACAATGATCTAAGTAGGGCTGCGTGCGTAGGGCTATGTAGGGTATGTATGACTGGCTACGTAAGGCTAGGTAGGGCTGCGTATGGCCATGTAGGGTATGTAGTACAGGGTACGTAACGCTATGTACGATGTTGTGCTATTTATCTTCTCTTCACCTCTAGTTAGCTCTATAATTACGGGTTTTATTTTATAGCTCATTAGTGCTAATAGCGCTATTAGCACTACGGGTGACGGATATTCATCCTCACATCGAGTGACCTTGACGACGAAGTATGAGACTCCAGAAGCAGTCTCATACTACTGCGTGACGTTGGCATCGGCCCCGTCATGCTGACGCAGAGACCCGAACCTATACCCAGCCCGAACGTCTCCAAGGTGATGTAATAATGTGGGATAAGACTCGAGTCTTATCCCTCTAACGCAATCCAACATCGAGGAGCATTCCCTCGTCACCTTGTATCTTTGTATTACCGCTAAGATGCTAATCCCTGTGTCACACTAAGCTTATAAGCCCCCCCCCCCCCCCCCCCCACACACACACACACCCTCGTAACTCTACATCTTTGTCAACTCAAGTGGGTATACCATTGTTTATTTTGTTATAAATGCATGTATTGCATAGTCACGTCCCTCTTATATAATGTGTTTGCAAACCGAATGGGCCCAATAAGTTGGCAGGATTAAAAGTTGGCAGGAGGTTGAAAAGGGGTTACAAATATGACTTTGATACTAGCTTTGGCAAAAAAAGGGAAGGTCTCCATGATTTGACTGAAGTTACATGCTTTGGAAACACAAATGTGTCCTTATAGCAGATTGGAAAACATCAGAGGACAGTATTATGACTCAAGAGTGAGTGTGTTGAATTGGCAAGATGTCCCGTTTCTTTTATTGCTCCCCATTTTAGCCCAAACACACAGAATTAGCCCTTAATTGAAACCCATTTTGCCAATATGTTTCCAAGTTATCATGGACATAGGGTACACACCACTTAAATGTGTATATCAGGCCATGGGAGCAAACATGCTGGTTGGCTCCTCTTTATTGGGACTTGTCAAAATGAAATCAATTAAATAAGGCTGTTTCTTCCTACGTGTTATAAACGTATTCCACTCAAATATCAACATGTGTGCATTAAACTCACCATCTGGCAATCCAAAAACACAGTTCACATTTATGCGTACCAAAGTCACATAACTAATTTGCACATGCCACATTGATCCACACAAAATACCCACCCACCTTGACTTTGCATGTTGCAGTCTTAGACGCTTGTGACATATCAACTTTAGTGATCAACGACTGTCTTTACAGTCACCAGTCTCCATGTTTCCATCTACTGGACCTTACCTCCCATATTATGTACTTATTTCTTTGTTATGAAGGGTGGTATGTTTCCATGCATGAAGCCCTTTGGCCAATTATAGACAATATAATTAAATGTACAGCTATGACATCATTTTGCTCAGCTCATTTGTGCTCCAGCCAACCTCCCAACATGTGATGAACGCAGAGCTGGTGGAATATTTCTTGATGGAGTACGAGGCAGTGTTGGAGTGATTGGTACCAATTTTACTCACAACAATGTATCAGCTGTAAATGGGTGAGTTCCTTGACTGTTAGAAGTCCACCATATATTTTCATAATGTATGTTCCAACAATCTTGCACGCTGACTAAACACTATACATTCTGTGTGCAACCTTGTTTGTGTCTCTGTGTGAGGGGGGTAGTTAGGAGGTAAGGCTGGGATGGTGGTGGTGGTGAGTAAAAAATAACATATGTAAAGTTTACCCACTAATGCGACAGTAGTTGTGAGCACTTCAGCATTATAAATGTTTGGGGAGGGACACTCATATGTAGAAATTCGTTGCGAGTATTGCATGCTTATTATGCATGCACTGATAGGACATTGTGAGGTTGAATTGAATGTGTCGCATGTAAGACAGTTGTTAGTCCATTAAATGTTTATGGAGGAAGGATTGAAATAAGCTAGAGCTCAACAACCAACCTCTCACAATGGAATGCATGCAGTTCTGGTGGAATCTACATTAACTCAGCAGAAGGCAATGTGTTAGTGGCAAGCTCCTGTTTCACTCACAACAATGTGTTGGCTGAAGGCACTGGGTGAGTCAACTGTCAGTTTGCTACCAACCCTTGTCATCTTGATCATTATGCCGACAACAAATTTGCACTGTACATTTCTTACTGTACATGTTTTTGTGCGTGTGTGTTTCTGTGCTTATGATTTGTATTTGTGGTGAGTGTGTGTGTGTATGGGGGGGGGGGGGGGGGGGGGGGGGGGGGGGCTCAATAAAATAATGAACATCAAAGTTATCATAGAAAGGGAACACAATGTTTATCTGAGCAAGCATGTCAGCATGTGTGATAAATACAATTTCCATGGTTGAGGAGGGGTATTTAATAATGGCCCATATTTGGTTACTCTTGGCCTCATGTCATCTGTATTGCAATCATGCCCCCCTCATATAAAGTTAGCTTAGCTACACTATGTACAAAGGAAAGTGATGTAAGGATTGTGATCTAAGTGCACATGGTACTTCTAGGATATCGTGGGGTTGAATTGACTTTGTCGCATGGATGGAAATTGTTGAGCCCCCGCATTTTGTTGGATAAAGCAGTTAAAGCAGTAAGCGCTAACCACCTAGCTACCCAGCCTATGCTTCATGAATATGCTCACACCAATGTGCATGCCTAGGACCCACTCCATCAACAGGGTACTTCTTCATTTATAATACTCTATATATTTTATATGTTTTGCAATTCATTGACTATACAAATTTACAATACAGTGTATAATGTTGTTTCTTCCTTCGTGTGTTATACTTATTCCACTCAAATATCATCAAATGGGCATTAAACTCATCATCTTCACGATGAACATTATTCATGTTTCCTATATATATAACTTTTTACCTTGCACTACTAATTTCTGCATGTATTATGGTTATGTGTCCATGCAGGTAGTGTCCTTGGCGAGTAATGAACAGTATACTTAAATGCATTGCTTTGGCATCACTTTACTTTGCTCATTAGCGCTCCAACCAACCTCCCAACTTGGAATGCATGCAGGGCTGGTGGGATCTATCTTCAGACACCAAGAGGCGTTGTTGAAGTGGCCCACACCGCTTTTACTCACAACAATTTATCAGTTGTCTATGGGTGAGTTGACTCTCATACAGCTTATACATATTGCTGTCATGGTAGTAGCAGCAGTCAACTACATTGTCACACTGTACATGTGTTTTGTGCCCTTGTGTTTGTATGTTTGTGTGTGTGTGTGTGTGTGTGTGAGGGGGGGGGGGGGGGGGGGGGGGGGGGGGGTGGTGTGGGGGGGGTAACACAAGGATAACAGATGTAACAGTGGCCACTAGTGCATGTTCCTTGTTTGGGGAGGGGTACTACAGCAACCATAGCCCACTGCATGTTACTCTTTACCACATTGAAATTCGCATAACATTCAATGCCCTCTCATTTCCAGTTAGCTTGGCTGCACTCAGTATGTAGGAATACATGTCACAAGTAGTGTTTGCCAAGTTATGGCACAGCTAGGATGTTGTGGGGTATAATTGAATTTGTCACATGGAATATAGTCTTGAGACCATTCAATTGTATTGGGGAAAGGATTGAAAGAAGCAATATAGCTCACCAACCAACCTTACAATATGGAATACACACAGGTCTGGTGGAATCTACATTTTGACTTCAAAAAGCGGAGTTACAGTAGCAAACTCTACTTTCTCTTACAACGCTATGACAACGAGAGAATTTGGGTGGGTAGAATGTTATTATACTGCCAAATTGTCTTCATGGTCATCATGCCAACAATCCTGTGAAGTACCTTTTCATTGTTAATTTGGCATGACCACTACCACATCTGAAATGTTTGGGAATGGATACTTTGGGCTTCATGCCATCCAAATTATCATCAGGCCCCTATCATATTCAGTTAGCTTAAAAGCTAATTAGCAGCCATCAGTGTGTATACATGTACTATGAGTATTGTATGCTTAGTTTACATGATACAGATAGGATAATATGTGGTCAAATTGGCTTGGTCACATGGAAGATTGTTGTTGGACCATTCAATTGTATTCATGGGAGGACGACATGAAGTATGCTAACCAGCTAGCCAACATGAAACAAAACAAATCCTGGGATGGATGTTACATGGACCAACTCCTACTTTGTTATCAACTAGGTGTCAATTATTATTGCATGTATCTGTTTCCATTCATGTTATCACTTCCACGACTTCTAGGCATAAATATTACATGTATTGCAATAACATCAATTTACTTAGTCCCTTCAAGCTTTAGCCAACCTCCTTATATGGAATCTATGCAGGGCTGGTGGAATCTTCATGTACAATGCAGAAGGCAATTTTAGAGTTGCAAACTCCACGTTGTCTTCCAACACGGTGCTAAGAGAATTTGGGTAGGTTACATGTTATTACACTTCCACATATTGTCATCATGGTCATCATGCCAACAATCCTCTAAACTACCTTTGCATTGTTAATTTGGTGTGTGTGTCCTTTGTAGATTGGGTTGGGGCTTGGGAAGTGCATCTGTGTGTGTGTGTGTGTGTGTGTGTGAGGGGTCAAGTCATAACATCACATATATAACAGTTACCCTGCAAATGCAACATCATGCATGTACGCGCAAGTAAATGCGATCACTACCACTCGTCCATGTTTGGGGGGGGGGGGGGGGGGGGGGGGGGGGGGGGGGGATACTTTTAGCTTCATGCCATCCATATTATCATGTTTTCTCCTCATATTCAGTTATATTACCTGCACTTAGTGTGTAGGCATGTGCTGCTTGTATTGTGAGCGAGCTTACATGGTACTGCTATGGTATTGCGGGATTGAATTGACGTTGTATTGTGAAAGGCACAGACAAATTTCAGCACCTGCACTGATGAGATGAGGACCTGATGACTGACGTAATAACGGAGTCAGTTAGCTGTAAGGGAAGCAGAGATTCCCAACTAACTCAGCGCCAGGCATATGAGCAAACTTTGGCAGCCAAGGTCTCCTACATACACCTTTCTTGTTGGAGTGATCAGGAAGGGAGGTGCATGTAGGAAAGATTGGGCTCAGATGGATGCTGCTGGTAAGATGGAATGAATAATGTAGAAGCAGGCAAGTAACGAGAGATGAAGTTAAAAGAATCACCTGCACTGATGAAATGAGGACCTGATGACTGACTGAATGGGGGGGTTAGATCTGCCTGACGTTGTGCCCCATTCATATAATCACTTTGCCCAACAATACATGTTGGAATGTATTGCTATGGCATCACTGTACTTTGTTCCTTCACACTGCATCCAACCTCATCATATGGAATGCATGCAGGGCTGGTAATAAGGGCTCCAAATGTGCTGGTGGAATCTTCCTTGCCAATGCAAATGGCAATGTTGAAGTGGCAAGCTCGGATTTATCTTACAACAAAGTATCATGTGCATTTGATGGGTAAGTTGATTGTTAGCACACTAGCACATCTTGCCATCAGCCATGCACACTGCCTTGGCACTAAACTTCCATTTGGTGTGTGAACTTGTGTTTTGGTGTATGTGTGGTGAGTGTACCCACTGTGTGTTGATTAAATAGGGGTATCTAGATATAGAGTAACTTAAAAACTGTACACAAAGTATAGTTACCGTATTAAAAAACGGATTCGGAATCCCTATGGAAAAATAATATATATTGATGTACACAAAATGTTAGAAGACGACATTTGAATGTAGCAAATCACATAATTGCATTCCTTTCAGTACACTGCAACCTTTGCACATATATATAGCTACTTTGGCTGACAGAATCTCTCTATCCTATTTAAATTGGATCACACCTTACCCTCATCTCCACGAGCACCACACAGCAACAACAAAAGCACCCCCATAAGTCCCTCACAAACACACACACCACAGGTTATGTCACCCCATTAAAATATTGCGCTCGAAACAATAGTGTTTTGTAGTGCATGTGCAGATGTGCGTACGTCTGGCCGTTGGGCCACAACTAATATTATTGACTATTGGTTGAGATAACAAATGGGGACAGTCAAACATGTAAAGCTCCGAAGCTCTTAATACAAAGCTCAACAGTGCTAAATTCCAAGCTCGGCGAGTGAGTGAGATGTATTTGAATTTGTCCCCCACGAGGTTGTTGCTTCTGCAAGTTCACGGGAATATAAATGTAGACATGATGTGTATGAAGACACGGGCAGTGCATGGCTTGACGGGGGTTGGCATGGCTTGATTCGGCCCAGTGGGCGAGCTCGATGTGCTAATTATAGCTAATTGCCAAAGCTGGAGATTTCGTGAATTTTGATGCCTGTGTCGTTCCCTTAAAATGGAAGTGTAAGTTGAGAACATTTAACCTCCCACCCATGTTTTGATGGTTACATTTTGAAACGTTGAAACTTGTGTCACATTAAGTATAACTCCTATCCAAAAAAGAGCTTACAAATGTCATGCAATGGACGGGCAGGCATGATTCCCACCCTAATCCCTTTTTATCTTCAGGTAAGATGACAAAATCCATATAATGTCACTTTTGATTGTATGCAGAAGACTACTGCATGTTTCCATGCACACAATCATACTGTGCTTGATTCAACCTTGGTAATGTTATTTGAAACATGGATCATGTGCACTGGTTTGCAGGTGTTGAGATGTCATGGTGTTATGCTCCCACTTTGGAACCATCTAGGTGTCTGCTGGTTTCCTAATTATGCATTTCTGACTAGATGCCAAACCTTCTCCTGTCATTTGTGTGTTATCAGGCTTGGTAGAGTCTACTTGCGTGGGTCTGTATAACATAACCCTTATCACTTTGTCCAGCAACACATACCAAATACTTATTAGTTCATGTGTGCTCTGGTCAACCTCCTAATATGTACTGCACACAGGGCTGGTGGAATCAGCATTCCTAATGCAAACGGCAATGTTGAAGTGACAAGCTCAGAATTTACTTACAACAGTGTTTCAACTGATTACCATGGGTAAGTTGATTGTCAGTTCACTACCGCGTATAGTCATCATAGTCATCATGCAAACAATCATGTACACTGCATTGGCACAGGTGTGTGGCCATGTGATTTTATGTGTGTGTTTGAGTTTTGTATTTGTGAGGTGTGCTTTTTTTTTAGGTCAGGGTGGGGGTGGTTTTGGGGCGTAAAAACGAAGGCTTGTGTAAGGGGACAGGCTTTTTGTAAGGAGACAAGAATGATGCAGATGTTTATTGAGTTCAAATGCTTGCCATACCTTGTATACAGACTTGTGCTTTGTCCTTTCATGCATGCTTCCACCACCATCATACATTTAATATGTTGGCATACATATATGGTGGATTATAATTAATTAAATAATTAATGAACTGCAGAATTATCCATTCTCCTTGCCACAACAACCATGTCCCCACCATCACCATGGCACTAACTCCACCATACCACCACCACCACCATGTCACCACCATCACCACAGGGTAACCACAACCACAACCACTCTGTGACCCCCCACCCCCACCATGTGACCACCACCAATACCAATTACACCCCAACTCCCCGCACACCGGAACCCCCACTCCTCACTCCCCCACCACGTACCCTTCCCCACCCTTTCCATCCCCCACCCCCCACCCCCCACCCGAAAACCTCCCCCACTCACTACCACCCACGAAAAAAGGAAAAGGACCCCCCTCCCCCCCCCTCCCCCACACTCCCCTCACCCGTTCCTTCCCCCCCACTTCCACCCAACACACCCACACAAACATAGCATTAGGATCACCAAGCAACCATGGGTGCCCCCAAACACATGTACCCGGCAAGTTGTACAATACCCACCACCATGCACAAACACATACCAAACACACTCAAACCACATCAGGTTTGCTAGTTACACACACATACACGACCCCCCCCCCCCCCCCCCCCCCCCCACACACACACACACACAGACACACACACACGCACACACACCATAAAACACACACATACACACTCGAAATACATTCGGACCAACTTCACCACTGCCCCCCCCCCACCACCACCACCACCACCACCACCACCACCACCACCACCATGATCCATCCATCACCACACCTACAAACTCCAACAGCACCATGATTGGTACCCCCCACTACAACCTCAACCACAAACCACCTATGGTTACTTTGGGCCTAATGCAGTTCATATTACCCCAATGTCACCTCATGTTTAATTAGCTTATCTGCACTCATTACGTATGAACGTGTTGCATGCTTCATGTGTTCAGATGGGTGAGTTGTCTATCAGCAGTAGGAAGCCACGTCTTCTGATCATTATTATATTTGATTGTTTTGCATCATTTTGTTATATTTTATGTTTTAAAATATAGATAGGCCCAGTATTATGGCAGTTCTGATTTCAAGCAGAAAACTGCTCCATGTGCACAAGCACACAATCATACTTTGGACCTGCTTAAATCTTGGTATTATTTTTAGAAACTGTTAAGATAAGGTACACTGATTCACATATATGTTTATGTTACAGTGACCAACTCCCAGCTCATTATCAACCAATGGCAGGTATTTTCCTGATTTTACATGTAATACAGGATGCCGCCCTAGTATTCGCATGTGCTTGTTGCTTTTTAATAACCTTGGTGTAGTTTGCTGGGTATGAATCCATTATTGTAATCATCTTGCCTGTTAAGGCATATTCAATGTATTTGAATGGCATCAATGTACATCGCCCAGCATCATGCTCCAGCCAACCTCCTTGTATGGAATGCACACAGGGCTGGTGGAATCACGATGTCAAACACTGCAAAGCAGAAGGTGGAAGTGACAGGCTGTGATTTTGCACACAACATTGTGTCATGTAAATTGCATGGGTGAGTTGATTCGTGGTATTGCTGGACTAGTGTGGGGATACAATATCTTTGTCATGTTTATTATAGCTGTTGGACCATTCAGTTGTTTTGGAGGGAGGATTAAATTGAATAGCTTCCCACCGGCTGGCATTCCAACATTTACTTGCCGATTTCTCTTACAACGATGTGGCATCTGAATATGATGTGTGAGTTGACTGCCCTTATAAAGCCACATACCTTGGCAATATATAATTTGACTGCTGTTGTCAATTTTTGAAGATGTTGCAGATGACCCCCCCCACACACCACCACCACCACCACCACCATGTTCTATAACTGGTGCTTGTATGCAGAAGAATGCTCCATTTGCACTTGCAAATCATACTTTGTGTCTGATTTAACCTTGGCTGAAATATTTAAAACATGGATCTAGCACACTGTATCACAGGTATTACGACATTTTTGTGACTAACTCCCACTTCCATATTGACCGGGTGTCTGGTATTTTCCTGATTTTTGCATGTAACACTGCATTGTGTGGGTTTGTTTGCACTATTTTAATCGCTTTTCCAATAGTACATCTTAAATGTAATGCTATGTCACCACTGCACTTCCCGCATTCACACTGTAGCCAACCTCCTTGTATTCAATGCATGTAGGGCTGGTGGAATATGGATGCTCCGTTCAATATACATTGTTGACGTGACAAGCTCCCAGTTCACTCACAACATTGTTACTGGTGGACTTTATGGGTGAGTTGATTGTCTGTACGCTATAAAATATTGCTATTATGGTTATCGAGAAAAAAATTGTGTACACTGCCTTGACATTTTTCACGTCGTGTGTGGCATAAAACCCTGGTGTTGTGTGTGGATGGAAAGGTGGTGGTGGGGAGATACCCAGGCCAATAAAAAAACATATGTAATAGGTACCACAAAGATACAACAGTATGCATTCATGTGCGAGCAACATTGACAACTATTGTATGTTTCATGTTTGGGGAGGGACACGCAACCATGGCCCATATTAGGTAACTCTCAGCCTCATGCAATCCATATTACCATCATTTGCCACTTCATATTCAATCAGCTTAGGTGCACCCTGTTTGTAGAAATGTGTTGCAAGTATTGTATCATTAGTGTTCATGGAACTCCTAGGATAGTGTAAATATTAAAATATTCAAAACTGTCTCAATGTAACAGACGTTTGTTAGACCATTCAGTCATATTGTAAGAAGAATTGAATGAATCAAGTCCTCTTTGGCTTGCCCCCAAACTTTTACTTGCCGATTCACTTACCACAATGTGTCATCTGAATATGATGGGTGTATCAACTATTGTACAAAGCTACATATATAATACAAATTTAATCTGATTGTTTTTCATCATGTTTTGACATATTTGATGACTCTAAAGATGATACAACACATGTCTGGTACTTTTGGCTTGGATGCAGAAGGTTGATCGCATCATGTTGTGTGTTTGACTCAATCATGGCAGTTGTATTCAAAAGATGCATCACATACACTATTTCACAGATATTTGGGTGTAACAGTGACCAACGCTTATGTCAGTATCGATCAGATGTCTGGTGATATCCTGATTTAATATGTATGACTTTTTTGCACCCGATTTAAAATATTAGGAGGACTGTACTTGTGTGTGCCTGTTTCCCATTCATGTAATAGTTTTGTCCAGAAAATCATATAAACTGTATTTCTATTACATCACTACATCATTGTACTTTGCTCATGCGCGCCCGAGGTAACGTCGTAATATGCAATGCATGCAGGGTTGGAGGATTTCAGATTCTGGACCCAGGTGGCAATGTTGCAGTTGCAAGCTCAAATTTTACTTTCAACAATGTGTCAATTCATCCTGGTACCCTTGATACATTTGGGTGAGTTTACTGCCATCATGCAAAATGATCATGTACACTGCCTTGTCACTATGCATGTTTTGTGTGACATTTGTTTGTGTGTGTGTGTGTGTGTGTGTGTGTGGAGGGGAGGATGTGTGTGTGTGTGTGTGTGTGTGTGTGTGTGTGTGTGTGGGGGGGGGGGGGGGGGGGTATTTGTGTGTTTGGGGGGCTGGGGAGGGGGGGGAGGGGGGTATGACATCAAAACATGTAACAGCTACCTTCAATTTTGTTGTCACAAGTAAGTGTGACTGATATGACATGTTTCGCAATTGTGTTGGATTACTCAACCAAGGCCCCTCTTACATTGCTCTTGGGCTTATGCAGTCCTTGTCAAAGTTTTTCCAATTTTACGTACAACAATGTGTCATCTGAATTTGATGGGTTGGTTGGCTGTCATTAAGAAGCCACCCATTCTCATAAGTCTTACATTGTATTGTTTTTCAACAATTTTGGACATGTTTTAAAATGCTAAAGATAACAACCCCATGTTTTGTACCTTCTACATGGATTCATAAGATTGCTCCATAGGTGCATGTATACAATCATAATGCACACACTAAATGTATTGCTGCGCCATTGCTTTACCATCCATGCTCTAGACAACCTCCTGATATGAAATGCATGCAGGGCTGGTGGAATCTCCTTGGTTACTACAACAGGCAATGTATCTGTGACAACCTCTGCATTTACCTACAACACTGTGTCGGCTGTATATGGGTAAGTTTCTGTTAGTCAGCATCTTGCCATCATGGTCATCATACCAGCAATCATGGACACTGTCTTGACATTGCACATTTTGTGCTTGGCTTTGTGTTGATGGTTGTGTGGTGTGGGTTTGATGGTGTGTGTGTGTGTATGTGTGGGTGGGTTGGTGGGTGGGTGGGTGGGGGGGGGAAGGGTGCCCAAGTTTAAGAAACAAATATGTAACAGTTATCCCAGAAAGTCAATGATGCAGATGCATACTCAGATTTTACTATCATCAATGCGGCAATTCATCCTGGGAACCCTGGAAACTTTGGTGAGTTGGCTGTCAGTACGCTACAACTTCTTGCTGTTTTGGGCATGCAACCTGTCGTCTTCATTGCCTTGGCACTATGCATGTGTTGTGTGACCTCTATGTGTGGGAGTGTGTGTGGTTTTTATGTGGGTGGGCGTGTTTATGTGTTTGTGTCTGTGTGTGGGGGGAAGGGGTGGGGTGGGGTGGGGGGTAAGACATCGACATATGTTGTAGTTACCTTAGATTTTGTAAGCACAAGTAAGTGTGACTTGTATGGAATGTTTCGCAATTGTGTTGGATTACTCAACCAAGGCCCCTCTTAGGTTGCTCTTGGCCTCATGCAATCCATATAAACTTTTTTGCTAAGGATTTTGACCTATCTTTTGTCTATTACATGTTTAAGTCTACAGGACACTACGAGGGTGTATGAGACTCTGTGCTTAAACAAAAATAAAAAGCACACACAAAGCAAAAAACCCCATCACACCAGGGGTGTGTCGGGGACATACTAACCAATCTCCCAACCGCTGTTTTGGCAGTGTAGGTATTGAAACCCTAGAGTAGGACCCAGATCTCAACCACCTATAGTGGCGGAGGTAAGAAGCTAACAAATGAGAAGTCATAAAACAAGGGGAATAAATTACGGTGCCACTAAGCAGTCCAAGGCTTCCTGTCTTGCTCTTCTGCAAGTAGATAGAAAGTTGGCTAGGTTACTCGTGAGAGGAATCACAGAATTCCATGTCCCATACGGTTAAGTTGGTATCCTCATGGACATGCCTATATACAGATATGTAAACAGCTTATGGTAGCGGAGGCGAATATCATTATAAAAAGGGCGCTCAAACACATGCATTTCATCCTCTGGTTTTGGAACCCACACAGTTGACAGTGTCTCATTGAACGGATGATGTGTACTCCATCCACCACCCTCATTCTTTCAGTGTTCAACCAGTGGTAGCCCATTCTAAATTGTGCTATGGTACGAATCTGATCCCACTTACCGTGCATTTCCATTGGACTCAACTTGACCACTCGACTTGAGTTAGGCACCTGTAGTATGTGTGTCGTACAGGAATCGACTACAAAGTTGCGTTTCCATTGGCTTTGACTTGAGCTAGGCGCTGCCCCACTCTTTTTGAATCTAAGGGTTTCAACTGAAGCCCAGGGTACTACATCTCGCGCGCCATTGCGCGAAAGCGGGCAGGGTTGAGGACCCCAACAGCGCTAAATGGGCAGTTTTTTAAACACCCACTGCGTGCAGCGGGCAGTTTGTTTTACTTCCTGTGCCCTCTACTATTTTGACTGACTGTGCGCTTTCTGCGCTTTCCCTCTTTCCCCAGATCAGATAGAGTGATACCTCGTGCTCTGCTGAACTGGACTGACCTGAGGTCCTGAGCTATAAATAAAGCGTCCAT
This sequence comes from Chlamydomonas sp. ICE-L, assembly GCA_013435795.1. Taxonomy (NCBI): domain Eukaryota; kingdom Viridiplantae; phylum Chlorophyta; class Chlorophyceae; order Chlamydomonadales; family Chlamydomonadaceae; genus Chlamydomonas; species Chlamydomonas sp. ICE-L. Next base: position 20,464 of record JACBWV010000636.1, read on the forward strand.
TGTTTGCCCTCAATTTCCTTCTGCTTGCAGCTTGCATAATTAATTTTGCACGCACACATCGAGCCGGTTGTAAAGTTGAGCTTATGTTGTGAGAGTTAGCTTCGCTTTCTCGTGTAGAGTGCTCCCTCTCCTCCTCCATCGATTCCTGATAGGTGCTCTATGCCTCCTCCACCAGACCCTCCCTCGCCATCCGTGTTGGTGTCGGTTGAAGGGTTTGATCAATTGATCGGCCTATCCTAATGCATTTGTCCTCGTCGGCATTGAGGTCGACCAAGACGAGCCAGTGCAGCCACTGGTGCGCGAAACGCGCAGCTTTTTCAAAGGCGAGTTTTTTTTCCGACAGCGCACTGTTTTTTTAAGGTAGCTGCGCTTTGGGGGCAGTAAAATAATGGCAAGTGCGCGAAACGGGCAGACCAAATTTACAGAATGTAGTACCCTGCTGAGGTCGACAGAGTTTCAAGTCGATTTTAGGGCGCTCAAGTCAAGTCGCTGTAGGGACTTGACTTGAGCGATTTGACTCGGACCTGACGCGGAATAGTAAATTCTGCAACATTGTCTGACGGTCTGAAGGATTCTTGGCTTTGTTGACCCGTCCAGATGACGATCAACAGATTATCCCCTACGGGGTGTTAGCTTGCAAAATGAATTCCTCGGCTTCCTCGGCATCCAACGCATCCTCAGCTGCTGCCATATCTCTAGCATCCCTGGCTACCACATGCCTGGCGTCCTCCATCGCTTCACGATCACGCTTCTTCAGAAAATCAGCATCGTTATGTCGACTCCTCGCCGTGATTTGCTGCACGGCTGCCCGCAAGGTGTTTCCCGTCTGCACGCAGGGAGGCTCCGAATAATCCCGATAAGGGGAAGCAAGATATAATGTGAGGGAAGAATATAACGAACCGTTAGAAGGGGCCAAGCCCACGTGCCAAGCCGCGTTGGCATGTCGGAAAGGTATGATCAATGGAAACACGATAGACTCGACTTGAGTTAGGCGCTGTAAACCCTAAGTCAAGTCGCATGAATCCTAAGTCAAGTCCGTTTAACTCAAGTCGAGTCGACTCAAGTCAAGTGGTCCGATGGAAATGCACGGTTATGTAGGGCGGATGTAAAGGGAATCAAGCCATTCTCATCTTAACTGTTAGCTGCTAACCTTATTTGGTATTGGAGGTGTTTAAAGCCAGCCCTTCTCTCATTAGGGATGTCTTTGACTGCATTAGTGTCACTTGAGTGCTTCAACCTCCATGACTAAAAAAACTTCAGACATGCTACCTTAAACATCGACAGCCTCCATAATGTTAAGGTTTGTACTGGATCCTAGCTTGTGGAGAGCATAACGCAAGTCATGAACCCAGCCAGTGTTGGAATCAAAATATTCTTCACGAGCCATAATAATGGGATCCTCAGATTCTTTATCTATGATCTTGTTCCAGAAGCGCAAGGCTTGTTGAAGCCAAGCAATACACACAGGGGTTACACCCAACTCTTCCATGATGATGTTAGATGTAGTAGACAGGCAAACGCCCAACATTTGTTAGAGGATACCTCTATATGCCATATCTCACAAGCAAGGTCATTTTTGATATGTGTGTTGTCCAGAATAGAAGGAGCCCACACCTCGCAACCAGAATTCAGGATAGGTTGAACAAGAGAATCAAATAGGTGGGTGAGGATATCAGTATTGTATATCTCCATTGTATGGCATCACCTACAGAGCATGTAGTTTGCCTTTTCGGCCTTGATGAACATCCTAGAAAAAGCAGCTTTTGCAGGACTGCTGGAGTCACCATCCACAGACAGGGATCCCAGGTAGATAATCATAATTTAGTGGAAAGTCGTGTTCCATAATATACAAATTTGTAATCAGGTTCCAGACGAGCCTCGTCACAGAATTGCTTGTTGAAAAAAACAACCTCAGTTTTCTGTATACTCTCAGTCAGCTTGGTGACCTCGCAGAAATTTGCTGGGGATTCTGCCATTATTAAAGCTAGGTCATCAGCACAAAGCATCTGTTGCAGAATCTTTCCCCTAATCTCAGCCTATGTTATGAGTAGCCTGTCCGTTGTCCAGGTTTAGGGTTTGGGAGGAGATACACAAAACTGAAGGAAAACAATTGTTGGGCCATTCAATTGTATACTTGGAAGGATTGAATGCAGCAAGCGCCCCCCAGGGAGCCTCTCAACCTTTCCCTTTCCAATTTGACGAACAACAATGTGTCATCTGAATTTGATGGGTTAGTTGATGGTCAATACAAAGTCACCCATTATCATCAGTCGTTCATTGTATTGTTTTTCAACAATTTTGGACATGTTTTAAAATGGTTAAGATAACAACCCCATGTTTTGTACCTTCTACATGGATTCATAAGATTGCTCCATAGGTGCATGTATACAATCATAATGCACACATTAAATGTATTGCTGCGCCATTGCTTTACCATCCATGCTCCAGACAGCCTCCTGATATGAAATGCATACAGGGCTGGTGGAATCTCCTTGGTTACTACAACAGGCAACGTATCTGTGACAACCTCTGCATTTACCTACAACACTGTGTCGGCTGTATATGGGTAAGAACCTGTTAGTCAGCATCTTGCCATCATGGTCATCATACCAGCAATCATCTCTTGCAATCTATTCCCCCCCCCCCCCCCCCCCCCCCCCCCCTGTGTGGTGTGCAGTCAGCATAGATGCACTATATCCATAGTAATGCGTTGCAAGGATTGTAAGCTCAGTTTGCACGGTACTTCTAGGATAGTTTATTTGGGGATGATTTGACTTTGTTGTGTTGAAGACAGTTGCTGGATAATTCAATTGTGATGGAGGAAGGATTTGATGGATTATGCGCTCACCCACCTCCCTCCATAAAATACACGCAGGACTGGTGGAATCTTCCTTGAAACAACTAAGGGCGATTTCTCAGTTGCAAATTCTGATTTTACCTGCAACAAAGTGTATGCTGAATTGACACTTGTTGTATCAGCTTCATCTGCTGGGTGAGTTTAGTTTACGTACACGCACTCTTAAATCTGGCCACCATAATTGCTCTGTATGATATTTTTTGCTGCAATGTGAGGGTGTCATGTATTTGTACGTTGAATTGTTTGATTCAGTTATTGTTGCACTCAACCTCAGAAACCTATGTTGACCCAATCTAACCCCATCGCGCAAAATGTGGGGTGGTTAAGAAATGCATGAGTCATACCATGCACATATACGTGTACCTTATACCATGAACACGCAATGCATTGCCACACATATTGGCAAACAGGCTTTTGCCAAAAGGCTGATTTGTGTATGAGGGTTTAGAAATGCTGGCTATTGCAAACATTTCGATCTTGACATAACCATGGATGAGCATGTTGGATAGATCATGTTTACATTTTGTGTGCACTCTTGTGTGCCTGCGTATAACCCCGCCCCCATGTATAACCCTGTCCCCACTCCTATAGCATTATGCCCCTGAGAAACAATTGACGGAGTTAAGCACTCACCAGCCTCCCAACATGTAATGCACACAGTGTTGGTGGAATCTACCTATATGAAGTAGACGGCAATGTTGAAGTGGAGAGCTCCAATTTTTCTCACAGCATTGTGTCAGCTGTGGACATTGGGTGAGTTGACTACCAGTATGCTGACACAACTTATCAGCATGGTTGCATCAGGTTGCAGAGTCATTTCTTCTGCACTTCAAGAAGAGGTTGTTGTACATTTGGATTTGGTACAGTCACAAGTGTATGTCTTTTGTAATCATAACATGCAGAAGTCGACAGTATCAAAAATGGTATAGTATAGTTGCACATATATTATATTGTAGTATGGTATGGTATGGTATAGTATAGTATAGTATAGTATAGTTTAGTATAGTATAGTATAGTATAGTATAGTATAGTATAGTATAGTATAGAATAGTATAGTATAGTATAGTATAGTAAGTGGTCAGTGGTCAGTCGTAAGTCGTAAGTCGTAAGTCGTAAGTTGTAAGTTGTAAGATAGATAGATAGATAGATAGATAGATAGATAGATAGATAGATAGATAGACAGACAGACAGAGATAGAGGTAGACATAGGGATATATAGATTTATATTTACATATAATCCATAATCTAAGCAAAATGAAATATTATGTCTTCTATCATATAATATAGTACATGTATAATCTCTAACCCAAGCAAAATTACATATTATATATACTATCGTATATTATATGTATGTATATAATAGTACATTTCCCGAGTGGCCGTTGGCCATCCCCCACCTGTCCAGGTCCTGTGGCTTGCTCAGGGTTACAGATAGGTTGAAGCCCTTGTATGCCCCCCCCCCCCCCCCCCCCCCCCCACACACACACACACACACACACACACTCTCACACACACACACACACACACGCACGCACGCGCGCACACACACACACACGCATGTACCCCCCCTCTCTCCCTTCACATGCACTCAGTCAAGATATTTCCCCTTTGGCAACTGAAAATACGTAGAGCATGCCCCCTTCCCTTCCGTACTCTATACCCCCCCCACACCCCCACACCCCCACGACCTACACGATCTCCTGCTTTTCCCTAAATCTTCCTGCCCCCCATCCCCATTGCCACGCCCTCTCTTTCTCCCCCCTGCCCCACACAACTTCCATCCATCTACCCACATGCGCGACCCTCCCCTCCCTCTCCCCCGCACCCACATACACACACGTACACCTCTGCTCCCTTCCTCCCTTCACTTAAGCTGTGGCCCCCCACCCCTAAAACATGGATCATGTACACTGTATGATGAATGATGTTACGCTGGACAGCTGCCTGGCTGTATGCTTCCCTGCTTTGAACTTCTGGCCGGATACCTTCTTTATATTCTCAACAAGACCTCTTGATTCTTTGGGTTCGGTAAATTATACCTGCACGCGTCTCTTGATATGCCTATATTACTGTCATCATCCAATATCATCTCATACATATGTATGTCTATTAGAACCCAGGGGTATCAAGATGTGTTTTGGGATATGACCTACATGAAGATCTGCATTTTCGCCGACACTTCAAATATTTAGTTATACAACCGTTTACACACATCATACGATATCATCATCTGTCCTAATGCTTTTAACTATTGGAGTTTCCTAACCTGCAATAGTATCTTTGTCCGCTGAATGACCATGGTAATGCTTGGATAATTTGGGGTTTAATTAATTTCGTGGGAGATGGTTGTTTTGCAATTCAATTGTATGGGGGTAAGGACTGTATAAAGTAAGCTTGTATTGAATATAGCAGCCTGGAATGAATGCAGGGTTGGTGGAGCCTACCTTCATACAGCAAGAGGCAACCTTGGAGTGACCAACTCTACGTTCACTTCCAACAATGTGTTAGCTAAAAACAATGGGTGAGTTTACTGCTAGTTCGCTGCCAAATATTGTCATCATGGTTTCATTGTTAGTTGTTGTGTGCTTCGATGTGAGAATACAACACATTCATTTGGAGATTTATATGTATATATACTTTTAAGAAAGTCAGTTATATACACGCTTAGCATGTATATTATTGTTGATATATAATTTAGTATCCACTGTTCTAGCACATTTGATGTGCAGCTGATTTTAGTTGTTTTGTTATCTTTTCCTATCACCAATATAACAATGGCAGAATGTGCATGTATAGTACAACCAATCACGTTCAAGTAAACGTGTTGGGCAAGGAAAGCTTTGATTACTGAGAACTGGTTGCATCAAAGTCGAACCATCAAATCACCCAAACCTTGGACAGATATACTCTGCATCTAGGGCATAGATCAGCAGGGCTTATGACCAGTGCACCAGAACTGGCGAACGTGAACAATCCTGCTCTCCTACAATGGACCCGAGTTACATGCATATAGTGGCATTTGGGATTTTGATAAGGCCCTAAATGATGTAACAGTTACCCGTGAAAGGCAATGATGCAGTTGCAAGCTGAAATTATACTATCAACAATGTGTCAATTCATCCTGGTAACTTTGGCTGTGTTTGTTGTCAGTACGCTACCACATCTTTCAGTTGTAGCAATTAATGAAAACAATATTGTACGCTGCCTTGGCACTATGCATGTGTTGTGTGACCTGTGAGGTTAGGTGGGGTGGGGAGGGGTGTGTGGGTGTGTTGGGTGTAAGACATCAGCATATGTAAAAGTTACATTTGGGTTTGTATGTACAAGTGAGTGTGACTGGTATGCCATGATTCATAATTGTGTTGGATTACTCAACCAAGGCCACTCTTAGGTTGCTCTTGGCCTCATGCAGTCCATATCCACGTTTTTGCTAATTATTTTGACCTATGTTATGAGTAGCCTGTCCGTTGTCCAGGTTTGGGGTTAGGAAGGAGATACACGGAACTAAAGGAATACAATTGTTGTGCTATTGTATTGTCTAAATGGAAGGATTGAATGCTGCAAGCGCCCCCCAGGCAGCCTCCCAACCTTAACTTTCCAATTTTACGAACAACAATGTGTCATCTGAATTTGATGGGTTAGTTGATGGTCAATACAAAGTCACCCATTATCATCAGTCGTTCATTGTATTGTTTTTCAACAATTTTGGACATGTTTTAAATGCTAAAGATAACAACCCCATGTTTTGTACCTTCTACATGGATTCATAAGATTGCTCCATAGGTGCATGTATACAATCATAATGCACACATTAAATGTATTGCTGCGCCATTGCTTTACCATCCATGCTCCAGACAACCTCCTGATATGAAATGCATACAGGGCTGGTGGAATCTCCTTGGTTACTACAACAGGCAATGTATCTGTGACAACCTCTGCATTTACCTACAACACTGTGTCGGCTGTATATGGGTAAGAACCTGTTAGTCAGCATCTTGCCATCATGGTCACCATACCAGCAATCGTGGACACTGTCTTGACAAAGCTCATTTTGTGCTTGGCTGTGGTGGTGGTGGTTGTGTGGTGTTGGTGGGTAGTATTTTGTGTCTGTGTGCGTTTATGCGTGGGGGGGGAGGGGGGGGGGGGGGGGGGGTTGACAGGGCGGGCAAGTTGTACAAATCACATATGTAACAGTTATCTCATCAAGGTATCATTGTCCATGTGTGCACAAGTAAGTGTGATCACTACTGCATGTTCCATGTGTGTAGGAGGGATATTCAACAATGGACCATTTTTGGTTACTCTTGGCCTCTTGCAATCTATTCCCCCCCCCCCCCCCCCCCCCCTGTGCGTGTGTGCAGTCAGCATAGATGCACTATGTCCATAGTAATGCGTTGCAAGGATTGTAAGCTCAGTTTGCACGGTACTTCTAGGATAGTTTATTTGGGGATGATTTGAATTTGTTATGTTGAAGACAGTTGCTGGATAATTCAATTGTGATGGAGGAAGGATTTGATGGATTATGCGCTCACCCACCTCCCTCCATGAAATACGCGCAGGACTGGTGGAATCTTCCTTGAAACAACTAAGGGCGATTTCTCAGTTGCAAATTCTGATTTTACCTGCAACAAGGTGCATGCTGAATTGACACTTGTTGTATCAGCTTCATCTGCTGGGTGAGTTTAGTTTACGTACACGCACTCTTAAATCTGGCCACCATGATTGCTCTGTATGATATTTTTTGCTGCAATGTGAGGGTGTCATGTATTTGTACGTTGAATTGTTTGATTCAGTTATTGTTGCACTCAACCTCGGAAACCTATGTTGACCCAATCTAATACCATCGCACAAAATGTGGGGTGGTTAAGAAATGCATGAGTTATACCATGTATATATATGTTAAATGTAGGTTGTCCTCAAAGGGCTGCAATGCCAGTCAAACTAAGGTGTTGCTGAGTATTTGAGATGATGAATCCTGAGCTCAAGATGTTTGGGCACTCAAGCACTCCTACAGTCAAATCCTAGTTTGGCTCATTAGCAATTTTAATTCGAGAAGATGGACAAAGCTCCTAGCTTATTTTCTACATGGGGGGCGGATCAGCCAGGTTGATCCATGGAGGAGATCACAATAGTACATAACAAGATATTTGGGTTAGTGTTGGGGAACCCATATGAGGCCAGCCAGAGGGAGGCTTGAATATTCCCAACGGCCAAGAAAGGAAAAGTCCCTCTTTCTTTCAGGCTGCTGACAAGCTCAAGAACGTCCGCCCAGTGATGGTAAGGATGTGCTTGGGACAGATCTTCCGTTTTACGAAATCATGTATGGGGGTTTGTTTCTTGGGTGCTTTAATATGTATTTCACAAATTATACAGCACAATTATTTGTCTGCCCCTACATGGGACCTTTTGCCCATTGATTAGAAATTTATTGTGTGCCTAACGGTACTTAGGGGGGGGGGGGGGGGGGGGGGGGGGGGGGGACCAGAAAGCATTGTGTGGCATTGAGCGATGAGCATGTTGTGTAGATCATGTATAACCCTGCCCCCATGTATAACCCTGCCCCCACTCCTAAAGCATTATGCCCCTGAGGAATGATTGACTGTGTTAAGCACTCACCAGCCTCCCAACATGTAATGCACACAGTGTTGGTGGAATCTACCTATATGAAGTAGACGGCAATGTTGAAGTGGACAGCTCCAATTTTTCTCACAGCATTGTGTCCGCTGGGGACATTGGGTGAGTTGACTATCAGTATGCTGACACAACTTGTCATCTAGGCTCCGCAGTCGTTTCTTCTTCACTTCAACATGAGGTTGCTGACATTTGGAATGCATACAGTCATAGGTGTTTATCTTTCGTACTCATAAGGTGTAGAATTTCATAGTTTTCATTCAATCCAGTGTAGTTGTACGTTTGAATATGTGCGCAGCAATCTTTTGTCTTGCTTTGTTCATGTAGCAAAACACTACAAGCTAACAGCCAAAAAAAGGAAATAGCTGGCGAGCAGCCAAATTTCTGGCTTAAGCTATGTTTCTAACTTAAACTACAAGTTATTCTTGTATGCTTACATAGCACGATTTGCTTTGGGTTCTTAAAAAAAGGATCCTTTGAATATACCGATATCAGTTGAATAATATTGCTTGTACTGCTAAAGACGGGAGCAGCCGAAGTGCTGGCCACAGCCATGCAACCAAGTTCAAGGCCGAGTTTACTCCTCCCGTAGACAATGAGCAGCCCAAAGGCTGATACAGCCTGTTATCATGTACAAGAAGTTATAAGTTACAGCCATCACCTTCCTGGGTGGATCTATCATAACTGGAGGGGCCCATAAAAGCAGGAAGAAAATGGAGGCAGGGGGAAAATCCACACACCACAAACACACACTATTAGTTGCTTCCAAGCTCATCAAAAATCTCCCCCGGTGATGGTAAGGTTGTGCTTGGGACAGATCTTCCGTTTTACAAAATCATGTGCACCCGTGTGCCTGCGTATAACCCCGCTCCCATGTATAACCCTGCCCCGACTTCATAAATCATGATGCCCCTGAGGAACAATTGACGGAGTTAAGCACTCACCAGCCTCCCAACATGTAATGCACGCAGTGTTGGTGGAATCTACCTAAATGAAGTAGATGGCAATGTTAAAGTGGACAGCTCCATTTTTTCTCACAGCAATGTGTCCGCTGGGGACATTGGGTGAGTTGACTATCAGTATGCTGCCACAACTTGTCATCATGTTGCACCGTTGTTTCTTCTTCACTTCAATATGAGGTTGTTGAACATTTGGAATTCATATAGTAATAGGTGTTTATATGTGTAATCATAACATGTAGAAGTTGATGGTATCCAAACTTGGTATAGGATAGTTGCACAAATAGAATTTTATAGTATTACATGATATGATATACATTATATATGTATATGATTTGTTGTACATTATTTGATATGATGTTATGTTATGTTATGTTATGTTATGTTATGTCAGGTGTTATGTTATGTTATGTTATGTTATGTTATGTTATGTTGTGTTGTGTTGTGTTGTGTCGTGTCGTGTCGTGTCGTGTCGCGTCGTGTCGTGTTGTGTCGTGTCGTGTCGTGTTATGTCATGTCATGTCATGTTATGTTATGTAATGTTGTATATAGACTTCTAGGGTAGCCCGTGTGGCCATTGGCCCCCCCTACCTGCCCCCCCCTTTCATCACCCCTCCTTCCCTATGTGTTCCCCCCTCTGTGTGTCCTCCTTCCTAACCCCTTACTCTTTTCTGTCTCCTATCCTCCATGACTTCTTATGTACCCTCACTCCATCTCTCAATAGTTAATTAATCTTGAAGTAGCTCATAACTGCAGGAGCGAATGGAGTTTGCCGTATTATCATATTAATGCATTACACTGGAGGAAAATAAGTATATCTATACATATAAATTAATCATGGTCGTGGTCGCGGTCATGGTCGTGGTCTCGGTGGTGTCATCGCGTAACCGACTTAACTGACTTTCCGCCCAGCCAATTTCCGCCCAGCCAATTCCCGCCCAGTCAGTTCCCGCTTTTTTATAATCCTTCAAATTCAAATCCTTCAGCTTCAACTCTGCCTTATTTAGCCTCCTGCAAATTCTGCCCAATGTGACCTCCGCCTCCTTTGTATTCTTCTTGATGCGCATCCCGCCCGCATTCTCATTTTCCCGCCTGCATCCATCCACCTGATTTCGGCAGCGCATCAGGCCGTATTCCCACAAGATTGCCCACATGCGTCTCCGCAAGATCTTTCCCTTGCATCAATAGACCTGTCGCTGCGCACAACGGAAGGTGACGTGGTCAGTCAGTCGGACTGGCAGAATTTTTCGAATCGCATCCATCGCAAGTCAGAAACTGCGGGAAGCCTAAGCATGCATCCACCTCCGCCTGCGAGCGCTGCCACCATTCATCTCACGAATGCGCACTTTCTTTACGCCATCTCATCGCATTCGTCGTGGTTGGCACCCAGTTGTTGCGATTGATTTGACTTCGTTCAGATCGCCAAGGACATTCCGTCCCCCTGCACACTCTCGCGCTTGCACCTCTAATGCCACCTATGCAAGCTCTTTTCGTTGTATCGAATATCGTGAAGTAAGACGCTGCGATTTTTGCTGTTCCGAGTGTTGCTCGAGTTTTCCCAACGGGGGCACTGCACGAGAAGAAGAAGCTGCAGGTTTGTAGCTATGCAATTTCGCCGGTCCGGTGTTTATCGGAATCTGAGTGTTCGCAAGTAATTGGTGCGTACACAGCCTTCACTTTATAATATAATAACCCCTTTTTCTGCACGATTGAATCCCTCAGCTGGAGTGAAGGGTATGAGGTAGGGAGAAGGAGAGTGTGTTTGAGAGAGTGTTCGTGGTTGGGGAAAGGTGGGAGAAAGAGAGTGGGTGTGCATGGGGTGGGGTGAGGGGCAGGGAGAGATCAGGCAAAGTAGGGGATACTCTGGGTCTGGATTGGGGGGGCTGGAGGGGGGGGGGGGGGGGGGGGGGGGGGGGGGGGGGGGGGGCACATGCAAGGGCGTTACCCGTTCTCTAACCCACACCGGACTAGCAATCATGAACCAAGTGGGGGGTGGGGGGTGGGGGGTGGCCACTGCCCCAAACTGGTGTGGCCAGGGCCAAACGGGCACCGTACTATCATTGGGGCGTGGATGGTTTGTCTACGTGTGTGTAGGTGTCGCCACCGGCCACACCGGCTACCGTACTAGTAAGTACATAACAGAATATGTCAAAAATCCTGGATGGGCACCCATCTTATGTATCCATCGGTTTGTCCAAATTCTAGGCTACTTTGTTATTTTTGGGGCTCCGTAGGGTACGTACGACAGGCTACATGGGGCTACGAGGGTACGTACGACAGGCTACATAAGGGTACATACGTAAGGCTACATGCGTAGGGCTACGTAGAGTACGTACGACAAACTACATATGTATGGCTACGTAGTGCTACATATGGTGTCGTACGGCAGGCTACGTAGGGCTATGTAGTGTATGTACGCAGGGCTATGTAGGACAGGCTACGTAGGGCTACATATGACGATGTGTTATTTCTCTTCTCTTCACCTCGAGTTAGCGCTAAAATCACGAGATTTATTCTAGCGCTAATTAGTGCTAATAGAGCTATTAGCACTTTGCTCCTACCCTCCCTCCCCGCTCCCTCCCCCCCCCCCCCCCCCCCACCCTACCCTAATTATCCTAATTATATACTACCATCTACCCTATTTGATACTAGTACGGTTAGCCAGGTGGCCGGTGGCCACCCCCTCACCCCCACCCACCCACCCAGGTCATAGGTCCTAGTCAGGTCTGGGTTACAGAAAGGGTAACGCCCTTGCATGCCCCCCCCCCCCCCCCCCCCCCCCCCTCCCCCCCCCCTCTATCCCCCTCTCTTCCTTACACACAGTCAAGATATCAGCTATCCCCGCCCTCGCTCGACGCTCCCCTCCCTCTCCTTCCACACCCACAGACACACACCTCTTCTCCATACCTAATCCCCTTTTGCTTCGGCTGCGGCCTCCCACCCTCTCATACACGCATACCATTCCCCCGTCCCTTCTATCCAGACCCAGGGTATCCCCTATTTACCCCAACCTCTCCCTACCCCTCACCCCACCCCATCCACACACACTCTTTTTCTCTCACCTTACCCCCCACCACCCTCCCTTCCCCCAACCACCAACATGCACACAAAATCTTCTTCTCCCTACCTCGTACCCTTCACTTCACCCTTTGGGATTCAATCGTGCAGAAAGTGAGGAAGGCTGTGCTTTGAACCTACCAACAATGCGAACGCTCAGATTCCGATCACTCCATGAACACCAGACCAGTGCAATTGCATGGCTACAAACCTGCAGCTTCGTCTTCTCGTGCAGTGCCTCAGTCGATACTTGGTCAACACTTAGAACAGCAAAACTCGCAGCAACGTTTTTCACTGTATTCAAGTTCATTAATCGCGACAATTGGGTGCCAACAATGACGAATGCGATGTAATGGCATGGCAACAGTGCGCATTCATGAGATGAATGGTGGCAACGCTCGCAGATGGAGGAAAAAGCATGAAAATCTGAAGGTCTGGCTTGATTATAAGCCTGGCGTAACTCCTGAGGTTGGGCAGCATACTCTTCACGCCTGGCTTGGTTAGCAGCTTCGTGTACTTCCTCAGGCACGGCAGCTCGTTCCTGACTCCTTGCGGTATTATGAGCATGACGTAGCTCCTCAGGCTGAGCAGCCTAGTTTCCACGCCTGGCTTGGTAAGCAGCTTCGCATTCCTCCTCAGGCACGGCAGCTTGTTCCTGACTCATTGCGAGATTATGAGCATAAAGTAGCTCCTCAGGCTCGCTGGGCAGAATAGTCTTCGCGCCTGGCTTATTTAGCAGCTTAGCATTCATCCTAAGGCCGGCAGCATATTCCTGACTCCTTGCAAGATTATGCGCATGACGTAGCTGCTCAGGCTGAGCAGCATAATTTTCACGCCTCGCTTGGTTAGCAGCTTTGTGATCCTCCTCAGGCACGGCAGCACATTCTTGACGCCTTGCAAGATTATCAGCATGACATAGCTCCTCGGATCGGCAGCGCGGGCAGAACGCTGTAAGCCGTGGAAACGAATAGATAGTGAACTCACTGTTAAAGGCTTTCTGCCGGAGATGAAACCGGACTCAAACGATGGAGCTAGAGCGTCAATACAATTATCTTGGTATATAATTGAAGTGACTTCTACAGAACGCAAACAATATTTATTACCCTGGACTCACACTGTCGGAGCGACCGAGATAGCTTGTATGAACGAGGCACAACGGTTCGGCCAAGCGGTTCAAGATTGTCGGACGAGACAACTCTTGGTCCTCAGGAGACTAGGTCAAGATTGTCGGACGCGACAACTCTTGGTCATGACGAGACAACTGTCTTGGATCAGTGACTCTGATCAACTTGTTCGACAACTGTCAACTTCCATCAACGAGATGGCTCACTACCAAGGCGTCCCTTGGGAGTGGAAGAGGAGACTGAATTTGACTGTTACAAACACCGACGCTTGTTGGCTATGTCTTTTTCTTCCTTACTCTGGCAAGCTCGATTTGAGCGCTGGCTGGCGTTGTTGCGGGCTCTCCTGTCCATTATGACCGTTGGCATGTATCATGGTCGCATTCTCTGTGAAGAAGAAATGAACTGAAAACTATTATTTCGAGTGCATGCCAAGCCATATGAGGGTCAGCTGAACACCTCCGAAGAGAGGATCTTCTGATTGTAATTTCTTGCAGACATAGCATGGGAGGCAGTTGTGGACATGCTATGAGCGCGCTTAGATGTATTTGAAAATTCCGCTGGGCGGGGAGTTGCGAGTTGGGTGTACAAAAAGTCGGTTGCAAGTCGGATGCACATCGCACGCCCATGGCACGTGGGGTGGATGCTTTCCTGTTTTTGAACTTCTGACCGGATACCTTATTTGTGTTCTCAACATGGCCTCTTGATTCCTTGGGGTCAGTAAATTATACCTGCACGTGTCTCAAGATATGCCTGTATTACTCACATCATGTATGTTACAACCTGGGGGTAGGGAGATGCGTGTAGGGACATGACATCTCTATATATGAAAATCTGTATATTTGCTAACACTTCAAATAGTTATTTATACAACCGTTTAACTACATCATATGATATCAGCATCCGCCCTACTGCTTTTAACAATTTAAGTTTCTAAACCCACAATAGTATATTTGTCCGCTATGTGACCATGGTAATGCTAGGATACTTTGGGGTTTATTTGATTTTGTCAAGTGGGAGATGGTTGTTTTGCAATTCAATTTTATGTGGGGAAGGACTGGATAAAGTAAGCTTGCATTGAATAAATCAGCTTGGAATGTATGCAGGGTTGGTGGAGCCTACCTTCGTACAGTAGCATGCAATCTTGGAGTGACCAACTCTACGTTCACTTCCAACAATGTGCTAGCTGAAAACAATGGGTGAGTTTACTGCTAGTACACTGCCAAATATTGTCATCATGGTTTCATTGTTAGTTGTTGTGTGCCTCAATGTGAGATGACAACGCATACATTTGGAGGTTTACATTTTTTTGTTTTAGCAAGTAAGTAATGTATACTCTTTGTTTGCATATTATTCTAGATATCTAATTTAGTATCATTTTATGTGCAGCTGATTTTAGTTGTTTCATTATATTTTCCTTTCACCAATATTACAATGGCATAATATACATGTATAGAACAACCGATCATGTAAACGTGTTGGACAAGGCTTGGAAAGCTTTGATGATTGAGAACTGGTTACATAAAAGTTCAATAGTAAGGGCCAAATCACCCAAACCTTGGCCAGATATCCCATGCATATAAGGCGTTCGCCAGGCTTATAACCAGTGCACCAGAATTGGTGAAAGCGAACAATTGTGTGCTCCTACAATGGACCCAAGTTACATGAATTCAGTGGCAGTTTAGAGTCTAGTGGGGACCCAGTATAATGGAACCGTTATCACCATCATCCATAATACAAATATGTTCCCAAAGCTGAAATGTGTATTTCTAACTACTGAATCAGCTCTTTAAAGCGCGTAAAGATCACATTGCAGTGCTATTGGATGGTGTTGCATTGGTACTTTTTGAACGTTTCTAATATTGTTTTGACCAAGGCACTGCATTATATTGCAGAGTAGCTGCATGGGGCTGGGGGAAGGGGATTTTGTGTGTGTGTATGTGTGTGTGTGTGCGGGGGGAGTTACCAGTTCAGGTGACAATCTAGGGCTTGACAAGATTGGTGGCTAGAACTTCAAGTGGAATTGGAGGGGATGAGGGGAGAGGGGATGGGGGGATGGGGGGAGTCAGCATCGTATTGAATGCAAGCAAGTAGGGATCAAATTGAATTATATGAGGAAGGAAATGGCTTGAATGCAACTGGCCTTGTTCTTATGGCTCATCTTTTGTGGCCTCTCATTCTTATACATAATTATTTGGGAACTGTTATAGGCAAGTCAGAGTTTGAAGTGCATGCACTGGCTGTAATTCCAACCTGATGTTACTTGCTGGAAAAACCCTCCTCCATTTGCTTGGAATTTGGTGTGGCTCATCTCTGCATGGTGGTTGGTGTGTTGGACCTGCTCAAATGCTGTCAAGTGTACAATCAGATTTCAGCTAACTAGTCAACCTGGCTCATTGTCTTAGACAATGTCCTGGAATCCTTAAACATTGAGTACCAAGCTGCACAATGCTTTTGCATGTGCCCTAGGAACCTGAACATATAGTATGTGCTGTGCGCGATGATCCAGCCAAAGTCCTCGAACCTGTACACATCGTATTTACAGATCAGAGTGCGCGATGGTCCAACATGCTCAGAAACCCTTAGAATCATGATCCTGCAATAGAAGACCAAATAAAAACACTGTTATGGATATATGAGTAATATGAAAACATGTACATGTGTAATGCATGCAGTGCTGTCGGCATCTACGTTGAAAATCAAGCAGGCAATATTACAGTGAGGTCTTCAGAATTCCTTAACAACAATGGGAAGCAAGGGTGAGTTTATATGAATGTTACCCCTTCTGCCTAAACGCCATTCAATATTTTCGAAATACAACTTCCAACACTTCTCCCCCGGTACTAAAGAGCAAGCAGGAGAACACATATTGTTGTATATCTCCATTAATGTTATTTTACAATTACATGGATCAGCAATATTAAAATTCACCCAAGCTATGGATTCCCATCGACAAAGCTTTAGTTTTCTAGGTTAATAATCCATTCACATTTAGGATTACAGCATTATTACTTTGGATCCATTGAAGGCGGTTACAGCCAGAATGGCGAATCATACAAGTGTTACATGATACCCATGCCCCACCCTAAGCCAACCTATCTACTACTGCTACTACTGACACCTATCATAACTGTGTTATATGTTGATGCACAAAACACAATTCGCAACAGGATCCCCGACATGTGCGACATGTTCACCCATCCACCATTCCTGTGGTTGTAGGTCTTTGGCTGCACTGGCTGCACTATTGGCCAGCCGTTTTGAGATGGTCAACACTTCATTTTACTCAAATTCTGGTACCGGGACAGCTGGAGCAGTTTTTATTGGTCGTATATCAGATGCAGGGATCATGCAGGTACCGAAAATGCGTTATACATCCGTAATTTAACAGTTGCAGTACGCTGGAATACAACTTATTTTCACACGATCCACATTTGTTTGTGTGCAGTGTCTTTTTTTTCAGAAATCTGGAGCTCATTTTGGTAGCCACATGTGGCGACCAAAGCCTCATTCTGGGACGGTGCGGTAGCACCGTCTGTAGAGCGCGAAGCGCTCGGCGCGAAGCGCCGCTACTTTTAAGGGGGGTCCGGGGGGGCGTAGCCCCTCCGGGATTTTTTTTTTGGGGGGGGGGGGCTTAGAAAACATGCATTTTGCACATGGATGACATATGTTACACTGGTTTGTAACAACTTTGTCAAGCCTCTAAATGTACAGAAAAATAATCACTGGGTCTAGTACTACAACCTAGCCCCAACATTCCGGCCGACTTAAAACATACTCACTATTAAGTTATCATCTACACACATTCCTTGCGCATCATAAGAAAAGGGTCTACTCGATCATTTCACATCATGCAAAAGTTGGCATTGGGGTGGGGGTGGGGGGGGGGGGGGGGTCTTCACACACATACACCCTCATCACACCTGTCTCCTGTGTTGGTGCAACCTCTGCTGGCATGGCCTAGACCCGAGGCCTAGACCTCTGTCCTAGCAATTTCCCTAAGGCAGGGGTTGAGGAGGAGGGGGCCGCGCCCAAGGTCCGACTTCTCCCATGAATTCGACGTTTAGAGATGGTGGCGGTGCTTTGCTAGGACGTTGGGAGAGGGGTGGGTGGTGCGCATAGATTGGGAGAGTGGTGGGTGGTGCGAATAGACTCGCATGTCTCTTCTAACGGGTTTCAAAGGAGTAGTCGCGACTGGATTGAAGACGAGCGACAAACTTGTCATTGCCGCGACTGCGCTCGGTAGATACCGCCTGCGCAATAATCAACATATCAACAAACTAAGCTTGGCAGGAACGGTGCCCACCCCAGACCCCTGGTGGAAGTTGGAACGCGGGAGTAACTCCACGGGCTGCACTACTGTACTTTCTGGCTTGGGCAGTTGGCCTCAGGGGTCACTTTCAGTTCTTTCCGTTCTGACCAGAGCTGGCTTATTCGCTTAGAGCTAGCTGGCTAGCTGGGCTTGGCCTGTGCGACCCAGGTGCGACCAAGGTGGCGACCCAGGGCACAAATCAATTACCTGCGGTCGCATTTGTGGCGACCAAGGCCCGATTTCGCCTTAAAGTCGCACACCTGGGGGTCGCACGGTGGTCGACACTGGGTCGCCGATTTGGCGACGGGTCGCACAAAAAAAAAAAACTGTTTGTGTGCACCATTGTAATCTTGATAGTGGACTGATGATGTGGAGTATGCATATTACATATCACATGGTTGCTAATTACTCAAGTAGGATACAAGTGATCTGCTTGCCCCAACAATTAAAAAATATTTCACCTGTCCCGTTTTTAATTTGTCAGCATAGTTTTCTGATAAGTGGTATTGATGCCTCAACCCCCCCATGCAGACTACGTTTGAAGACAACCGCGTCCAATGTGGTACTCAGTGGAAATTCTGTGGAGGGTCAGCCATCCAACTTTCCCAAGGCAGCCGCCTGCTGGTCAAACAATGCTTGTTCATTAGGAACAAGGCACATTCTGGACCCAGCCATGGAGGAGCCATCTATGTCCATGGTGGATCAGAGTTGCTTGTGACTAGCAGCTCTTTCAAAGACAACTCAGCCGCATTTGGTGGGGCCATTAGTGCCCAAGATGGAAGCAAGTTGAGCATTGATCCACCCTGGTTTGATGAGTTCTGCGGATGCGTTGGGCATGCTCGTTTATATCTTACTAACTGGAAACCCTTCATCATGGCTGTGAAGAACCATTGGGGAGAAGGATACTACTTCGATGTAGTGGACGCACATTCTGAGGAAGAGCCTCCCATTAATTTGGAACACTTCCTACCTACGCATGGGACCGAGTTTTCAAATAATTCTGCATTTTCTGGGGGAGCCGTGATGGTGAGACAAATATTTACAGGCACATGTACGTGCCTTGCGCTCATCCTTTCTGAAATACCCCCCCACACACACACCCCACCCCGCCCCACCACACCACACCCCACACCACACCACCACCCCACCCCCAACCCCTGGATCCTCTGAAGAATGAAAATGACTTAAATGTATTAAAATATGCAACGAGCACTGCAAAATGTAATTATCACTGTAGCACCAAATAAGGGCATCTGTCAATAAAACAAATGTTCAGGTTTCACTGCATAATTTTATTTGTTTGTGTCCCCTCCAGAAATCATAGTCGGGAAAGTATCTAGCCTATTTATCTACCCCGCAGACTGTACCCCTTCCCCCCCTTTATAATGGCATAATGCAGGAAGTGCACAAGCACTAGCACACAATTTGGCAAGCCCAATTGTATTCAATTCTTGCAATGCGCTGGGCGCTTGTCAACCAAACACATACCGCACTTCCTGAATCATTTTCGGTGCTAGTTTTGTCTCGGGACAGTGATATATCTAATATGATTGCTTCATACTATGGTGTTATTATTTACCGGTGCATTGCTTAAGTATGTTGCGACTGCATTTTGCAATGTGTCAGTAGTAATCAGAGTATTGGTGATGAGTTTTCAATCGTTAAAATAAATAACTTCGTTTTTAATGTCATTCTTGATTAGAAAGTCACTAAAAACAAACCCAACAATTTTGTGTACTTCAATTATTATGCATGTCAGATATTATAGGCATTTTTCCAGCATCCCTTTCTCCAATGGAGGTAGTGCATGCGCAATTGCTGCATTGGTCGATGGCAACAATTTTGTTAATGTTTCACCTTCTTCTACATTCACAAAACCAACCATATGGGTGACTATACATTTCGTCTCTACATTTCGTCTTGTAACTGGCATTCATCTACAAGATGATAAAATATAACAGAACACCAGGTACTTGCCCGCACTGCCCTATAATTTTGGTCAACCCCTAAGCATCCTCCAAGTCTGTCCATGGGACTAAAATCATGCAGATAATTGCATGTATTTGTTTCTCTTTACATCCCCACTCAAGGCAGGCCAGGGCTGTAATTGAAGGATGTATCAAAAGTTGTTTGACGTCAGATCAATTTTGTCAAGGTTGTTACCTCATCATGTGAACTTGAATCCTTGTACCCAGAGTAGCTTCAGCACAGCCTTCTTGTGAATGTGATTTCGATGGTCTCTTATTTTTTGTGCTAATCATTTGTGTATGTGGTTGACCACCATCATGTGTAAACGATGTTTATTTGTTCATGGATTACAGGTGGCCTTTTCAAGCTTGCTTATTTCCTCCATGAATATCGAGCGTGACATTCCATGCGGATGTAGGGGAAGCCGTACTGGTTTGAGCACAAGGTTTGAAGGCAATGTTGCATTCACAGGCGGTGCCATCACCTCCCTTGGCTACAAGGCTCACACGGTTCTTATGAACGTCATCATCATCAACAACACAGCATTGGGCGCCACTCCTCTGAATGTTTCTCGCATGGAAACCATGACCAATATCACCTACACCGATGACATTTCTACATCTGAGAGCTTTAAAGGTGGTTGCGGCTTAGGAGGTGGAGGTGGCATGTGCTTGTCATGTGGTGAAAACAGGTGAGGCAGATAGAGTCAGATTTTGCAAACTTGCTTTTTTGGGGAGGGGGGGGGGGGGGGGGGGGGGGTCTGATTATTGATGTGATAGTTATTGGGTGGATTGTTTTCCACCATTAGATAGAAACCTTGGCCTCATGGATATCAGGCATGCATTTATAATTTGTCTTGACATGTGTTGCAAGCATTTTCTGGTGCACCTGCTTTTATTTAGATTATAGTATTTAATTGTGGTGATGTGGTAGGTGATGTCCTACCTTTAAATCCTGCGTATGTACTCCTAGCTATATGCTAGCCATAACCCTCCACTCCCGCAAACTGGTGTTGGTGGGGCAAAAATGTGCCTTAAACCCGACAGACACTATAGGTATGGTAAAGCATTGCAAACTTGTTGTGCTCAGATACGAAAAACATAAACTCACAGTATCCCCTTGGGTGGTTTGCATTCCCCCATTATATGTTATTTGTTTTCAGAACAAAAAGTCACAGACCAACGTCTACTACACCTGTATCACTCCAGCTTGCAGAGAAAGTGCATGGGCTCTATATCAGGGACAATATTCCAAGCAAACTCCGCTGACTATGGTGGAGGCTTGTACGTCACTGCTGATGAAAATGCGTGCAGTGACCCAGATGAGTGCTACACCATTCACATCACTCGGATTATCCAAACATTTCCGACACCATCAGCTTCTCTTCGTTTGTCCCAAAACACAAACGTTACAGCGCAGGATGCTTTTAAAGAGCGCGCTATCTTCATACCAGTGTTCCCAGATAACCAAATTACGTGGGACGGTGAAAGTTTTTACCAACCTGGCCTTACGAGGAGGAATTACACAGAAGATGTGGATGGCAGTGCAACCCTTTTCACCCAAAATGCAGCAGTTGGAGGTGCTGGAGGTGCCATTTATATGGAGCAAATGACAACAATCAACATAACATGTGACACAGTGGAGGTCAGCCATGCCAACAGTACATATGGTGGTGAATACAATGACTACGTCTTCTACGGGCTACCGCTGAATGTGACAACAAAACATGACACATACCTCCCTTGTTACTCTTGGACTATGAATACAGCTAACATGGGCTTTGGAGATATTTTGGCCACATCCCCAACCTCAATGACCATTTATTTCTCTCCTAAACCTTACCAACGCCTTGTTGGTGGTGGCTCTTACCAATTCACTTCTGGAGATGATTTGCGATTCAATGTTTCATTGACTGACTTCTGGGGGCGCCAATATATTCCAAGTGTACTCAGTGCTAAAGCTATGCTGACCTTAGAAATCTCTGCCCAAGCTTACACCTCAAGCTCACAAGAGGAGGCAACAGCTCCACCCACCCTGGTAAGGAACACCATGATCTGCACACTAAATGGGGAATTTTGTGCGCTTTTCATGTGTAGCGTTTCAGTCCCCGGACTGTTTTAAATTTGCATGGAATATAGATTTGCAAGGCATTGTAGTACTTGTACTATATGTGATTTGAACATAAGTTAGGATGACCCCTGTGCTATATGGTGGTGGCTCTGTGTGAATGGAGTTGCTATATGCTGTGACTGTAAGTTTGGACAAATTACTATCCGTTTGATGCCAATGATTGCCATGTACAGGTGCTATGTTGCAAGTCAGGGTAAAACTCAATTACAAATACCACGCACATAACACATGACAGTGCAGGGACACATTGCTCTAGTAGGAGGGGAGAGTAGCAGGACTAGGTTCACATGGTTCATAATCAGAACTTGGAGGTCTCAAGATGCCTTTTTATCTATTTGCATGTACAGACCCTTGCATGGCCACAATATCAATGTCATGCCCATCATATAGTGTCACATTTTAATTGCCACACACATTGTAAAATGGTAATATGATTTCATTTCACCTTCTATTTTGTTGGTAGATGACGATGCCAAGCAGCATGCCATGCCACACACACACGCCACCACCACCACCCCTCACCCTCACCCCTGCCCTCCCCTCACCCACCCACCTAACTGTCCACACTGTTTGGTAGGTGATGATGCCATGCAGCATGTCGCAATTAAAACTCCATGGTCTTGCATGTAAGGATCACCATACCCCCCCCCCCCCCCCCCCCCACACACACACACACCACCACCACCACCACCACCACCACCACCACAACCACCTGTAAGAGAACAGTATGGACTCTCCTCGCCCCCACAACCGCCCCTCACCCCCGACATCCCCTCACCCACCAACCTCACCCTCTACAATGTTTGGTAGATGACAATTACATGCAGTATGTTGAGTTTAAAACTCCATGGTCTTGCAAAACAAGCATCATAGTTTGCAAAATTGGTTTGTAGTAAACGATAAACATGATGTTATGCGATAAACATTATTTGAACATGATGAGGGGGAGGGGGAGGGGGGGGTAAGCTACTGTATGTACTTGCCCAACCTTAAACACGGGAAAGGCAGTGTACAAAAAAGGCACCAGCAAACTCGACCCCCCAATATCGCAATTGATGATTATAACGATAAATGTTAGAGATTGAGTGTGGAATGTATTGTTTGGTTTACACTGCTCCAACAGGGGTAAAAACGTTAATGCTATATTAGGGAATGACAGCTTTATATGTATATTATACAGTCCAAGCTGAGGCGGAAAAGAAAATGGACTTGCTATACCATGCCAAGAGGGGCTAATATGAAAAAGCGTTGATGAACTGAACCCCAAACAATCGTTTTGTAAAGCTTTTACCACAGTGATTTTTTTTGTTCTGTTTAAATTATATAATAAAAGTCAACTGTGTTTTACACATTGCATGTGTAGGTGTGGAGGTCCATGGATACCACTTTCAGCTTCAGGGCATCGCCAGGACCACACTCAGTGATAGTGACGCCAGCACCAAGCGCCCTGGGTCGCTACTTCCAGCCCTACGTCTTAAACGTGTATGTGCTCCCCTGCAAACTGGGAGAGTATGACCCAGTGTGGGATGCAGGATATCGATGTGTGCTGTGCGATGTTGGCTCCTACCGTGTTGATGAGGATCTGACAGAATGCAAGGTGGGTGAAAAAAATGTGATTTTGTTGGTTTTGGAATGGGGAGTCATGTACAGCCAAATGGTGACCATATCAATCACATATTTGAGTTATGTAACTGGGGCAGAGAGAAAACACATTACACATATATAGAAACAAATGTAATGATATCTTCATCTCTTACCTTGCTTGAAGCATACGGCTGAAATGATTAGCCACTCATGTAATGGGTAATTTCAACATTTGAACTGTGTATGCCAGCACAAAGTTATTTATATATTGAAGACAATGCTTGTCCCTTGCAGGTTTGCCCACAATACGCCACTTGTGTGAACAACACATCCTTTCAGCCAAACGCCGATAACCCCATTATCGTTCCTGATACTGGGTACTTTCACAGCAATCCTTTCAGCAATCAGCTCTACCAATGTGATGACCAGTCTGTTGTCACCCCGTGTGCATACTCAGGCCGGCATGATCGCATTGTTGAGTACCAACTCACACTTCTGAATGACACAAACAAGTAGGTGGATGAACTGATACCTAATAAACGTATGCCCCGGTGTTGCATTAACTGGAGTTGTGCATTGCCATTTCCTGGTGTAAATAAGGTTGATAACTTCTAACTCAATGTCCTTGAAGATGCATAGTTACTAGCTTCCTCTCCTAGCTATGCAGATGCACCACATTGGATTGCAAGTTTGAAGAAACATATTCGGTAATAATGTGTTTGTGGATGGAAGTGTGAATAATATTAGAAGTTACATATACATTTTACATATACATGTGCACTTTCCCATTGCATACACAATTTGAAGTGCTTTCATCTGCCTATATGCTGTATTTAGTTTATCAATGCTCTCTCTGATCAGAACTTAACTGATACAAGCTCACTTAATTTAATAACATGTGCATATTTATCCTGCATTACATGTATCTGTCAATGTTTAATATGTGTGCGTAACTGTGTTAAGGCTCATCATAAACCTGCTTCCCCACTACCTCAGGTACAATGAGACAGAGTATTACAAGATTCTCTGTGCTCCTGGGTATTCAGGAGTATTGTGCAGCAGATGTGCTAATGGATATGGACTGGCCGCTGGTGGTTGCCAAGAGTGTATGGGAAGACATGTTAGCATTGCCCTTTACTCCCTTCTATGCGTTATGTCAACAATTCCCCTTTTATTTTTGTTGCATGTAGGTATGCTGTGTGTATGACTCATTCATGTCATGTATGTATGTTACAGTCCAGGGGTATGCCAAATAGGCTAAAGGGACTTGCCCAACCGTATGTTTAACTGATGTCAACACACCATGTATGTCAAATTTCCCTTTCAATATTGTTTGCTATCATGTTGCAACCACTCTGTCTCCTACACATGCATGTACTTCTAGATGTGTAGATTATTCAATACTAGTTGAAGTAGGAACAATTTTGAGAATAGTCATGGGAGTTGTCATCATGCACATGTGTTGCTAAAATCATTATTTCATTGCCATTTTACACATGCTTGCAGGATCACTTAAAACTGCATCTCCAAATATACAGAAGGCTAATTGTGCCATGTATGTATGTTACAGTCCAGGGGTAGGCCAAATAGGCTAAAGAGACTTGCCCAGCCGTATAGGAAGGGCTTAAAAAGAAAAAGCACTGATGAACTGAGCCCCAAACAATTGTTTAACCGACGGGGGCCCTGAGTTCGTGCTACAGTGATAATTCAATTCTACAATATTATTAAATCGTCATCTCAGCTGGGATGATAATTTAATTGTGCGATTATTATTGCATTTTTTAATAAATTGAATTAAGTATTTTCATCCTTCAAAGGAATCAGGATTCATGACCAGCTTCATACTGTTTTTATCCACCAATTCAGGTTCAATGTTCATTTTTTCAAAATATATATTTTCTATCCTCAGCGTATAATGGACATTATGAAATGAAATGCATTTCATCTTCGACTACTCTTCTACCGTCAACCACCATATTGCAGCACCTGCAAATTCTACCGGAACGAGAGGTACTCTTTCTGATTTGACATTTAAGTTGTGGGCTCGAAGACGTAATCTTGCTATGCATTGAATATCATCCCTATTGTGCAATAAGTTAGTGTACGTTGAACTATGGTTTCTATCCTCTGACATCATCATATTCGCATACGTAATAGTTTTAATACCGATTCCTTGGTTATCACCCAGATATCTGGGGTTCAATGTACTCAGGGATTGCCAGTCAATGTCTGTTTTTTTATAGGTGCCTTCATCAATTTTTCCTAAGTCAATCTTGCTTAGTGACGTCTGATTATCTTGAATAGTATCAGAGAAATGTTCTATAACACCTAATCTCTGAATGCATCGTAGTAATCCATGAGACAAGCATTGTTTATTGCTATCTCTGGTTGCCATTAGAACATTCTCTAGCAAGGCTCTTTTCACAAAATCATCGTCCTTAAGGTCGACGATTTTATTCCCAAAGCCAATACGTTGTCTCAACGATTTAGCCCATGTAGGTGACCTATCGAGTTCATTGAGGACCAAGTCGGTAGGGGTATTCTCTCTAACGCCAAGAGCCCTTTTCATAAACTTATTTTGAATAGTTTAACATTTTCCTTCGCGACTGTAAGAAGTGTTAATATTACCCAGACGATCTGGAGCCCACACTTCACACCCGTAATTAAGGATAGTTTTTTTTTTTTTTTTTTTTTTATATAAGCGTGCCACAAAGATAACTTAGGATATTGGCATTTGCGAGATCCATCTCATTGCACCGTTTCCGGAGTGCATGAGTTGCCCTGTTGGCGGCAACACTTTGTCTCTCACCGGCATCGTGTGTGCCACAATTCCTGCCGTGTTTCCCTTTAAAGAGAATCCCTAAATACACAAACTCCTCCTTAATGGGAAGGTCTTGGCCTTTAAATTGCCATTTATAGGTCAATCTTCCGTTTATAAGGTCGCCATTAAATACAACAACTTTAGATTTAGATATGTTTACTTCCATTTTGTAAGCTTGACAGAATTCTTCCAAACAATTGAGAATAATCTGTGTGCCATCTATCCACCTTGCACTACGAGGTTCACCTTCTTCACATTTCCATGCACTGCTATTCACTTGCACATCCCATTCCTAATTTTACTTGTAATGCAGGCAGCTCACAATGTTTCAAGCGCGATAGTCGAAGGTGGTGAGAAGGAACATGAGATCAAAACAGACCAATCAGATTCCGAACCTGGGCATTCCTTGCATCAAGATTCTTCTCCTGAGAAAGGAGGGACTAAGCATGCATCACTTTTTGAGGATCCAAGGAATGATAACATTGAAGATGCACCAAGTGAGCAATGCGCAATCACACAGCCAGCGCAACGAACCCCGTACCTGGAAAGGGCTCAACAAATTGGGGCAACAAGAAGTGGAGCAGGAGAAGATGAGCAATGCACACCCCCACAGCCGGCACAACAAACCTCTCCCCTAGAAAGGGTCCAACAAATTGGGGAAAAGAGGAGTGGAGCACAAGAAGCTGAGCAATGCACACCCCCAGAGCCAGCACAACAAACCTCTCCCCTGGAAAGGGCCAAACGAATTGGGTCTCAGATAAATAGAACACAAGAGGCAGGCTTCATCACATTGGCGGCCACTTGGAAGATATTTGTCACGTACCTCCAGTCACTGCTCATGATGCGGTGGATTCAGAAAAACAATTCTCTTCTACCCACATCCTTTTCCAAACTGCTAGGGGGTGTTGAAGCGATTTTCTCGTCAACCACTTCTTTTTTGTCTAAGGAGTGTGCCATCAGTGGAGAATATGTCGTGGACAGGAGAGTTTTGATGACCATAGTAGCCGCGACCTTTCCTCTCATGGTATATGTTGCGATCAGCATGTACTACTTGCTTTTCCCGATGTTCCACCGATTATTAGCTTCGTTGACGAGAATGCCCTCATCAGACCGCTTCAGCACTGAGTCTGCTCCCTTCAAGTGGCCTGACTACGCAACAAAGATGACCACATCTGCCCTTGTTGTGCTCTTCTATTACTACCCCACCTGGATTCAAGTTTTTCTTGAAATGTTCCTTTGCTACACCATCAATTTTGAGGACAGCGCAGAAGAGACTCAACTTGCTAGGGCATCAGGTCTTCACTACGGTCCAAGGTGGTCCTTCAACTTCGACCTCCAGTGTTATGAGGGGCAACACGCAGTGATGGTGTACACCATGGGTATTGCTGGTCTCATCTTCATCGTGTCAACTCCCATCGTAATGGCGTGGCATTTGTTTGCCAATGCCTATCAGCTGGATAGCCCTCGCTTTCGTATGACATTCGGATTTTTGTACGAGGAGTATCACTACAGGTATGGTATGTCTTCAAAAAATAATGTGGAGGAGCATGAATCAAAGTTGAGCTGCAACTAAGTGCAAATCGAAGTCGATGCACAAACTATCATTGGTAAAGGATATATAACATACTAAAATGACAGCTACCCCAATAGTGGCTTCAATTCGACATCACTATTTTGCAATTGCCCTTTTTCTGATTTTGAAAGTCTAGCCTAGCCATAGCTATGGGGCAGAAGTGTTCTCAACACATAATGCTGGCAGTTTTTTTTATTTGTGCGGCCGGTGGCACATTGTGGCGCGTGGTCGCCACCCCGTGCGACCCTCAGGTGTACAAAATTTGGGCAAACTGGGCCCTTGGTCGCCACGATGGCGACCCTCAGGTCAGTGATTTGTGCCCTGGGTCGCACCTGGGTCGCACAGGCCCAGCCCAGGTAGCTAGCTCAGGCCCACCCCTGTTGGAAGTTACTTCGTCAGAACTGTGAAAGTGACCCCAGGGATCATGCATGGGCCCACCCCAGGTGTACAACTCGACTCCTAGCTACTTTTTTTTACTGATGGTTGATTGGTTGATTGTTGCAACGGCATAAGGCATGAGCAAAATGTGTCGTTCTAAACCGCACGCGCCTGCGCTACTCGTTTGTCGAGCGTCTTCAAGCCAGTCGCGGCTACTCCTTTGAACCCCATTAGAACAGCCAGGCAACTATGCGAGTCTATACGCACCACCCACCCCTCTTCCAACGTCCTACCAAAGCACTACCACTATCTCTAGTCGTCGACTTAATGGGAGAAGTCGGACCTTGGGCGTGGCCCCCTCCTCCTCAACCCCTGTGTTGATGGCTAGGCCTTGCCTTAGAGAAATTGCTTAGGCTGAGATGTAGGCCATACCGGCAGAGGTTGCACCAAGAGAGGAGACAGGTGTGATGAGGGTAGTTATTGTGTTTGTGTGTGTATATGTCTTGCCCGTGTGTGTGTGTGTACATGCTTGGCCAAACAGACGTGTGTAAAATAAAATGCGTGTTTTTTTAAGACCCCCCCCCCCCCCCCCCCCCCCCCCAAAAAAATATATTTCTGACACCACAGTTGATCATATCACATTTTGCATGATGTGACATGATCAAGCAGACCCTTTTCTTATGATGTGCAAGGAATGTGTATTGATGATAACTAAATAGTAAGTATGGTATGGATTTTAGGTTTACCGGGCTAGGTTGTAGTACTAGACTAGTGTTGACTGTTCTGTCCAAGTAGAGGCTTAACACAGTTGTCACAAACCAGTGTAACTTATAGCATCCATTTTCAAAATACATGTTTTCTAAGACCCCCGACCCCCCCCCCCCCCCCCCCCCCCCCCCAAAAAAACAAATCACGAGGGGCTACGCCCCCCATACCCCCCTTTAAAGGTAGCGGGGCTACCGAGCGCTTCGCGCTCTAAAGACGGTGCTACCGCACCGTCCCAGGATGAGCCTGTGGTCGCCACTTGTGGCTACCAAATTGACCTGAAATATTCTGAAAAAAAACTGAATGCTGGTGGCACTGTGGATATATTCATCCATGGCATGGCAATCCTCCTTGCAAGCACTGTAGATATATCCATTCATCCCATGAAAATCCTCCTTGCAAGCAGCCAAGCACTGTAGATATATTCATCCATCCCATGGAAATCAATCCTTGCAAGCACTGTAGATATATCCATCCATCCCATGACAATCCTCCTTGCAAGCACTGTAGATATATCCATCCATCCCATGACAATCCTCCTTGCAAGCACTTTAGGCAGGTCAGCATCTGAACCATGTTTATTTGCTGGTGCTATGCCCTGCCGCATGTATCTGGCTACCTAGGTGCTAAAATTCCATACATGTGTGGTTCAAACTGCGAGTGTATGTGTTGTTGCCACCTGCCACTTAATATGATGCCATGGCTACATGCATGCTTGCAGGTGCTATGCTTGGGAGTCATTCATCTTGATGAGGAAGCTTGTCTTTGCGTCATCACTCATGTTTCTTTCAAGCCCGTACATTCCAGCGGGTGCTCAGATTTTGACTGCTTTGACAATTACAAGTTTGGGTTTTGCAGCCCATGTCTTCACCCGTCCTTATGTGAGCGACTACATCCACAGCATGGAGTTCTTGTCCCAAGTGTCCATCTTTATCATCCTAATACTCAGGTATAATGTCAGGAGTTGAAGCAAACATGTGTATGCATAACTGTTAGTAGCATAATAGCTAGGGAACAGCAGCTGATATTAGTGTTTGAAAAACTAATATCAGTTTATGTTATTACAGTGCCAAGCTAAATTCTGGTGAACGGCTTGTCAGTCTTATGTTGACCAACATTCACAAATATTATTCATTCACTACTATTAACTAATTTAGCCTTTTCCTAATAATAGCACATTGACCGTGTTTAGTGGTGAGGACCGGGAAAAGTGCACCACCAAATTGAGACCTATCCCTACTCAACCGCCCAACAACCTTATAGCATGGCAGTACCTTGCCAATGCTGACCCACCAACAACCTACTTGATGGTATTATGTTCATTGTAATTGCTGACTCACCCACAATCAAATTGCATATAGTGGGTACCCTGCCACTGCTGACTCACCCAACAACCTAATTGCTTGTAGTGGGTGCCTTGTCACTGCTGACCAGCCTAAAACCCGAACCCACCCCAAAACCATGTTGCATATAGTGAGAGCCTTTTAAATGCTGACCCACCAAAGAACCTTCTTGCATGTAGTATGCACCCTTGTCATTGTTGACCCACCCAACAGCCTTACACTTCCCAAAACAATGTTTGCATGTAGTGGGTATGGTACCATACCTTGCCAATGGTGTGCACCTTGCCATTGATGACCCACCCCAAAAATGTGTTGTATGAAGTAGGTACCCTGTCACTATTGATCCACCCAACAACCTTACCCATCCCCTAAAGCGTATTGCATGTAGTAGGTACCATACCTTGTTAATGTTGACTGCCCGACAACCTTGCCAACTCAACAACTGCCTCACTTGTTGTGGGTACCTTGTCACTGTTGACACAACGAACAACCTTGCCAACCCAGCAACCTCCTTGAATGTAGTGGGAACCATTTCAATGCTGACCCACTCAACAGTCTTCTTGCATGTAGTTGGCACATTCTCACTAGTGACCAACCCAACAACCTGTCCCTACCAACAACCATCTTGCAGATATGATGTGAGTAGTTGAAGCACAGATGTGTATGCATGAACCATTGGTAGCATCAGGACCCCTGGAACCCCCGAGACCTGTATGTAGACTGGATCGGGGACCCCCCCCAGGACCCCTGGGACCTATAGGCTAGGATAGATCATGGACCCCTCTGGACCCCTGGGACCTGTAGACTAGATCAGGGACCCCCCAGGATCCCTGGGACATGTAGGCTAGATCAGGACCCCCCAGGATCCCTGGGACATGTAGGCTAGATCAGGGACCCCCCAGGACCCCTGGGACCTGTAGGCTACATCAGGGACCCCCCAGGACCCCTGGGACATGTTGGCTAGATCGGGACCCCCCAGGACCCATGGGACCTGTAGGCTACACCAGGACCCCCCAGGACCCCTGGGACATGTAGACTAGATCAGGACCCCCCAGGACCCCTGGGACCTGTAGGCTACATCGGGGACCCCCAGGACCCCTGGGACATGTAGGCTAGATTGGGGACCCCAAGACCCTTGGGACCTGAAGGCTACATCAGGGACCCCCCAGGACCCCTGGGACATGTAGGCTAGATAGGGGACCCCCAAGGACCCCTGGAACCTGCAGGCTACACCAGGGACCCCCCAGGACCCCTGGGACATGTAGGCTGGAACGGGGACCCCCCAAGAGTCTCGGGACTTGTAGGCTGGGCCCCCCCTGTTGCCTAGAATCGTTACCTGTGGCCCCTGTCAGTACAAAGTACCCCCACGTATCCAGTCAGCTAGATTGCAGGTATTACAGGAAGTGGAACGGCATGAGGATGTAGAAGCATGTGGCCCGACCTGGCGCCCGGGCCCCCCTGTGGCCTGGACTCGGGACACGGGGCCCCTCCAGTATGAAGTACCCCCACATGTCCAGTCAGGCAGGCCCCCTCGCATCTCGATATGTGCGCAACTGATATGCCATGCAATTGTTATGCATTAAAGCTATTGCACTCGCAGAAACAGGGGTGTTGCACAGTTCATGGACATATCTGCCTAAAGGCTGGCAGTTTGAATATGGTTGAGGTCAGTTATTATGACCAATCGGGACAGTCGAGCGTTTGGAGGACAGTAGCTCACAGCACGAAGGTCGTCAGGGCTCATTTCCTAGCTTCACAAGTCCATGACATGGAGTTGTAATCGTTCCCCATTAGGATGTTGCTTCTTCACGTTTGCAGGACTGGAAATATGAAAAAGTACCACAACTAGTACCTCAAAGCCTGATGCCGTTTCGCATGTCTTGAGTCTCACAGGTGGTCGTCCGCAGGTGCTTACCCTACACGCGGACCTGCGGGTTGGCTTTGTGTGCTAATGATAGTGCCCAAGTAGAAGGTTTCGTGGATTTGGATGCCTTTTCAAGATGTTTTCGCCTTGGAATGTGAAGTACATTTCACCTCCCAAACCTATACATACGCTTATGGTTTTATGACTACATTTTGAAATGCCGGAACTTTTGTCACATTTATTGTAGCTTTGGGCCCAAATGAGCTCCAATTAAGTTTGTTTCGTAAATTACGATGCTCACATGTGCTCTCATGAGAATCTGACTACTATAAATAAGAATCATACTTTTGGATGGTCTAGAATATGTTGTTTTGTGTGGTTTGACTTGAGACCTGGAAAGTGATTTATAATGGACTGATACTAACAGACCTTTTTTATCATAGTAATCCCTCTTCAATTATTTCATTCGGTTTAAATTAAAATCAAGATATCGAATATGCAATATTCAGGAGGTTGACTGAGATTCCTTTTATAGTAGCTTTTCATTTCCTGAATACAAAGTTTCCCTCAAGGGGTTAGGAAATAAGCACTTGCAGGCTTCATCATTGTCAGTAACTTGATATTGCATAAGTTAAGGGGCCTGATGCTGGACATTGAGTCAGTGCCCTAGAGGTCCAGCGATCTTCAAATGGGCCCCCTTTTGGTACAGGTGCAGTACATACATTTATTTAGGCATGGACTGGCACTGGAAGGCTTTAATCAAGATCCCTTGTTTTAGGGTTTGGATCACATCCTATTTTGATTGCCTTTTCTGTCCTTGGGCTATTACCTTTAAATACATAAATATACTGCACTATCTAGCTTGTAAGCTCCTTGCAGGTCTGTCTTTGGGCTACTACCAAAAAAGTCGCTACTGTCAAATAATAACAGAGTTGCTTCCCGTGGGAGGCTCTGGTAGCTTCTGAAGATATACTCCTGTGGGATGGAGGGATGGTGGTGGGGACTAGAAAAGATGGCCAATCTGATAGCTCTCGCAAGGTTGAGCACTTCTTATGCTGATCTCTTGCAGGGCTTTAGATTAAATACTGGCAGAGATCAGGTTACTATTTGAATTCGCGGTGCACGGGCTACTCCTGGTTTCGCCCAGGGGTTTTAGGGTATTCGGAATTTGATCGCGATTGTTCGAATCTGAGCCGCGCTCCTGAATACTTCAATTCAGACGGTTGACTCAGATTCCTTTTACAGTGCTTTTCATATTTCCAATGCATATAATTTACCCTTAAGGGTTTAGGAAATAGCACATGCAGGCTTCATCACTGTTAGTGCTTATATTTGCAAAAAGTTGGGGGCCTGCTTGCTGGACATTGAGTCACTGCACGAGAGGTCCAGCGATCTTTCAGATGGGGCCCCCATCGGTACAATTGCTAGTAGACAATTTTTAAGGTGTATGCTGGGCCTTGGAAGGTTGCTCAGTGTGCGATTATTTAGGGGGTATATCACACAACTGGCTGGCCTTACTGGTCTTCTCAGCTGTACCATTAAAATAAAGTCAACTGCACTATCTAGCTTGTAAGTCCAGACTGTTCAGGTCTGTCTTTGTGCTACTACCATGTGCAAGAGTCACTGCAATTTCACACACACACTGCCCTCAGGATAATAAAAATCAGTCCCACTTAGTAAGGAAAAGGAGTGAAAAAGGACTGGGGGAAGAGTGTAGGAGTAAGGAGCATGCACAGGACAGCAGGCTTGGCTAAGTGTTGGGGTATCAAGAGGGAAGAAGGAAAGGAAACGCTAGGCTCAGAGGCTGGAGGCAAAGATCAACTTGACTGAGAGGTTTGGGATCAGATATGCCTTAATGGCATCTGATTTCCATCTGCCTTGAGTTCTAATGGTCTCTAGATCTGCCCCATTAGCCCAGGCTGCTACTACACCTTCCCGTCTGAGGCTGTGCATGGCAAACCTGGCTGGATCTATGTCCAGTTTGGGGTGAAAGTGTGCAATAGCAGTGAGAAAAGACTTCAGTCGATAGGACAAAGCCTGACCTGAAAGAAGAGGGGACTACAACTGACAAAAGTAGAGCAATAAGCTCACTCCTCCTAAGGAGGTCAAAGAAACCCATCGCATCTCTAGTAAACACGTCCTCCATGTGGGGCAGCAGGGTTTTCAGCTTCCTCATGGTCTCCAGACACTTAAAGATGAGGGTCTTACAACCGCCCTATTTGGGACTAACAACTGCCCTATTTGCCAGATGCAACTCCCTCAGGCCCTGGAACACCCTAAAGGCCTTAGAGATCTGTCCCGCAACACTGGAAACCAGAGTGCGAAGGGTTCAGTCCCTTGGGCCTGTGCCATGCAGCTAGTGCTGACATGGTTGTAATGGTGGCAGGTTAGTTATGACCTGCTGCCCAACCCATGACCAGCTTTAACTAGCATCAAAGGCACTTGTTCCTTGGGGCCAGGAGGGAGTGCATTCTGCTCAGTAAGCAAGTAACTTCAGCCATGCACTTGGTTGTTTAAGATCACTTGCATAAGTGTCTTGTGAGCTTCCGTACAGCCAAGGTAGAGCCCTCCAACATCACTAACCCCTGGCTCTTGTTGGCCTTGGAACCTAGTGATGTGGAGAGACACTCGTATAGTGTGCAGGCTGAGCACTTGAATGTACCACAGGACATGGCATTCCTGCCCAAGCTGATGCACTGGGGGTGGCTGTGCTGGCCGCAGCTGGTGCACCTAAGCATCCTTCCCTTGGTGCCTTGTTAGATAGTACATCCTATGGGGGGGTGGAAGGAAGAGATGAAAGGGGTAAGCTACTGGGCAGGTCTGATCACAAGCAAAGTGTGTCAGTGGGTGAGGCCACCCAAGCATACAAGAGATCAAAAGTTTTTCCTAATGCCGATAATGGGATGTTATCATCCTTGATGCGTGTTATCCTGGACCCCCCCTTATACACAGCTGAGACAGCTTGGACCTTATCCATGTAGCACAAGACTGACGTTCCTGCCAGTCTATGTGCCCAGTGCTGCAAGCAAATCATGCAAGCTTCGAGTTCCAGGACACCTATTGTGCACATGTACCCCTACCGACTCATGCCACTCCAGCTCCAGAGCCTTGTCCCAGAACTCCAGGTCACTTAGTGTGCCCTTGTTATAATTATTTAAGGTGTAGGCTGGACATTGTAAGGTTTTAGCTCTTGTGTGTGATATTTCCTTTAATTAGGGGGTATATCACACCATTGGCTGGCCGTACTGGTCATATCAGCTATGTTACCATTTAAATATCCATGGGATTTAAGCCTATGCCTTGTAAGTGGTATGGTAGGTGGTGACAGGGTATAGGGCATCAAACAAGAGTTGGATTGTGCATGTATCCCCAAGGGTGTGACCTTTGGGGAAGAGCTATCCATCTACCTATTTTTACCTGTCACATGGTTGTTTCAGGGGTGGTGAGTGATCAAGGTAACTTGCTCATACAACCATTTACCCCAGTGAAGGAAGTGTCAACTAGAATCCTAGGACAAGGGACACCTAATTCAACGGCCCAGTATTGCCATCTCTCTTTATTCAGCTTGGTTCCAGTTGAGTTGAACCACTTTTCCCTGTCTTCCAAGTCATGGGGTTGGAACATCTCAACCATCAGTCTCCCAGAAAGGGTTGTGATTTGAATGCAGCTATGAATGTGAGTGGGTACTGTAGGCAGGAAGACAAATTCTAGCAAGAGCTGAACGACGCAAACTCAAGGAGAACAGGGCTGATGTGCAGAGGCACTGAGCAGAAAGGGGTGGGGGAAGCACGGAAGGAGAGCGCAAAGGTTGACTACGAGTCGCGGAGCAGAGGGGGAGAGGAAAGGAACTCAGTACTCTCACCATTCTTCTCGATCTGGCTGGGAGGGAATCTAGCGGCATAGGCGCTTGAGGATTGGAGGTCTTGGGGTCAGCTTTTCAGAAGGAGCCTTGATCGGAGGCCCGTGCGCCATCTTCGATCGTTTTGCGGGAACTGCGGGATGGAATCTCGACGCAACTTGAAAAGCTGGTAAAGATCAAATGCTTTGGCAGCTTGGGGCACCAAAATTGTAGTGCCCCCGGTGACTGTGCAATTGATTTTATACCGGGCAGGACAGTACTGCTAGAAAACACCGGCGGTGGTTACTCCTGGTTTTGCCCGGGGGGTTACGGGTATTTGAAAATATGAAGGAAGAAAATAAAACGGGATTCTGGGTCGCGCGTCTGAATACTCCATTTCTCCCACTACTGTGTGGGAAAAACGGCGTTTTTTGTTTTTCACTACACCTGAACGGGCGTACATTTTTGTATGGGTAATCCCTCTTTCATTTGTGTTTTCATTCAGGCATCCCTACACACCCACTCATACATCAACCTTCTTGCATGTACTCAGTACCTTGCCGCCGCTGACACACCCAAAAGCCTGCTTGATGGTTATCCGAACCTTGTCACTTCTGACTTACCCAACAACCTTATAGCATGCAATCAGAACCTCACCGTTGCTGACCCTCCTAACAACCTACTTGAATGTAGTCCATTCCTTGTCACTGCTGACCCACCAAACTACCTTAAAACATGAAATCATTGCCATGCCAATGCTGTCCCGCCCAACAACCTGCTTGAATGTACTCCATTCCTTGTCGCTGCTGACCCACCCAACAATATGTTTGCATGAAGTGGTTACCCTATCAATGTTGACCTACCCAACTACCTTCCCCACTCAACAACCATATTGCAGGTATGATGTCATTAGCTGAAGGACATATGCGTTTACATTAACCATTGGTAACAGAATAGCACTAAATGCCAAGTATATTGGCATGGGCCATGGACAGGGCAACGAAACATTGAGACCCATCATTACTCACTCACCCATCAACTGTATTGCATGTAATCAGTACCTCGCAGCCGCTGACGCACCCAACAACCATACCCACACAAGAGCCGCCATGCATGTAGTGGGTACCCTGTCACTGCTTACCCAACAACATTACCCATCCAACGGCCTTCTTTCATGTAGTCAGTACCTCGCCACCACTGACTTTCCCAATAACTATACTGCATGTAGCAGATACCTTGTCACTTTATAACCACCCAACAATATGCTTACATTTAGTGTGCCTTGTCACTGTAAACCCACCCAACAACCTTACCCATCATACAAGATCCTTGCATGTAGTGGGTAACTTTCTAATGTTAATTTACGCAATAACCATTTGGCATGTATTGGTTACTATGTCACTGTTGACCCACCCAACAACCATACCCATCTAACGACCACACCCACCCAAGAACCTGATTGCATGTAATTAGTACCTTGCCACCGCTGACCCACCCAACAACCTTCTTGTATGTAGTGGGTACCTTGTCACTGCTGACCACGTGCCTCCTGGGTATGACGCCCTAAAGATTCTCCTGATCAGCACCAGCATTATCACAATCTTAATATTTGTGATATGCATGATCAATTTGTGGTTCGACGGAATGCTCCTGTTGGTGAGTGATGTGGCTAAAAGATGTCTGATTGGTGAAAATATATCTGCACACGTTCATGAAGATGTCAAGTATCCGCAAGGCCTCGACTATTGCCACCGTGGGAATCAACGTGAATTTGTTTAGGTTTGGGCTATGACATAGCATGTGTGTAGTGGATGTAGTTAGCTTGTAAGGAAATTGTGTCGCAACTGACTATTTTTAGTAATCTATGCTGGGAGTCATCTAAACAAGGTAGCCTTCTTTATCCAAAATAATACCTACTTCAGGACAAGCAATTAATAAAGCCTAGAATCAATAGTATTTTATGCATTTAGTTCGGAGGTTGGGGGTAATCGTGAACCAAAGTAGCCCTAATAGTAAAAATAGCTCAATTAGCCCTAGAAGGAATAAACTAATTTAGCCCAACGCAGCCAAAACAACCCAGAAAAGTGCCATATGTTAAGGAGAGTGCTGTTATGCATCACTCAATCAGTGGCAATTGTGTAAGATCCGACCATCATGAATTCATGATGAAGTAGCTCATAACTGAGTAGTAGACTAGGAGGGTTACATGGACATGAATTGTCCCCTATAGGCAATAGGATAATATGCTGCAATACTGATTTCATTGGCAACACATATCAAATCTCAGACAAATTATCTTACATGTTGTGGTTGTGCATTTCTAAGAAAAAGATAACATCACTTGAAAGCTCAAGCGATGAACAATTGAATTGCGCTGTGATGGGCTTCATTGGCCTGGTATCGTTGGAGGCATGGCTGTATGGTTATTTCCCATGTGCTTATGTAAGTTTGGGGGGGCATGTGGGCAGCCTGCCAACCAGGTATGTAGAAGATCTGACTTCTAAAGGGAAGGGTGTGACATCACACTAACCTGAAAACATACCCCAGAAACCTTCCTATGAAATTGCCCCAGCGCCCTGGATTCTCGCTCAGATACAGCTTTGCCACTTGAATTAGGAAGCTAATTAAGAGGGTGCAATTAACTTGTTATGGAGGGGGGGCGGTAGCTTTGCGAGTAGGTGTGGATGGAAAGTGCGCATGCCTCCAATCGTCCCTACTTAGCCTAGAGGCTCAGTACCATGCAGTAGGGAATGTGACATAGGCTGAAGCAAAAATCAAAGAGGAATGCATATAGGGTAAGTGAATCGTGAGTTTCAGCAACACACATATTAAAAAAAATCCCAACCTACATAAGTGAATTGCAGGATATTACGGGCACGTTCAATACAATTTGAAAATCAAAAACCCTGGAAAATGTTACTCCCTGGTTACTTGGTCCTCGCCATTGCCCCCAATGTCGTTCATGTTTTAGAGGTTGATCACCTGTGTGTGGTTTAGGGTTTAGGGTTTAGTACTGTGGTAGTAGGTACTGTGGTGGCACGACCATCCCCACAATTCAATGTATACATTCCATGCATTCAATTGAATTCATTTGTTTAATTAAATGCATTCAATTAAATTAAATCAAATTCATTACCAAGTCATTTTATTTAGGACGCGCCCCCAGGCGTCCACCACTGTTTGGAACTAACTAATGGGAGGACGGACATTTTTCTTGCAGTAATCCCTTCTTCAAAAAGAAACATTCGGGTACTACAAGTACCCAATCCAATCTTGCATTTACGGTATCATGCTAATGTGAACGGATTATGTTATGCAGGTTGGTCTTGATCCAGAGGAAGCTATGGACCTACCAAGGAAGGAGGCCCTGAGGCTCATGCTTCCTGAGTACGAGCGCAAGTTTAAGTTCATGGGTCGCCCATTGGCTATCTTGTTTTTGTATTTTGGGCTGTTCCAATTTGTTTTAAAGAAGGCTACCGAGAGACTAGGCTTGTGGACAACAGATGCTGTCTCATTCACCTTGGATTTAGGTAGATCTCACACAGGGGGTCTAAGCAAGAACTACTCAAAGCATGCATATGATGCTGATCTTAGGAAGCGGCATGTTGGTGGTACTTCCCCTGAATACGGCACCCAAGCCAGAGTTGAAATGCATTTGTCATCAAATTCCTACTAGAATGGGCAAGGGATGGATGTTTGAAAAACACCCTCTATCTCTAACCAGCATATGCACATCTACTCGCCCCATCCCTCTAATTTCTGTATATGTCTAGATGTAATGAATCCATTAATGTACATCATATAGCTCTGGTGCGCTGCCCCGTGCCCAAGCTAACACTTTGTTGACAATCCTGCCCATGGCACCTGTCATTACTCAGCATGGTGACTCTTATGAGGAGGATGAAATGAGAGCTCATGTCATCATTGGTGGCTGGCCCTAGTACAAAGGAATGGGATGGACCCCTCAACTACATGCCTTATCATACGTATTAACACTTATGTATTTGCTTGGGGGCCCCTGTAAATCAATTTTGGGGGGCTCAATCCATTAGTGTTTTTCCGTTATAGCCCCTCTTATCATTTCAGGCAAGTCCCTTTAGCACATTTGGTATATCCCTGGACATTCTTTCCGGGGATATACCAACTTTCCCATTAATGCAGCATATAATGTACTTAGTATACTGATGTTTCCATGATTAATTGGGCAGTACATGTATTGCATTTCTTGAATGGCAACATCATAGATTCATGGTTCAAAACAGTATCTATCAATATAGCAAACAATATTACATTGATGAACCATTCAAGCACTCATTATGTTTTGGGCAATCATGCATACCTGGTACCCGGTCTGTTGGTGCCTCTAAGATCTAGGAGTATAATGATAGCTTCACTTGATGAGTGTGTTGCGCTTCAGCGTTACAGCGTAAGAGCGAAACGCCTAGTGCAAGAGCGTAATGCATGCACATACTAAGTAAGGCTACACTAGCAACCACCATGAACAACCCAAAGAGAGAAGCGTTTAATATGAACATCCCTCTGAATGGTTCACGATACTTCATGCATACCTGTCATTATCTTGGGCTGTGTACGATAGCTTCTAGGCCGCTCCCTTGGCAAGCCACCAGAGGCTAAGCCAAAAGATGACAGGAATGTTGGAACGCTGATAAAGCCGTCAGCTTCCAGGTGCACTAGCATACCTTTTCTTTTCGGCTACATGCAGCAATTTCTTGGCAGCTCCCCTGGCTGGCTATTCAGCCAAACCTAAAGAAAGGAACTTGAAGCTTACACAAACAGCTTTCTGGCACGTCTAAAATCGTGGGGGTCAGCACAGTGGCTGGTTGGGCTAGCCACTTTGGCTAATCATATAACTTGTATTTACTTGTGTATCACACCTTTTATGTAACACCTAAATTTGCAGGGGGGGGGGGGGGGGCACATGTGCATGTAACATGTACGTATGTACGATCAGCTACTCTCTACTTAATACCTTATTGAAATGAGCACCTTGGTTACATACATGCTTTGTTCATTATGCTTGCTGCACTGCATTATCTTGGTTGCAACCTGTGATATAAATGTATGCATAGTGAATTGCTAGATCCTAGTATCTTACAAGTAGATCAGCTAGTCATGGCACGGTTCTAGCCATGAATCTGTTGAAAATATTTCATATTGAGCGCACATAAGCTGCTCATGTATCCCCAAGGCTTGTATAGATCCCCAAGGCTTGATAACCCTTTTTGTCTCGTGCTAGTACAATGCATATTTTTCTTAGGATGACCTGCTCAGGATTCACTTTGATACCGCGATGCAAGGCGGCGGTTGCAAGCTTTATTGGCTTGGCGCTTTCAGTAGGTGGGCTAGGGTACTTTTCTATGCACATCGCGTTATGTTTGGGCACCACAACGCCCCTTTTACAATTCCCTGGGGAAGGAGGGACGGTCGCCTCATTGGCCAGGCATTTTTGGTGCCGCACATTGCTAGACATAGTACAGCCTGAGGTATGCGAAGACCAAAGGGTGGTCAATAACTTCAGTGATCCTCCTCCTCACAATAAAATATGTTTTTAAATAATGTGCTAGTTTATATTAATGATATATTAACTTGAGTGATTACAGATTGTGTAGCAGATGCTTGGTACCGCACGTCATCAAAGAATTTACAACATGAGGTATGATTAGACTATAGGTGGGTCAGTGACGTCAGCTATTCTCCTCCTCAAATTAGGGGAGGTATTTTTTACTCATTCACATGTTGCTACTAATTCATGTTTGAATTTAGTGATTAGGGACGTAGTATAGTTTATTTATACCAGGATTCTTGCATCCACTTAAAAGAGGTCCAGGTCAGGGGATGAACGGTACCATGATGGCAATCAAGCTAGAGCACCTTGAAGTCGGCACAAGCAGCTGCCCATGACTACTGAAACAAATAGCCTTATGTAGGGCAGTGTCTGGCTCGGGGAGCTGCCCAGAAGCTGCAGATAAAGCCGAGAATAACAGCCCTGCCCTGCTGCCAACTCCAGGGTTTAAAAATTGAAATCGAAATTGTTACATCCGTGTAATACAGTTACTCACAGGACGTGAAGTTAAGGACACCATAGCGTATGCCGGGGCTAGCTATAATCACCATACTTAAAAACCCTCCGGACGACCACCTGTGAGACTCAAGGCATGCGATACGGCATCAGGCTTTGAGGTACTAGTTGTGGTACTTAACGTATTTTTCATATTCCCAGTCCTGCAAACGTGAAGGAGCAACATCCTAATGGGGAACGATTACAACTCCATGTCATGGACTTGTGAAGCTAGGAATTGAGCCCTGACGACCTTCGTGCTGTGAGCTACTGTCCTCCAAACGCTCGACTGTCCCGATTGGTCATAATAACTGACCTTAACCATATTCAAACTGCCAGCCTTTAGCCAGATATGTCCATGAACTGTGCAACACCCCTGTTTCTGCGAGTGCAATAGCTTTAATGCATAACAATTGTATGGCATATCAGTTGTGCACATATCGAGATGCGAGGGGGGGCCTGCCTGACTGGACATGTGGGGGTACTTCGTACTGGAGGGGCCCCGTGTCCCGAGTCCAGGCCATAGGGGGGCCCGGGCGCCAGGTCGGGCGGGCCACATGCTTCTACATCCTCATGCCGTTCCACTTCCTGTAATACCTGCAATCTATCTGACTGGATACGTGGGGGTACTTTGTACTGACAGGGGCCACAGGTAACGATTCTAGGCAACAAGGGGGGGCCCAGCCTACAAGTCCCAATACTCTTGGGGGGTCCCCGTTCCAGCCTACATGTCCCAGGGGTCCTTGGGGGTCTCTGGTGTAGCCTGCAGGTTCCAGGGGTCCTTGGGGGTCCCCTATCTAGCCTACATGTCCCAGGGGTCCTGGGGGGTCCCTGATGTAGCCTTCAGGTCCCAAGGGTCTTGGGGTCCCCAATCTAGCCTACATGTCCCAGGGGTCCATGGGGTCCCCGATGTAGCCTACAGGTCCCAGGGGTCCTGGGGGGTCCTGATCTAGCCTACATGTCCCAGGGATCCTGGGGGGTCCCTGATCTAGTCTACATGTCCCAGGGGGCCTGAGGGGTCCCTGATCTATCCTAGCCTATAGGTCCTAGGGGTCCTGGGGGGGGTCCCCGATCCAGCCTACATACAAGTCCCGGGGGTTCCAGGGGTCCTGATGCTACCAATGGTTCATGCATACACATCTGTGCTTCAACTACTCACATCATATCTGCAAGATGGTTGTTGGTAGGGACAGGTTGTTGGGTTGGTCACTAGTGAGAATGTGCCAACTACATGCAAGAAGACTGTTGGGTGGGTCAGCATTGAAATGGTTCCCACTACATTCAAGGAGGTTGCTGGGTTGGCAAGGTTGTTCGTTGTGTCAACAGTGACAAGGTACCCACAACAAGTGAGGCAGTTGTTGAGTTGGCAAGGTTGTCGGGCAGTCAACATTAACAAGGTATGGTACCTACTACATGCAATACGCTTTAGGGGATGGGTAAGGTTGTTGGGTGGATCAATAGTGACAGGGTACCTACTTCATACAACACATTTTTGGGGTGGGTCATCAATGGCAAGGTGCACACCATTGGCAAGGTATGGTACCATACCCACTACATGCAAACATTGTTTTGGGAAGTGTAAGGCTGTTGGGTGGGTCAACAATGACAAGGGTGCATACTACATGCAAGAAGGTTCTTTGGTGGGTCAGCATTTAAAAGGCTCTCACTACATGCAACATGGTTTTGGGGTGGGTTCGGGTTTTAGGCTGGTCAACAGTGACAAGGCACCCACTACAAGCAATTAGGTTGTTGGGTGAGTCAGCAGTGGCAGGGTACCCACTATATGCAATTTGATTGTGGGTGAGTCAGCAATTACAATGAACATAATACCGTCAAGTAGGTTGTTGGTGGGTCAGCATTGGCAAGGTACTGCCATGCTATAAGGTTGTTGGGCGGTTGAGTAGGTATAGGTCTCAATTTGGTGGTGCACTTTTCCCGGTCCTCACCACTAAACACGGTCAGTGTGCTATTATTAGGAAAAGGCTAAATTAGTTAATAGTAGTGAATGAATAATATTTGTGAATGTTGGTCAACATAAAACTG
Source organism: Chlamydomonas sp. ICE-L (assembly GCA_013435795.1). Classification (NCBI taxonomy): domain Eukaryota; kingdom Viridiplantae; phylum Chlorophyta; class Chlorophyceae; order Chlamydomonadales; family Chlamydomonadaceae; genus Chlamydomonas; species Chlamydomonas sp. ICE-L. Next base: position 64,787 of record JACBWV010000636.1, read on the forward strand.
ACAAGCCGTTCACCAGAATTTAGCTTGGCACTGTAATAACATAAACTGATATAGGTTTTCAAACACTAATATCAGCTGCTGTTCCCTAGCTATTATGCTACTAACAGTTATGCATACACATGTTTGCTTCAACTCCTGACATTATACCTGAGTATTAGGATGATAAAGATGGACACTTGGGACATGAACTCCATGCTGTGGACGTAGTCGCTCACATAAGGACGGGTGAAGACATGGGCTGCAAAACCCAAACTTGTAATTGTCAAAGCAGTCAAAATCTGAGCACCCGCTGGAATGTACGGGCTTGAAAGAAACATGAGTGATGAAGCAAAGACAAGCTTCCTCATCAAGATGAATGACTCCCAAGCATAGCACCTGCAGACATGCATGTAGCCATGGCATCATATGAAGTGGCAGGTGGCAACAACACATACACTCGCAGTTTGAACCATACATGTATGGAATTTTAGCACCTAGGTAGCTAGATACATGCGGCAGGGCATAGCACCAGCAAATAAACATGGTTCAGATGCTGACCTGCCTAAAGTGCTTGCAAGGAGGATTGTCATGGGATGGATGGATATATCTACAGTGCTTGCAAGGAGGATTGTCATGGGATGGATGGATATATCTACAGTGCTTGCAAGGATTGATTTCCATGGGATGGATGAATATATCTACAGTGCTTGGCTGCTTGCAAGCAGGATTTTCATGGGATGAATGGATATATCTACAGTGCTTGCAAGGAGGATTGCCATGCCATGGATGAATATATCCACAGTGCCACCAGCATTCAGTTTTTTTCAGAATATTTCAGGCCAATTTAGTAGCCACAAGTGGCGACCACAGGCTCATCCTGGGATGGTGCGGTAGCACCGTCTTTAGAGCGCTTCGCGGCGCGAAGCTAGCGCCGCTACCTTTAAGGGGGGTCCGGGGGGCGTACGTAGCCCCCCGTGATTTTTTTTTGGGGGGGGGGGATGGGGGGGGGGGGGGGGGGGGGGGGGGGGGGGGGGGGGGTGGGGGTGGGGGGTGGGGGGGTGGGGGGGGGGGGGGGTCCTTAGAACACATGGCCCATTTTTGAAAATGGATGCTATAAGTTGCACTGGTTTGTGACAACTTTGTTAAGCCTCTACTTGGACAGAACAGTCAACACTAGTCTAGTACACCAACCTAGCTCGGTAAACCTAAGATCCATACCATACTTACTATTTAGTTATCATCAATACACATTCCTTGCGCATCATAAGAAAAGGTTCTGCTTGATCATGTCACATCATGCAAAATGTGAATTTTGATCAACTGTGGTGTCAGCAATTTGTTTTTTTTGGGGGGGGTGGGGGGGGGGGGGGGGGGGGGGGGGGGGGGGGACCAAGGTTTGCCCAGTCTGCCCCAATTATCACAATGAGGGTCGCCCGGAGGCGGGGACAGGTTGGCGGAGCCGCCGCGACCGCGCGCCACAATGTGCCACCGGCCGCACAAATAAAAACAAAACTGCCAGCATTATGTGTTGAAAACACTTCTGACCCATAGCTATGGCTAGGCTAGACTTTCAAAATCAGAAAAATAGCAATTGCAAAATAGTGATGTCGAATTGAAGCCACTATTGGGGTAGCTGTCATTTTAGTATGTTATATATCCTTTACCAATGATAGTTTGTGCATCGACTTCGATTTGCACTTAGTTGCAGCTCAACTTTGATTCATGCTCCTCCACATTATTTTTGTAAGACATACCATACCTGCATAAAAAATAAAGCAATTGAATGCATCCAAATCACGTGAATAAAATTAAAATGAAATGAATAAAATCGAATTAAAATAAAACAACATTCAATACAATTACAATAAAATTAATTAAAATAAACTGAATTGAGGATTCAATTCATTCATTCGGGACGCGCCACCAGGCGCCCTTAATCAGTCAGTGTGTGAGTGACTCAATCAGTCAGTGATTCAGTGAGTCTATGAGTCTGTGAGTCTGTGAGTTAGTGAGTCAGTGAGTCAGTGAGTCATGACTAACTGATCAGTGAGTCAGTGAGTCAGTTAGTCGATGAGTCATTTTGTGAGTCAGTGAGTCAGTGAGTCAGTGAGTCGGTTAGTAAATCAGTAAGTGAGTTAGAAAGTCAGTGAGTCAATCAGTCAGTGAGTTAGTGAGTTAGAGAGTCAGTGAGTCAATCAGTCAGTGATTCAGTGAGCCAGTGAGTCAGTGAGTCATTGAGTCAGAGAGTCAGTGAGCCAGTGAGCCAGTGAGTTAGTGAGTCAGTGGGTCAGTGAGTCAGTGAGTTAGAGAGTCAGTGAGTCAATGAGTCAGTAAGTCAATCAGTCAGTGAGCCAGTGAGCCAGAGAGTCAGTGACAATGAGTCAATTATTCAGGAGCTAGGAGCTAGTGAGCCAGTGAGTCATTGAGTTAGTAAGTCGGTGAGTCAATCAGTTAGGGATTCAGTGAGTCAGTGAGTCTTGACTTGGAATTAATGGGTTTTGGGTACAGGGTACTATGTTTTACGTAGCTAAGTTCCGAATTCTCCGTGATTTGGGGAGAATTCGTACTAATTTGGGATGAATCCAGTTCGTAATTTGCTACATAGGCTTCGTAAAATGCTTTGGGGATGAATCCAGTTCGTAAATTGATCATAGGCTTCGTAACAGGCTATGGGGATTCTCGATCTACGACCCCCCCCCTCGTAATTTGCTAATTGGGCTTCGTAAAATGCTTTAGATGATAGACAAAACTTTACTAAGGGTTCTGATGACATATTACGAGGGGGGTTCGTAGATTTTCATTTACGAAACCTGTCCGAGAATTAGCAAGTTCGTAAAATGCTGTTTTATTCATAGTGCTGTAGTGATACTCCTCGTACACAAATCCGAATGTCATACGAAAGCGAGGGCTATCCAGCTGATAGGCATTGGCAAACAAATGCCACGCCATTACGATGGGAGTTGACACGATGAAGATGAGACCAGCAATACCCATGGTGTACACCATCACTGCGTGTTGCCCCTCATAACACTGGAGGTCGAAGTAGATGGACCACCTTGGACCGTAGTGAAGACCTGAAGCCCTAGCAAGTTGAGTCTCTTCTGCGCTGTCCTCAAAATTGATGGTGTAGCAAAGGAACATTTCAAGACAAACTTGAATCCAGGTGGGGTAGTAATAGAAGAGCACAACAAGGGCAGATGTGGTCATCTTTGTTGCGTAGTCAGGCCACTTGAAGGGAGCAGACTCAGTGCTGAAGCGGTCTGATGAGGGCATCCTCGTCAACGAAGCTTATAATCGGTGGAACATCGGGAAAAGCAAGTAGTACATGCTGATCGCAACGTATACCATGAGAGGAAAGGTCGCGGCTACTATGGTCATCAAAACTCTCCTGTCCACGACATATTCTCCACTGATGGCACACTCCTTAGACAAAAAAGAAGTGGTTGACGAGAAAATCGCTTGAACACCCCCTAGCAGTTTGGAAAAGGATGTGGGTAGAAGAGAATTGTTTTTCTGAATCCACCGCATCATGAGCAGTGACTGGAGGTACGTGACAAATATCTTCCAAGTGGCCGCCAATGTGATGAAGCCTGCCTCTTGTGTTCTATTTATCCGAGACCCAATTCGTTTGGCCCTTTCCAGGGGAGAGGTTTGTTGTGCTGGCTCTGGGGGTGTGCATTGCTCAGCTTCTTGTGCTCCACTCCTCTTTTCCCCAATTTGTTGGACCCTTTCTAGGGGAGAGGTTTGTTGTGCCGGCTGTGGGGGTGTGCATTGCTCATCTTCTCCTGCTCCACTTCTTGTTGCCCCAATTTGTTGAGCCCTTTCCAGGTACGGGGTTCGTTGCGCTGGCTGTGTGATTGCGCATTGCTCACTTGGTGCATCTTCAATGTTATCATTCCTTGGATCCTCAAAAAGTGATGCATGCTTAGTCCCTCCTTTCTCAGGAGAAGAATCTTGATGCAAGGAATGCCCAGGTTCGGAATCTGATTGGTCTGTTTTGATCTCATGTTCCTTCTCACCACCTTCGACTATCGCGCTTGAAACATTGTGAGCTGCCTGCTTTACAAGTAAAATTAGGAATGGGATGTGCAAGTGAATAGCAGTGCATGGAAATATGAAGAAGGTGAACCTCGTAGTGCAAGGTGGATAGATGGCATACAGATTATTCTCAATTGTTTGGAAGAATTCTGTCAAGCTTACAAAATGGAAGTAAACATATCTAAATATAAAGTTGTTGTATTTAACAGCAACCTCGTAAATGAAAGATTGACCTATTAATGGCAATGTAAAGGCCAAGACCTTCCCATTAAGGAGGAGTTTGTGTATTTAAGGATTCTCTTTAAAGGGAAACACGGCAGGAATTGTGGCACACACGATGCCGGTGAGAGACAAAGTGTTGCTGCCAACAGGGCTACTCATGCACTCTGGAAACGGTGCAACGAGATGGATCTCGCAAATGCCAATATCCTAAGTTATCTTTCTGGCACGCTTATACAACCTATCCTTAATTACGGGTGTGAAGTGTGGGCTCCAGATCGTCTGGGTAATATTAACACTTCTTACAGTATAGAAGGAAAATGTGAAACTATTCAGAATAAGTTTATGAAAAGGGCTCTTGGCGTTAGAGAGAACACCTATACCGACCTGGTCCTCAATGAACTCGATAGGTCACCTACATGGGCTAAATCGTTGAGACAACGTATTGGCTTTGGGAATAAAATCGTCGACCTTAAGGACGATGATTTTGTGAAAAGAGCCTTGCTAGAGAATGTTCTAATGGCAACCAGAGATAGCAATAAACAATGCTTGTCTCATGGATTACTACGATGCATTCAGAGATTAGGTGTTATAGAACATTTCTCTGATACTATTCAAGATAATCAGACGTCACTAAGCAAGATTGACTTAGGAAAAATTGATGAAGGCACCTATAAAAAAACAGACATTGACTGGCAATCCCTGAGAACATTGAACCCCAGATATCTGGGTGATAACCAAGGAATCGGTATTAAAACTATTACGTATGCGAATATGATGATGTCAGAGGATAGAAACCATAGTTCAACGTACACTAACTTATTGCACAATAGGGATGATATTAAATGCATAGCAAGATTACGTCTTCGAGCCCACAACTTAAATGTCAAATCAGAAAGGAGAACCTCTCGTTCCGGTAGAATTTGCAGGTGCTGCAATATGGTGGTTGACGGTAGAAGAGTAGTCGAAGATGAAACGCATTTCATTTTATAATGTCCATTATACGCTGAGGATAGAAAATATATATTTTGAAAAAATGAACATTGAACCTGAATTGGTGGATAAAAACAGTATGAAGCTGGTCATGAATCCTGATTCCTTTGAAGGATGAAAATACTTAATTCAATTTATTAAAAAATGCAATAATAATCGCACAATTAAATTATCATCCCAGCTGAGATGACGATTTAATAATATTGTAGAATTAAATTATCACTGTAGCACAAACTCAGGGCCCCAGTCAGTTAAACGATTGGTTGGTGCTCAGTTCATCGGTGCTTTTTCTTTTTAAGCCCTTCCTATACGGTTGGGCAAGTCCCTTTAGCCTATTTGGCCTACCCCTGGACTGTAACATACATACATGGCACAATTAGCCTTGTGTATATTTGGAGACGCAGTTTTAAGTGATCATGCAAGCATGTGTAAAATGGAAATGAAATAATGATTTTAGCAACACATGTGCATGATGACAACTCCCATGACTATTCTAAAAATTGTTCAAACTTCAAATAGTATTGAATAATCTACACATCTAGAAGTACATGCATGTGTAGGAGACACAGTGGTTGCAACATGATAACAAACAATATTGAAAGGGAAATTTGACATAAATGGTGTGTTGACATCAGTTAAATATACGGTTGGGCAAGTCCCTTTAGCCTATTTTGCCTACCCCTGGACTGTAACATACATACATGGCATGAATGATTCATACACACAGCATACCTACACGCAACAAAAAGAGAAGGGGAATTGTTGACATAACGCATATAAGGGAGTAAAGGGCAATGCTGACATGTCTTCCCATACACTCTTGGCAACCACCAGCGGCCAGTCCATATCCATTAGCGCAACTGCTGCACAATACTCCTGAATACCCAGGAGCACAGAGAATCTTGTAATACTCTGTCTCATTGTACCTGAGGTAGTGGGGAAGCAGGTTTATGATGAGCCTTAACACAGTTACGCACACATTAAATATTGACAGATACATGTAATGCAGGATAAATATGCACATGTTCTTAAATTAAGTGAGCTTGTATACAGTTTATATCTGATCAGAGAGAGCATTGATAAACTAAATACAGCATATAGACAGATGAAAGCACTTCAAATTGTGTATGCAATGGGAAAGTGCACATGTATATGTAAAATGTATATGTAACTTCAAATATGATTCACACTTCCATCCACAAACACATTATTACCGAATATGTTTCTTCAAACTTGCAATCCAATGTGGTGCATCTGCATAGCTAGGAGAGGAAGCTAGTAAATATGCATCTTCAAGGACATTGAGTTAGAAGTTATCAACCTTATTTACACCAGGAAACGGCAATGCACAACTCCAGTTAATGCAACACCGGGGCATATTCAGAAGTGTGAGTTGGTACTCAACAATGCAATCATGCCGGCCAGAGTATGCACACGGGGTCACACCAGAGTGGTCATCACATTGGTAGAGCTGATTTCTGAAAGGATTGGTGTGAAAGTACCCAGTATCAGGAACGATAATGGGGTTATCCGTGTTTGGCTGAAAGGATGTGTTGTTCACACAAGTGGCGTATTGTGGGCAAACCTGCAAGGGACAAGCATTGTCTTCAATATATAAATAACTTTGTGCTGGCACACACAGTTCAAATGTTGAAATTTCCCATTACATGAGTGGTTAATCATTTCAGCCGTATGCTTCAAGCAAGGTAAGAGATGAAGATATCATTACATTTGTTTCTATATTTGTGTAATGTTTTTTCTCTCTGCCCCAGTTACATAACTCAAATATGTGATTGACATGGTCACCATTTGGCTGTACATGACTCCCCATTACAAAATCAACAAAATTAAGGGCGCCTGGAGGCGCGTCCCGAATGAAATGATTCGGATCCTTAATTCAATGTATTTGAATTAATTGAATTGAATTGTATTTAATGTTGTGTTATTTTAATTCGATTATTCCTTTCCATTTTATTTAATTAACGTGATTTGAATGCATGTAATTGCTTTAAATTGTATCAATTCGAATTGGATTAAATTCGGAGGGCGCCTGGAGGCTTTAAATTAATTGAATTCCAATGAATCGATTGGTGATTTAGCATTGTTAACTACAAGGTGACGAAAAAGAGAGTTGTTGGAGGGTTGTTGATTTTTAAGCAGTATTGAACGTTTCTGTAACGTAATGAAATGCATGTATGTAGAGTGACTTTTTTAAAGAATTTGATGCAAGAAAAATGAGGCCAATCAGGTGTCTGGTTGATTTTACGGAATTTGTTCAAGGTATTGCATGTTTCAGCCCAGCCCAGTCGTGAACGGTATGTCCCGTCCTGCTGAACGGGCTTTTGGCCAGCGGCAGGTGGCGTGGCTTGCCACTGCCCCCGCCCGGTGGCCCCCGCCCCCGTCCCCGTCCCAGCCCCTGCCCCCGGCCCCGGCCCCGCCCCTGCCCCCGGCCCCGGCCCCCGCCCGGTGGCCACCGCCCCTGCCCCACGCACGGCCCTGAGGTGGGGTCCGTGGGCTAATTATAGCAAACAAGTGCCCTAGGGGATTGTTTCGTCCATTGTGATGCTTACATGTTTCGCCTCCAATTTTTGATGACAATTCTGCTCCCAAACCTATGTATGCGCACATGTTTTAGGGTTGGGGCTAATCCCTCTTCAAAAAATCTGGAGATTTTTTTCATTCGGGTACCACATTTTTTTCACCCACCTTGCATTCTGTCAGATCCTCATCAATACGGTAGCAGCCAACATCGCACAGCACACATCGATATCCTGCATCCCACACTGGGTCATACTCTCCCAGTTTGCAGGGGAGCACATATATGTTTAAGACGTAGGGCTGGAAGTAGCGCCCCAGGGCGCTTGGTGCTGGCGTCACTATCACTGAGTGTGGTCCTGGCGATGCCTGAAGCTGAAAGTGGTATCCATGGAGCTCCACACCTACACATGCAATGTGTAAAACACAGTTGACTTTTATCATATAATTCAATCAGAACAAAAAAAATCACTGTGGCAAAAGCTTTACAAAACGATTGTTTGGGGTTCAGTTCATCAGCGCTTTTTCATGTTAGCCCCTCTTGGCATGGTATAGCAAGTCCATTTTCTTTTCCGACTCTGCTTGGACTGTATAATATACATATAAAGCTGTCATTCCCTAATATAGCATTAACGTTTTTACCCCTGTTGGAGCAGTGTAAACCAAACAATACATTCCACACTTAATCTCAAATATGTATCGTTATAATCATCAATTGCGATATTGGGGGGTCGAGTTTGCTGGTGCCTTTTTTGTACACTGCCTTTCCCGTGTTTAAGGTTGGGCAAGTAAATACAGTAGCTTACCCCCCCCTCCCCCTCCCCTTCATCATGTTCAAATAATGTGTATCGCATAACATCATGTTTATCGTTTATCGACAGCCTCCATAATGTCGAGGTTTGTACTGGATCCTAGCTTGTGGAGAGCACAACGCAAGTCATGAACCCAGCCAGTGTTGGAATCAAAATATTCTTCACGAGCCATAATAATGGGATCCTCGGATTCTTTATCTATGATCTTGTTCCAGAAGCGCAAGGCTTGTTAAAGCCAAGCAATACACGCACCGGTTCTACCCAACTCTACCATGATGATGTTAGATGTAGTAGACAGGCAAACGCCCAACATTTGTTAGAGTATACCTCTATATGCTTTCAATCAATAGAGTTGTTACACAATGAAGACTAAAGAGCAGATAGCTTATCATCGCAACTCGTGCGGCTATATAGAAAAGGAAGTCTTCAGGAAGGTTCCGAAGACACGTGCGGGCCATAGCTAGCCTATGGCCCGGCGGCAGGCAACCCGGGTCCTGGAGCCACAGGACCACGCGTGCGCTATGCCAACTCAGTGTCCGACTCGATGGACAATAACATCCCCCCCAATTCAAGGTATTCTTGGGTACAAGAATCCCTGGAATTAGCTGAGGGGCATAAAGAAAATACAGTAGTATAAGAGCTGACAGGGCTATTAGATATGCTAACGGCTGGCAAGAGGAACTGTAAATAATAAATTATTTGGGGCAGTCCAAAGGGGTGTGGCACATTGAAGGCAGGGATCTTTAGGTCAATATCTGCTAGGGGCCAGGAACGAGAGGAACTAGGAGTATAAAGGACTGACTGGCTGTAAGCAACTTCTTTTAGGTAGACGTCCCCCGCTGGCTCATGTAATCAATCCAGATGGAGAGATATGCTGAGATACTTCCAAAGTCATCTATAAGGTAGCTTTAACTCAGAGAAGACTATTAATACTATGAACTAATTCTAAGAGATATGGCAGCCTAGGAGTCAGGTTGAGGCACAGGAGAAGCTGCCAGGTAGCTGCCAGTGGGGCTGCCAGGATGTCTGTCAGATAGGACTGATTCCCCCCATAATTTGGGATTACCCTAAATTAGAGAATTGAAGACATGCTGTAGAAGCTTAAGAAAGAGATACTAAATAACTAGAAAACAGCAGTACATGGGGAAGTACAGTGCAGTACATTAATCCTAGAGTGTTCATGGCTAAAACAAGAATGTCCACTATGATCAAGTTAGGTGCCAGATGCTGGGTAACCATCAAGGTCCAGCTGGGTGTGGAGTTTCTCCAGGAGGGTGGAGAAAGATTTCCTAGACATTTTTGGGGTGTCCAGCATGTTGATGAATGTGAAATCCATAGGGCTCCAGTGCATGCTGAGGTTATTGACACACATTACTCTGCCCCCAGGATACACACAGCTGATGGGGTGCATAAGCATCTTGGGCCAGGAAACCAGTACCCTTGCATGTGCTTGGACCATAGCTGCTTGGAGGCATATGGCCCACTGAATGGTGGGCCTGGCAGCTTTGGAGACAGTAGGGTATATGTGTACCATGTGTTGCAATCTGTTGACATGCTTGAGGAGGGGTCCACAGACTGAGAGGTGGCTGTTGTGCATCTGTCTGCTGGGGAACCTGGACATTTCAGCAGCTAGAAGGGCAGGGAACTTGGTAGCTAGCTGGGCAGTGAGGATAGGGACAGGCTGTCTAGGTCTGATGCTGAAGGCTCTAAGGGAGGAAGGGGAATTGTTGAGGGTGTTCAGCAGGGTTCCAAACTTGGTCCTGGAGAGGCCAGAGTTGTTCAGGAATTGGACTGGGTGGGTGTTCATGTTGACATGGGTTAGGGGCTGATCAGGAGAGAGAGAGGTAGCTGAGGGAATCCATTGGTCAAATCTAAGGGCTTGGGATAGCTCTTGTTGGGTGCAGGACCCTTGTCCATCAATGGGATAGGGACTTTCATAGCTGGTTCTGGCTTGGTCCAGCAGGAGGTCCATCTCTTCTCTGGCTTTTGCTTCTGTCAGGTTACACAGCTCCGTCATCATGGTGAACAGTAGGCATCTGCTGGCTAGGGAATGTGGAGTAATCAGTATCTGGGATGAGGTCATGGGATGATGTGGTACACAAGTCATCTTCCAGCAGGTCATGTTGGTGTGGTGAGAATTCCCCCCCATTGTCTGACTGGATCATGGAGGGCATGATGGGTTGAACAAAGTCAGGCATGTCATCCTCACCATGTGCAGGAACCAGGTCTGGTAGGCTGCTGGAGCTGCTGGCAGTGTCATGGGGAATGGTGCAACTGGCAGCAGAATCATCATTGTAGCAGATGTTTTTGGGGTCTTGCTGGGTGACCATCATGATGACAGAAGGGAAGGTATTACAGGGGTATGGGGAAGAGGGAGGGATCTTAGAGGTGCTAGTGATGTAGAGGCCATTCTGTTTAGGGCATAAGAGAATAGTCTTGGAGCCCTTGGCAGTTGGGAGGGATAGTGTAGCAGCAGCACTAGATGCATGGAGTTGGAGGTTGGGGCAGAGTTTGTGTGCTGCATGCACACTGAGTATGTTGACCACAGTCAAGGGTGGAGCAAGGAGCACATCGTTGAGTGTGATCATGGATCCAAGGTGACCCCTGATGTTTGCTTTTCCCTTCTGGTGGCAGAGCACTGGTGATGCTCCAAGGTCTGCCAGGTGGAGGCTAATAGGCTGGGTGAGATCCTGAATGTCATGCAAGATGGACGGGTTACTGGTGCAGTGGGAGTGGGCTGCACAGTCTAAAATCCACTCTGTCAGGAGGGCTGTCTGGAACTGGGCATGAGCATACTTATCATCATCATCATCAGATGTGCCATCACTGGAAACTAGGGCTGGCATTGACTCGTCTCTTCTACTATGGCAAGCATCAGGGTCAGGCAGGGGTGTGGACTTGCCTCTTGAGTCTGCAAACTGGAGGGGCTGTGGGTCATCGGAAGTTAAGGCCATGAAGTTGTGCTCATCCTCATTGTCTGTTGTGGACTGGGAGGTGGAACAGTCACCGTCTGTAACATGGGCATGCCCACGTCTGTCACGGCGTCCTCTGGTGTCTCTGGCAGATGCTCTGCTGTCTCTCCTAGGAGACTCGGACTTGCTGGATGACCTCTTGGCTGCATCCTTGGGGGGTGATGAGGATCCTCGACGTGCAGAGGTGGAGGAGAATGGTGGTGGCCTGTACTTCAGCTCTGTGGGGGGACTAGTGCAATTGATCGAGTTGTGTCCATAGCCATTGCAGTTCCAGCATGTCATCTGAGTAGATGGTAGACGGTCCTTTCTTGGGCGGCCTTGTAAAGCAGCAGCTGCCATGTGCTCAGTCTCTTCTGGAGAGATGCTGGAGTCAGAGATCTGGTTAGACACCTGGTACCTGATGATCTGGGTCTGAAAGGAGGCAAAATCTGGGCAGACACAGTTGTGAAAGGAAAACCTGAATCCATTGTATTCTGGACGAGGTGTGAGTCCTTGAACAATTATGCTGAGGAATGCTGGGATGGAGGTGTTGCTGACCCCATTCACCTGGGGAAGCAAGGTATAGAGCTCACAACTGCGAGAGAGGTAGGTTTGTAGTGGCTCAGTAGTTGTCATGCTGAGGTTGTACATTGATCTCACTGCCCCTGTCTCAAGGTCAGAGTTCCTCTCTCCATATGAGGTCTTGAGAAACCTGTAGGCTTTAGCAGCAACGGTAGTGTTAGCTATGATGGCCTGTTGGATGGGGTCAGAACAATGCTTGAGGATCTCATTCAGTGCAACAGCGTTCTTTACCATGTTGATTGGGTAGGGAACAGCACGAGCCGCAATAGTTGCATTAGCATTGTCCACATTCGGGTAGTGAGACTCCTCCAGCGGGTATCCGTCGGCATCTGCTGGCTCATTTGCGGGGACAACGTCCTTCGCTGCCTCAATGGCAACGGAGATGCACCCCGGGTGGGACCTGAGGTGGCGGAGAAGGAAGGGTCCAAACTTGTGCCATGGGACAGCAGGTGTGCCGTCGAAGACGAGTGCCGGGGGCTTGGCTGGAGTCGCCATGGTGTCTGTCGCGGCGCTGGGGTAATCCGGGGTAATCCGGGTGTGAAGCTTGTCGGGCTTCAGTCTTTTGTGTGCGGTTCGGAGGTAGAGGTGATGGAGTGTTGACAACAAAGGGTGAACCAAATGGGTCTTGTTGGTCTTTAATGGTGGAGATAGCAGCGGGAAGTGGTGTGTGTGTGTGGGGGGGGGGGGGGGGTCTTCGAGGGTGTGCAGGGTTGATACTCCGTGGCACAAGCAATCCTTGTGGGATTGCGCAACGCTGTGTGTGATCTGATGAGTTTGCAACTCACGTCGAAGATCTACTCAGACTCCTGGACTGCGTCTACGTTTCGTCTGTGACGGATGGTAGAGACAACGGGAGAGTTGTGTGGGCAGTAGGCGAGGCAGCGCAGGTTAGATTTCTCACGTGAATACGTAGACAATCCAGGGCCCAAAGCAGTACTCAAGCCGTCGAGCTAGTCTGAGGGAAAACTGTCACCTTGTGCAGGGCTGAAGATCCACTTGGCACGGCCGCAGGGGCGCTGTCTGCGGGTAGCGGTCGGGCCGATAACCTTTCAATCAATAGAGTTGTTACACAATGAAGACTAAAGAGCAGATAGCTTATCATCGCAACTCGTGCGGCTATATAGAAAAGGAAGTCTTCAGGAAGGTTCCGAAGACACGTGCGGGCCATAGCTAGCCTATGGCCCGGCGGCAGGCAACCCGGGTCCTGGAGCCACAGGACCACGCGTGCGCTATGCCAACTCAGTGTCCGACTCGACGGACAATAACATATGCCATATCTCACAAGCAAGGTCATTTTTGATATGTGTGTTGTCCAGAATAGAAGGAGCCCACACCTCGCAACCACAATTCAGGATAGGTTGAACAAGAGAATCAAATAGGTGGGTGAGGATATCAGTATTGTATATCTCCATTGTATGGCATCACCTACGGAGCATGTGGTTTGCCTTTTCGGCCTTGATGAACATCCTAGAAAAAGTAGCCTTTGCAGGACTACTGGAGTCACCAGCCACAGACAGGGATCCCAGGTAGATAATCATAATTTAGTGGAAAGTCGTGTTCCATAATATACAAATTTGTAATCAGGTTCCAGACGAGCCTCGTCAAAGAATTGCTTGTTGAAAAAAACAACCTCAGTTTTCTGTATACTCTCAGTCAGCTTGGTGGCCTCGCAGAAATTTGCTAGGGATTCTGCCATTATTAAAGCTAGGTCATCAGCACAAAGCATCTGTTGCAGAATCTTTCCCCTAATCTCAGCCTATGTTATAAGTAGCCTGTCCGTTGTCCAGGTTTAGGGTTTTGTGAGGAGATACACAAAACTGAAGGAAAACAATTGTTGGGCCATTCAATTGTATACATGGAAGGATTGAATGCAGCAAGCGCCCCCCAGGGAGCCTCTCAACCTTCACTTTCCAATTTTACGAACAACAATGTGTCATCTGAATTTGATGGGTTAGTTGATGGTCAATACAAAGCCACCCATTATCATCAGTCGTTCATTGTATTGTTTTCCCAAAAAATTGGACATGTTTTAAATTGGTTAAGATAACAACCCCATGTTTTGTACCTTCTACATGGATTCATAAGATTGCTCCATAGGTGCATGTATACAATCATAATGCACACATTAAATGTATTGCTGCGCCATTGCTTTACCATCCATGCTCCAGACAACCTCCTCATATGAAATGCATACAGGGCTGGTGGAATCTCCTTGGTTACTACAACAGGCAACGTATCTGTGACAACCTCTGCATTTACCTACAACACTGTGTCGGCTGTATATGAGTAAGTTCCTGTTAGTCAGCATCTTGCCATCATGGTCATCATACCAGCAATCATCTCTTGCAATCTATCCCCCCCCCCCCCCCCCCCCCCCCCCCCTGTGTGTGTGTGCAGTCAGCATAGATGCACTATATCCATAGTAATGCGTTGCAAGGATTGTAAGCTCAGTTTGCACGGTACTTCTAGGATAGTTTATTTGGGGATGATTTGACTTTGTTGTGTTGAAGACAGTTGCTGGATAATTCAATTGTGATGGAGGAAGGATTTGATGGATTATGCGCTCACCCACATCCCTCCATGAAATACACGCAGGACTGGTGGAATCTTCCTTGAAACAACAAAGGGCGATTTCTCAGTTGCAAATTCTGATTTTACCTGCAACAAGGTGTATGCTGAATTGACACTTGTTGTATCAGCTTCATCTGCTGCGTGAGTTTAGTTTACGTACACGCACTCTTAAATCTGGCCACCATGATTGCTCTGTATGATATTTTTTGCTGCAATGCGAGGGTGGCATGTATTTGTATGTTGAATTGTTTGATTCAGTTATTGTTGCACTCAACCTCAGAAACCTGTGTTGACCCAATCTCACCCCATCGCGCAAAATGTGGGGTGGTTAAGAAATAATGGGCGTTCCTGCTTCCGAACGGATTTCCAATCTTACAATCACTTTTTGGGGGTCTTTTGATGCTTTCCAAATGCAATCTTACGATAAAAATCGTAAGATTGTAGTCAATTTTGACAAAATATGCTTAAAATGAGCTTGAAAGACGGAGAAACGTACAGATTGCGAATGTTACAACGTTGAAATGCCATATTTTGTAGCAAAAGGTGTTAACATCAATTCGTGTCTTACAATTATAATTGTAAGAAATAAAGGGAAAGCGGACGGTTATAAGTCGGCAGGCAGAATTCAGCTTTTACATCTTACAATAAAAATCGTAAGTATAATTCATTTAATTTTCCTAATTTAGTAAATACGGCTATGTGTCAAACATCTTACTCCTCCTCCTCCCCCCCCTCCTCGTCCTCCTCTTCCTCCTCCTTCTCCTCCTCCATGTCCCCATCCCCATCTTCCTCCTCCTCCATCTCCTCCTCCTCAGCAATGTCTGCATTGTCTCCATCCGATTGCACAGCCTCTGCCCTGGTGTCCTTCTCAATGGATTGACAAGCTAGGAGCATGCTTGTGTGGTACTTTCTCTGGATCTTCATACCCTTGGTGGGCTCGCAGCTAAATTGAAATGCGTCAATGGGAATATCGCCCGTCCATGTTGCTTTTCTCCTAACCCCCACGGTAATAGGCACAAGCTTGTGGTCCATCCAATCTTCTGGCCAAGTTGGGTATTGTGTTTCAGTGTACACCAACTTCTGAGCCCCAGAGTACAAGGGCTTTAAATACACACATTCCACTTCTCCATTCACTGGTAGTGATTTGACCTCCACCACGTCCCATCCTCTCAATCCGCTAGAGTCATCCATTTGTACCTTGACCACAGCGACATGACCAACAACCAAATCAGTAGTGGGCTCGTAGGCTATTCTTCTATCCGGCTTCGTCCCTTGTGAAGAATATAAGTACAACACATCCTCCTCCTCTGGCCTTTCCATATTAGTCTCCAAAGTGTTTGCGACCTTCATAGTCTTGGCAATCTCGTTACTTGCAGGTAAAAGGTCTGACACATCCATGGACAAGTCATCCAATGATGCTATCAAGCGCTTGGCCATTGATTTCTCAGACTGTGTCAGAACACGACTGGTTGCTGACAACTCCGATGGGAAGTCGACAAAATGTTGGTCTTTCGGGTACTCCCCAGTCACAGCATCATCTGGTTGAGTGCTCCAATAACTCTTCTCAACGTTGAAGAAATCAGTCCACCACTTATTGCTGGCTTCCCAAGTTTCACGAAGCTTCTCGGCAATATGTTTGAAGGTCTGGGCATGGGATGGGCCATCGGCTGCTGGTTCATCCATCTGCTGCTGGTCGTCGGCTTCTGGTTCTAGAAGGTCCTCCGCTGCGTGTCGTACACGGACATCAGCTACGGGTCCTGCACGGTCGTCACCGGCGGTTTGTACAGGACCATCGGCCATGTGGCCTGCAAGGACGTCACCTCCGGGCTTCTCGTTATGAATAGTCTTCCAGACAGCCGCCCAGTTTGCCTCGATATTCTCGAGCTCTTCAATCTTGATCTCGGGGGCTTCCTTAAATACTGTTCTGGTGTCCACCAGTGGGAAGCCTTGGAGGACGTAAATAGGTTCAGCGTCATTGTCCCACTGTCCTCTCCAAGATCCTGACTCGTCATACTCCTTGTAATAGACCCCTGCAATTGTTGGTGTGCAAACATGTATTGTATATTAGTGAATCATTTAGGACACCCATATTCCTCCCGACTATACTCGGGAGCATCCCTTGGATAATACATCCTAGGTCCTAGGTACAACTTCCTTTGTATCATTTAATTTCTATTGAAGACTGTACATGTAAATCAATGAGGACATGGCACACCTATATTCCTCCCGAGCATAATCGGGAGCATTGTGCAGACAGTACATACACGCACGGTAGCATTTAATTTGTAAATATCAGTATATCAAGTATTCTTACCGACTCTCCCGTTGGGACCTTTCGTTATCTTGAATGCGTGTAAACGGCGATTAACTCCTGTGACGGTGCTAGTGGCATGACCGAACAACTTGTAAACGTTGTCTAGGAGGACAGCGGAGAAGTCCCCTATAGAGGTCACGACGTCTTGCCTTGTGTAAGGGCCCATTCTCTTGAATAAGTTACCAACAATGCCCATCAGATGGTCCAAGGTGTACACTTCCATGTTCTTTAACACTTGCGAGATCACAGAGTACTTTTGGTCAAGATTGCTATGTGTGTGTCCGGGAGGGAGGAAATGGACGTACACTTCCTCAAACCAGTTCATCTCAACCAACAAGGACAAGTATGCGAACATGAAAGCGTTCTTGTTGTCCTTTGCCGCGTTGTCCATTTGCAAGAAGCAATACGGTGGAAGCTGCCCCTCTTCTTCAAGGACCCGGTTGAAGAAATGTTGGAAGCATGATATAGTCAGATTGATGGACTGCGAGTAGAATGGCAAAGCCCAATAACCAATGAAGCCTCTTCCCTGGGAGAATAATCCTGAGTTAACATAGAAGGAAACATGAAGTCAGAATATTAGCATTATTTTGTTAAGTAATCATTTCAAGTTTTAAATACTGTGTATGCTCCCGATTATGATCGGGAGGACATGTCCCACATGCGCTGTATTTGTACTCACACATGATGCGTGTCTTTAGAAGTTCACCTCCTGCGGTCTTCTTTGTATGTGAGAAGTGGCGTGACTGAGGAAGATTAGTCTTCTTGTTGTCCATTGCATCAGCGGATGCGTGCAAGAAGAGCTTTGGATACTGTTCAGACAGTTTTTCACGGATGTCATACCTACGCCTTGACTGGTTTTAGGATTGCTTTCCCCCTACTTTTCTTCTCCACGGGAATATTTGTCTGGCTTACTCCTTATGACTTGTGTTGTGGAATCCCAGGAATTCTGGGTACCAGAATACCAGGGATTGGGGGGAATGTAATGATACAGCCTATAGCTGTATCAGTAACGGTGCCGGGCTTAGGTCCGACACCCACTCTAGCAGCTGGTGACCAGGAATCTGCCTGGCAGCTAGCAGTGTAGTAGGTGACTTCAAGCGAATAGGGTCGTTGGGTTTGTCAATGCTCCCGATTATGATCGGGAGGACTGTGTGTATTCCGAGTTTGGTTTTCTCAATCATTCGCTCGTTGGGTTTGACAATGCTCCCGATTATGATCAAGAGGACTGTGGGTATTCTGAGTTTGGTTTTTCTCAATCATTCGTTTGTTGGGTTTGACAATGCACCCGATTATGATAGGGAGGACTATGGGTATGCCGAGTACAAAAAAAAAAAAAAAAATGCCGGGTACATGATTTCTGAATCATTCGCTCGTTGGGTTTGTCAGTGCTCCCGATTATGATCGGGAGGAATGTGTGTATTCCAAATTTGGTTTTCTCAATCATTAGTTCGTTGGGTTTGACAATGCTCCCGATTATGATCGGGAGGACTCTGTGTATTCCGAATTTGTTTTTCTCAATCATTCGCTCGTTGGGTTTGTCAATGCTCCCGATTATGATCGGGAGGACTGTGGGTATTCTGAGCTTGGTTTTTCTCAATCATTCGCTCGTTGGGTTTGACAATGCTACCGATTATGATCAAGAGGACTGTGGGTAATCTGAGTTTGGTTTTTCTCAATCATTCGTTCGTTGGGTTTGACAATGCTCCCGATTATGATCGGGAGGACTATCGGTATGCCGAGTACAAAAAAAAAAAAAAAATGCCGAGTACATGTTTTCTGAATCATTCGCTCGTTGGGTTTGTCAGTGCTCCCGATTATGATCGGGAGGACTGTGTGTATTCCGAATTTGGTTTTCTCAATCATTCGCTTGTTGGGTTTGAAAATGCTCCCGATTATGATCGGGAGGACTATGGGTATTCTGAGTTTGGTTTTTCTCTAAATCTGAATCTGATTTTGAATCTGAATCTGAATCATTTGCTTTACCAACCTATTTGTCTTCCGCAGGGTCTACAATCACAATACCGTGGAAGTAAAACTCCAATCGGACGGGAAGGATTTGGGATGCAGCGTCATGGACGTATGGACCAAGGAGCGCCAAGTGCCAATGAACATCGAAGTCGTTGTTGGTGGACCAGACTTCTATGTTACGGCTACGCACACTCACTGGTTGAGGTTTCGCGGCGAATGCAGGCATATGTGCGGAGCAGATGCATTCTGGTTGACACTCACCCTCATTCAGGCTCTTGGGTTGGAGGTTGACAATGCGCAGCAAGCCTGTCAGGGTCGGCGAGGGCGAATTTATCGCCGACAAAGAGCTTGAGGAAACTAGGGCGTGGGTTGAGACATGCGAAGGAAAGCTCAGGAGCGATTTCGAGGAGTTTGGTCCTAGCGACAGGAGGACGTCACCTCGATGTACACCAAAAGGGCCTTCACCTGACGCCGGTATGAGAGCAATCGAACGGACTGTACTGCTGCACCGTGGCTCAGGTTAAATTTTCAAATCTGACAGGTACATTTCGAATGTTACGTACGCGGTGGGATGTACACCGTTCGAAACAACCATTGTGTGCTGACCGCACTTGCCGCTTTCAATTTCGATAGGATATTGCGTAACTTCTGCACTCTTTACATTTCCTACGGCCTCCGCGAAGAAGTCAGGAAAGGCGCGACGAGGTCAGCTTCCTACAATCAACGAAGAGGACAGATCGCCGACAACTTTGTAAGGTCATCGTATTCAAATTGTTATCTCCTTATAGCCCAGCTCCTGACATGGGCCTCCGAATGCTAGTGGCTTCAAGCAACTGGGCTGTCTTGACTTCCGCAAGGGTGAGTGTCGACCAGAATGCTCCGCACATATGCCTGCATTCGCCGCGAAACCTCAACCAGTGAGCGTGCGTAGCCGTAACATAGAAGTCTGGTCCACCAACAACGACTTCGATGTTCATTGGCACTTGGCGCTCCTTGGTCCATTCGTCCATGACGCCGCATCCCAAATCCTTCCCGTCCGATTGGAGTTTTACTTCCAAAGTACTGTCATTGTAGACCCTGCGGAAGACAAATAGGTTGGTAAAAGCAAATGATTCAGATTCAATTCAGATTCAAAATCAGATTCAGATATAGAGAAAAACCAAACTCAGAATACCAATAGTCCTCCCGATCATAATCGGGAGCATTGTCAAACCCAACGAACGAATGATTGAGAAAAACCAAGCTCAGAATACCCACAGTCCTCCCGATCATAATCGGGAGCATTGACAAACCCAACGAGCGAATGATTGAGAAAACAAAACTCGGAATACACACAGTCCTCCCGATCATAATCGGGAGCACTGACAAACCCAACGAGCGAATGATTCAGAAAACATGTACTCGGCATACCCATAGTCCTCCCGATCATAATCGGGAGCATTGTCAAACCCAACGAGCGAATGATTGATAAAAAAAACGCTAATTCGGAATACACGACAGTCCTCACCGTACATAATCGGGAGCACTGACAACCCAGCGAGCGATGATCAGAAAAACATGTAATTTTGGCATTTTTTTTTTTTTTTTTTTTTTTGTACTCGGCTACCCCTAGTCCCCCCCCGATCATAATCGGAGCATTGTCCAACCAACGAGCGAATGATTGAGAATAACCAAACTCCAGAATACAACCAGTCTCCCTACATAATCGGGCAGTGCAGAATCCAACGATCGAATGATTCAGAACACATGTACTCGATTTTTTTTTTTTTTTTTTTTGTTCTCTCCGGCATACCTATTGCCCGATCCATAATCTGGATCATTGTCAAACCCGACGAACGAATGATTGAAGAAAAACCACTCAGAATAACCCACTCCTCCCGATCATAATCGGGAGCATTGTCAAAACCCAACCTAGCTAATGATTGAGAATCACCAAACTCAATCCCCATTCCTCCCGATCATAATCGGGAGCATTGTCAAACCCAACGAGCGAATGATTGAGAATAACCAAACTCAGAATACACACAGTCCTCCCGATCATAATCGGGAGCATTGTCAAATCCAACGAGCGAATGATTCAGAAAACATGTACTCGTTTTTTTTTTTTTTTTTTTTTTTTGTTCTCGGCATACCCATAGTCCTCCCGATCATAATCGGGAGCATTGTCAAACCCAACGAACGAATGATTGAGAAAAACCAAGCTCAGAATACCCACAGTCCTCCCGATCATAATCGGGAGCATTGTCAAACCCAACGAGCGAATGATTGTGGAAAACCAAATTCGGAATACACAGAGTCCTCCCGATCATAATCGGGAGCATTGACAAACCCAACGAGCGAATGATTGAGAAAACCAATTCGGAATACACACAGTCCTCCCGATCATAATCGGGAGCACTGACAAACCCAACGAGTGAATGATTCAGAAACATGTAATCGGCATTTTTTTTTTTTTTTTTTTTTTTTACTCGGCATACCCATAGTCCTCCCGATCATAATCGGGAGTATAGTCAAACCCAACGAGCGAATGATTGAGAATAACCAAACTCAGAATACCCACAGTCCTCCCGATCATAATCGGGAGCATTGTCAAACCCAACGAGCGAATGATTGAGAATAACCAAACTCAGAATACCCACAGTCCTCCCGATCATAATCGGGAGCATTGTCAAACCCAACGAGCGAATGATTGTGAAAACCAAATTCGGAATACACAGAGTCCTCCCGATCATAATCGGGAGCATTGACAAACCCAACGAGCGAATGATTGAGAAAACCAAATTCGGAAGACACACAGTCCTCCCGATCATAATCGGGAGCACTGACAAACCTAACGAGCGAATGATTCAGAAAACATGTACTCGGCATTTTTTTTGTTTTTGTTTATTTGTTTACTTGGCATACCCATAGTCCTCCCTATCATAATCGGGAGCATTGTCAAACCCAACGAACGAATGATAGAGAAAAACCAAACTCAGAATACCCACAGTCCTCTTGATCATAATCGGGAGCATTGTCAAACCCAACGAGCGAATGATTGAGAAAAACCAAACTCAGAATACCCACAGTCCTCCCGATCATAATCGGGAGCATTGTCAAACCCAACGAGCGAATGATTGAGAAAACCAAACTCGGAATACACAGTCCTCCCGATCATAAAAAAATCAATCCTAAAACCAGTCAAAGAAAACTTGATCCACCGAATGCCTAGACGGAACAGGAAAAAGGGCTAAATTCTTCTGGGCTATGACATTTCATCAGTCATGCTATGCAAGTCAAGCAGGACTCAACTTCACATCTTTGCTTTACCTATTGCAGTACTGGGCCACTAAAACAAACCTAGTAAATAGGTAGGTGGCCGAGGTGGGCAAGAACACAGTAAAAAAGAAGAATTGCAGGTGTACATGATCCATATGTCAGTGTCATGTAAAGTACCAATCACAACATAAACACCCAACCACACTCCCGGCAAAGATTAACCAATAAACAAGGCAACCTGTTGGCAAGCAGTAACTTGGTCAACACAGGCACAAGGCAGCTAAGTCTGGGCTACAATTGCAGTCTACCACTACAATGCAATTCATAACCAAACCAGACGCTATGGAAATCTTGGAACGGTAGCTAAGGATGCATGCCATATGGGTATGCAGTACTGTCCGCCATTACTCTGACGCAGGTGCAGGCGGGTAACCATCATGCAGGTAGGCAGGCCTCAGGAAGGTGCAAGCGGGTGCAGAGCTGTTCGCCAGTACTCCGGCGCAGGTGCTGGCCCGGCGCGTGTCCTGGTCTGGTCTGGCAGGTGCAGGCGGGTAACCGCCATGCAGGTAGGCAGACCTATCCAGTGCTCCTAGCGCCAGTGCTCCTGGCTATCTGCCCAGCATCCACCAGAGAAGGTGCTAGGCAGGACAGTGACAGTGAAATGCATTGCGCAAAGGTGCGAGAATTAGAAGCAACTCGGGGGTTATTCACAACCACCCGGTGCTAATGCAGATGCGCAGCAAGGCGATGCAGAAAGCGAAAGGCAAAGCAGCAGATCATGAGAACAGAGCTGAAGTGAATTCCCATAGCAGTGAAATGCATTGCGCAAAGGGTGCGAGAATTAGGTGCAACTCGGGACCATGCAGGGCCACCCGGTGCTAATGCAGATGCGCAGCAAAGCAATGCAGGATACAAACCCTTTCCGACTTATCAAAACAGTCTTTCATGCATGCGCAGCAAGGGGGGGCCCGGCAAGGGGGGTCAATCAATGCACATCAAGGGGTCATGCAAAGGGGCCAAGCTGCCAGGTCATGCAAAGGGGTCAAGCTGCCAGAGAAGGTGCTGGGCATGGCAATCAATGCACAGCAAGGAGTCATGCAAAGGGGTCAAGCTGCCAATCCATTGAGAAGGACACCAAGGCAGAGGCTGTGCAATCGGATGGAGACAATGTAGACATTGCTAAGGAGGAGGAGATGGAGGAGGAGGAAGATGGGGATGGGGGCATGGAGGAGGAGATTCTAGTGCAGCGATTGTACAGGCGCTGTTGTTACCCAACAAGTTGGCATTGGCCCTCTTTCTACAACGTGATAGCCTGTTCCCACAGCCAATCTAGAGTAGACAATATTGTGTCAGGTAGCACCAAGGCGTCAGTTAGCACATGACCAGTCAGCACCAAGTGCAGAAGTTATCACCAATGGACTTGTTGGCAGCAGTGCAACATTAGCACCGTGCACAAGTTTGCACGAGTGTACTAGTTTGCCTTATCCAACACACATTTTGAGTGATTTCAGGATTCTAGGATGGCAGTTTGCAGATTTAAGGATATAAATTTGTGTTATGTACATAATGAGGCTATGAGGTATGAAATTATGAATAATAAGTCCTGAGTTAGGAGTTATTAGTTCTGACTTGTATAAGGTACATATAAGTTCTGAGTTGTGAGTTATACATAAGTGAGGTACACATAAGTACAGATTTTGGATAAGTACTAAGTTGTACTTTCGAACTGTTGAGTTGTGAGTTGTGAGATAAGTAATTATGAGCAATGCGTTCAAGACTTTGTAAACAGCTTTCACCTTCCTCTTGACTGTCCTCTACAATTGATTTTGTATTGGAATACTTCGAAGGAAATTTCTCTCTCTCCAAACGAGCAAATCAATGTTACAATTGAAATTGAAGGGAATAGTCTCTTTCTTCTGAATACAACAAAACAATCTTACAAAATAAATTGTAAGATATTTTCGTAAAATACACCAAAAAAGCAAAATCAATTAATTTGCGAAAACGATCTTACAAAATAAATTGTAAGATATTTTCGTAAAATACACCAAAAAAGCAAAATCAATTAATTTGCGAAAATGATCTTACAATATTTATCGTAAGATTTCAGTAAAATAAAAAATCCGTTCGGAAGCAGGAACGCCCATTATTTACAAGAAGTGTTGCGTTCGTCGACGTTTTTGAACAAAACATTCTTACGACGTGAGAGGCACCTCCTGATCTCTTTGATGGGCCCAGAACATGAACGACTGATACCATACCCTTGGTTGGACCAGTTGCCGAAGCCAACAACGGTCGTCTGTGCCCTTGGTGCAATCACATCGCATACCTTTTCAATCGTCTTCTGTTTACCAACGTATCGAAAGAATCGCATAGATCGGTAGCCTTTGTTGGCTCTGTGTTGTAGGAGGATCGGGAGCGCTTTGAGATAAGCTCTGACATGGTCCTGCAGGTCGGACTTGTTGCTCGTATTGGGCGATGGAATGGACTTCACGAGGTCTTGAGTCTCGTCATTCCATTTGTAGGTGCGACGCTTGCTTGTATTGTACCCAGCAACTTCGCTAAAGCGAGCCGAGCTGAAAGACTCGATGCGACCTGCAGAAGATGCTACCGTGACGATATCTGTCATTCCAGGGTCTACTCCGACACGCAGCGCACCCACTGCGTCCTTGCACTCTACGATATTTGCGTCCTTTGGATAGCCTGCGTTTTCTCCTTCTTCAACGACCTCTTCTTTACCCTTCTGCTTCATTTGGACGGATACCCCTTTACCGTCGCTGAGGATTCGGTTGTCAAAGCGAGACCTTTTCGTCTCAAGACCTTGGACATTAAAGTACTTTCGCCACAGCATTGTATGGTTCTCGTAACGTCCATCGCCAGAGACACTCTCGAGTGGCGAATCACCCATGCTGAGAAGCTTCATGAAAGTCATGGAAGATATTGGGACGTACGAAATTGTGAAGCCGTTCTTGCGAGGAAGGATACTGAACAGACGGGGGTGACTTTTTCTTGTTTTTTTATCTTTCGGATCCACTCGTCCGACCTCTCCCAACTCTGTACGCACGTGATGGAACAATCGCATTGTCAGGTGCGCTCTAGTGTTGAACTGCTTCCCTCTTGGCATCGGAAAGAGAGCCCTCAAGTGACTGACAACCTCTTTGATGTGGATCGCATGCACGAGGCCCTCTGGGATGATTGTGTCGATTTTCGATTCTGGGTACTGGACCACCGCTTTGACAATCTTCTTGAAATGTTTCTTCAGAGAGGGATGTTTCAAGCGCAGGTACTTGATAACGACCCTGTCCACGTTTGCCCAGACGCTGTTGCACGCCATCGTCGCCATTTGTATTGAGACGTCTGCGATTACTTGTCCCCAAGGAGGAACGTCCACCTTCACGTATCCTGCAGGTCTTAGGGCGTCGAAAGCAACCATGGTATCATTGAAGCTCTGGCCCAGAGTATCCTTTCGAACATTGGAGGTCGATACCGCAAGGAGGCACCTGTAATAAAAGTTCCGATCCAGGTGTGGCAACTGCTTGACGTCAAAGTCTCCATCATCGAGGCATCTTGTGATATGAAAGTTTGCGAATAAGTATGCCTCTGCAACTGCGTGGTTGATTAAGAGTACCATGCTTTGTATCCTTGAGGAGATCTGATGCCTCGATACATCCATGCACAGAGAATTAAGCGTCTTCTTGACGACGCTGATGTTAATATCGTCATCTCCTTTGTCTTGCACTACCCCCATTAAGAGGGGGGTGAGTATTATTTTTCTTTTGGTGATATAATATTACACACACATTTCCTTATACCATTTCCTACGTTATCAGTTTGACTTTTCAGGGTACTTTGAACATGTAAATTCAGTGTCTTTAGATGCCTTGATTTTTTTGTGTCAATCACCTGAAGACAGTATCTGTATTGACAAGATCGGTTACAAATCTTGAATTTGTCAACTTTTCAGAATCCCCAAAATATAAGGTGTCCCAATATCAAATGTCCCTAGCTGTATGCTAACCAAACATTTCTAGAGATGGCATTGCATTTGGCAAACCGTTTGGATAATGTGAGACTTGGTAATTACATCGAAAACATCATCAAGAACGGACAATCATGGGCAAAAGTGAAAGATGCATGATCGAAGACGCACCATATTTCCTTCAGAAGATAGGGGTGCAACGGCACGCCACGAAAGGGGCGCTGCAGCTCAGGGCACAGAATAGATGCAAGTACCTCCACGGAACGTGGGGTATTGCGAATCAAGACGTTCTCGAATGAATATCTTGGCGACCAGTCGAGAGACCGTCTTCTCTCGCTCAACAACGGCAAAGATGGGTGGCACGTCCTCGGTGCCGCAATCAGGCTGTCGACGCCACGACCTGTCCACACGTACTGGAAGACGACATCGGCCATCTCCCGAAAGACGGCACCTGAATCACCCGCGTCAAGTTGGTAGTACTCGTATCCAACGTCGCGACGGGGCTTGAATCGAGGGTCTCCGGAAACCAGGAAAGCGTGGCTTTATTTGAGAAATACTATATCTATCCTTGGAAGGCGAGACCGACATTGTGGTCGGAGAGGATCTGTCGCACTCGGGTGTTAAGTCGCATCTGCGCGTAGAAAGTGCTAGGCTTAACGACAGGATATAATATCCTCACGTCTGTCCCGAAGTTGGTCATGTCGAACACAACCACCTGCACTCCACCCGCTCCATTCTCCTTGTACTTTCCTAGAATATCGGGCTTAATGCGTGTGAAGTCGACATCCGGGTAGTTCTCTTTTTTAGTGGGATTAAGAAGGTCGTTGATTATGATACGACGCACAAAGGATACGTCGGGCACGTCCTCTTTGCCCCCCCCGCGAGAGACGTTAGTGAGCTTGACATTCACATGCATCCACTTGTTTGTAGCGTGCGAGAGATTGGTCGTAACATTGTTGTATATAGTGTTGTTGGGGATGGTGATGTACGCATAGGTGTGGAAGTCCCAAACTACCGTGTGTAGCAGACGGAAGTCAACCACAATACCAATTACGTCTTTGACCTGTATGGTGTCGCCGATGCGGTAGATTGCAAAGGTTGCAATCAGCACACCCGATAAGAAGTCGCCAAGCACTCCCTGCATTGCCAGACCAATGGTTAAACCGAACGCGGTAATAATCGCAACCACACCCGTTGTGTGCAGCCCCACGACCTGCATTGTCACAAATACACCCAGAATTAGAACGACCCAGAACGCCATCAAGGCGATCAGCCTGGTGAGCACGCTCCGCTTGTCATCTGTCTTAATGTTCCCCAACTCCTTTCCTGCATCGTCTGATTGTTGTAGGGTCACGGCGACGATGTCACGGTCCTTGGCCAGGACGAGTCCCCGAATACCGACCGCGATTGCAATGGTCACCACAATCATGACCATCGCAATCCCTCCGCGGGTCAATATGCCGCGACTAGAAAGATCCCAAATGTTCGAATTCTTGTTGTTTACCTCCCCTTTGCCCTTAACGGAATATTTTGTCAAACGACTCAAAGTTTTTGAGGCGGCCAACATTCTTATAAAGTAAATATCTTAAATTTAGATGGTGCATAAATTGTGGGACGTAGGTTGGCATGGCAGTCCGTCGAACTTGGGACAATCGCCTTCGTTGAAGACAAGAACAACGCCAGCCTGCCACATGAAGTCGGACGAGTTCCCCGTGTTACACCCGCAATGCGTTTGATAAACGCCTCGTCCAGTGAGATACAGGGTTTCATTTCTTCTGACACCAGGAGGCAAAGTAGTGCCCTTTTTGGCAAAGTCACGGGGAATATATAGGCACGATGAGCGAAGTGCAGAGGAATATTTACATTGATAATGTGGCTTTTCACTATAATTATTTGCTTTGTCCTTCTTGAATACTTGAAAGTCAAAGAACGTTGACAAACCGGTCGAGGATATAATCACTCTTGGGATGATGGGTCGTCTGCAGTATTTCTCAAATAAAGTGGGACAACAAAAGACGCGGTCGGGGAAGATCCAGCTACATAATCCGATGGAGTGACGACATGCAGAGGAAGTAATTTAGCTGCCCCCCACTAACTTGATGCCTCGAATGCAATTTAGCTGGCCCCCACTAACTTGATGCCTCGAATGACCCCTCGCTTCACAACCTTCTTCTTCTTCTCCTCCTCCGTAGAGATTGCCACCTGCGAGGTCTCTTTCCACTCTGTTCCCTGTTTGCCCGAAAAGAACGCCTTGACCAACTTGGTGCTGAATACTGAAGCTTCCCCATAATGGGACTCTTTCCACCGACCCTTGAGGTCCCCGATCCACACCGCGTCCGAAGACGACCCCGTCACCTCAACCACCTCCTCTAGCCACTCGGTCAAGGGGTTGGCGCTGTCCGCAATACCAGACCCCCACTCGGTCATCGAGACCGGCAGGTTGTCGAAGATGCTGGAGCGCCCCGGTTGACGAAAGTGCTCGATGAGCAGCTGCGCCAGCGCAGACCTCCAGGTTGGTAGGATGTCGGCTAGGTCGTCGCGGCGCTCAAACTCGTGCTCGCGCTCAGGGTGTAGCACAAAGTTTGATCGCATGGGTACCACGACCATCCGCTTGACGAAGACGCTGTCTCCTCCGTCGAACTTGGGACAATCGCCTTCGTTGAAGACAATAACAACGCCAGCCTGCCACATGAAGTCGGACGAGTTCCCTGTGCCACATGAGCGCCCTTCGATACGCACACCCTCTCCCCCCGCAATGCGTTTGATAAACGCATCGTCCAGTGAGATACCGGGTTTCATTTCTTCTGACACCAGGAGCCTCACGCCCTTCATTGACTTGAGTCCCGCGTCGTGGTCATCACGACTCCTTGCAAACGACCCCGTTGTCAGGAGCTTGGTTTCATCAAAGCTCCCGTACTCGTCAAAAAAGCTACCGAAAAGGGCCAAAACGGTACTCTTCCCGTTGTCACCAGATGTCTTATCGGTGAAGGCTAGGAATTTCTTCTCCTTGCGGCGGCCGGACAGAAGTCCCGCGAAATATGCGAGCACGACGTCACGCTCCTCGTCAACAGGCATGACTTTCCGCAAGAAGTCATCGAGATCCTCTTTGCATCGTTGGAGGTGGTTGTTGTCCTCTCCCTGGTAATCCCACTTTGCGCACCTACTAATGTTGTCGGTCATCTCGACTTTTCGGAACACTACTGTGTCCCTCGACGAGCTGTCGAAGACGCCGTTGTTGACTGCAAAGAGATCCGGGTTGATATCGAGGTTATCGGCGAATGTCTCGTCAAGGACGAGAGATGCAACGGATTGAAGGAACGCAGAACGTCCCCGAACCGTGTCGACAAACCACCGAAGCTTCTCATTCGTCTTGTTATTCTTCTCAGCAGGGAATTTGGATTTGAACTCGGTTGCGATTACGTTAATTATCCTCATGTTGCTGCAGTTCGACCATCGATTGGTAGCAGGGTTGCAGTAATACATGTCGCCGACACATTCCTCCTTCTTTAAGTCTGGCACAAACTTGATTCGACTGAAGAATTCGGGTGAGGCCTCCATGAACTTCTCCGCCAGCACATCCTCAGTGATTGAGGACGACGACAACGAGTCATCATCATCGTCCGTGTCATTTCCCCCACCCACCATGATGATGTTCAGGCCTTGCTCGAACGTCTCGTCCCTCAGCATAGGGCCTGCGAATGCCATCACGTTTGTCACTCCGCGATGAGACCTTGTGTACCGGATCAGCCTTAAAACTTCCCTTCTCTTCAAATCCAGGTCCGCTACCATCATCGAGGTTGATATCCAGGCGTCCACATCCCTCAGCGCCGCCTCCATGGCCTCGACCGCCACGCTCTTCACCCTCCCTTCATCCACCTTGACCCATTGGCACGTGTCCTCCTCGAATATGTAGTAGACCCCGCGGCCAGCCCCAGTCTTCTTCACGGACCCTTTCAACAAGAAGTGCGCGACCTGGCCCAGACCGTAGTCTCCCTTGTACCAATTGTCTTTTATTACGTCTGGAATGAGCATCGCGTCCTCTGACCTACAATAAAGAAGTAGTGTCGGTGAAGTGTGCTGGTAATGAAGAAGGGTCAGCTTTGTTGTTTACACTTCATTCGAGGACGAATGGACGAGGCAGGCGCAAATGATGCGAAAGCTTCCGCGGCATGTGTGAGAATGGGGACAAGCAACAACATCGTACTGTATGCTAAATATGCGAAAGCATGAACCCAAACGATGTGGATCATCATCGATTAACAGGTTTAGTATCAGTTGACCAATGTGGGTTTAGTGAGCGTCTCAAGCCACATTATGGGTATTCCCCTGTAGGAAAACCTGTTATCGCTAAGGTGTACCGTACACTCCAGAAGCGATTTCATTTTAGTATTCCGTCAAGTTTAATAAACAATAATTTTACACCCCTTAATCACTCCTTTTTTGACTTTAGTCTCCATTCTTGCATTCTCTTTCCACTCTGTTCCCTGCTTGCCCGAAAAGAACGCCTCGACCAACTTGGTGCTGAAGGATGCATCGTGTCCATAGTGGGACTCTTTCCAACGGATCTTGAGGTCCCCGATCCACACCGCGTCCGAAGACGCCCCCGTCACCTCAACCACCTCCTCTAGCCACTCGGTCAGGGGGTTGGCGCTGTCCGCAATACCAGACTTCCACTCGGTCATCGAGACCGGCAGGTTGTCGAAGATGCTGGAGCGCCCCGGTCGACGAAAGTGCTCGATGAGCAGCTGCGCCAGCGCAGACCTCCATGTTGGTAGGATGTCGGCTAGGTCGTCGCGGCGCTCAAACTCGTGCTCGCGCTGTGGGTCGGGGTGTATCAAGAAATTTGAGCGCATAGGGACAACAACCATTCTCTTGACGAATGCGTTGTCTCCTCCGTCGAACTTGGGACAATCGCCTTCGTTGAAGATCATTACTACACCAGCCTGCCACATGAAGTCGAAAGAGTTCCCGGTGCCACACGAGCGCCCGCAAACACGCACACCTTCCCCCCCCGCAATGCGCTTGATCAACGCCTCGTCCAACGCGATGTTGGGTTTCATTTCTTCGGCCACCAGTATCCTCACGCCCTTCATTGGCTTGAGACCCGCGTCATGGTCATCACGTCCCGTTGCAAACGACCCCTTTGTCAAAAACTTTGTGCCATTGCTGCTCCCGTACTACCCAAAAAAGTTACCCATAAGGGCCATGAGAGTGCTCTTGCCGTTGTCCCCGGATGTCTTATCGGTGAAGGCTAGGAATTTCTTCTCCTTGCGTCGACCTGATAGGAGCCCCGCAAAGAATGCAAGCACGACGTCACGCTCCTCATCAACAGGCATTACCTTCCTTAAAAAGTCATCGAGATCCTCTTTGCATCGTTGGAGGTGGTTGTTGTCCTCTCCCTGGTAATCCCACTTTGCGCACCTACTAATGTCGTCGGTCATCTCGACTTTTCGGAACACTACTGTGTCCCTCGACGAGCTGTCGAAGACGCCTTTGTTGACTGCAAAGAGATCCGGGTTGATATCGAGGTTATCGGCGAATGTCTCGTCAAGGACGAGAGATGCAACGGATTGAAGGAACGCCAAAACGTCCCGGAACCGTGTCGACAAACCACCGAAGCTTCTCATTCGTCTTGTTCTTCTTATCAACAGGGAACGTGGATGTGAACTCTTTTTTTATTAATTTGCTGATCGTCATGTTAGAAAAGTTTGACCAGCGATTGGTAGCAGGATCGCAGTAATACATGTCGCCGACACATTCCTTCTTCTTGATTTCTGGCACAAACTTGATTCGGCTGAAGAATTCGGGTGAGGCCTCCATGAACTTCTCCGCCAGCACATCCTCAGTGATTGAGGACGACGACAACGAGTCAACATCTCCCCCCCCTATGTGGATGTTGATGGTGTTGTTGACCAGGAAGATGTTCTGCGTGATGCCATACATGTTCTTCGCGTGGGACTCTTGAGCCTTGAATATCATGTTATGGATTGTGTTGATGACCTGCTTGTCTCGGATCTTGCATGCGTTGCACGTGATGGATTGAACATTTACATATTGGCTTTCACTTCCCATATTCATTAATGCGATTTGCACGTCGGTGCTCTTCACAATGGCACTGCTAATTGTTTTGCCATCCATGGTCCGCAGCTCGCATTCGTAGGGGCCTTTGTTGCTAGGCACGTTCTTCATGAACCCCGGGTCTTCGTGGATCGGGAACTTGTCGATCAGCGATCCATAATATTTGTCATCGACCTCCACCATGTATTGGTTCTTATGGATGGCTCCTTTCGCTCCGTTTTCCATATTGAACTCGATGCTATCGTGTACGACATCCAATAATATCATGTTATCAATTTGCAAGTTGATTAGCTTTACCTTCAGGTCCTTGATGATGCGATCTTTGTCGAGTTTCACACCCAGTTTGTTGTCGTTGGTGTCCCATTGTCGGATCCATTCAGCGTACCCCATCGGGTCATCCTCCTTGGCAAGGAAGCATAGTGTCCCTAGAGTGATCTTTTGCGGCTTAAGATTGGCCCACACCTTTTCGTGATTGGTGTCAGAGAACTTTGAGGGGCATTTTTTTGCAAAAGCCTTCCAGATCTCGAGGCGCTGAGTGTCGGTGCCCGTGTCCACTGTGTTCTTTAACGCCATCCCGATCTTCAGCCATGAATCGTATCCGCTGGCTCTATGTGCATCGAGTATGTCCACGAGATTGTAGAGGGATTCCACATCCATTCCATGATGCGAGTCGAAAGTCTTCTTAGGCTCCGACAAGTTGTCGTCACCACGGATCACCATTTCCTCCTGACCGTGTTTGGTGTATGGGCTGTGTCCCCCCTTCGGATGCACACGGATGCTCAGATTCTGCACGAGTGTATCGAGATCCATTTGCTGTACGTCATGTTTCGCGAACGAGCCTGCGGCAATATCGAATTGGTACCAGGCAGTGACTTTCCACGGGTGGGCCTCATCCGGTTTCTTCGATCCGTACAAGAACCACCTGCCGCCCCGTTTGATCACGCTTTCGTCATATATCTTCCCGGGATCCATTTCGGCCAGTCCAGGAATGCAAATGGTGCTCGAGAACGCCATGTGTTCGGTCACATCGTTGACGAAGTGCTCTCTGATGGCGAGCTGGATCTCTGGGTGTGTGATGACATTTGGCATGAACACGTGTAGACCATCTTTGTACACCCCTAGGTGTTTCTTGTCGAGTCTTGGATTTGGCTTCTCGAGGATCACGACGTCCATGTGTTGCTGGTCGACAAAGTACTTGGTGGCCGCCACGAGCGCGTCCATGAAATTCTCGATGTGCTTCTGTGTGTAGATGCGCTCTGGGGTTGTCTGTCGCATGTCCAGGTCAACGATGACGGGCGAGGTGTCTGTGTGGGCCTCGACGATAGACATGGGTCGACCCTCATCCCTGAGCGCGTGCACGTAGGCCTCTCGGAACGCCTGTGCATGAGGTCCACCATCAGGGATCGCGAACGAACCGAACATGGGGTCCCCCATGGCACCGTGGGTTGCCTCTGTGTGGGCAGGGAAGTTATTGACATGTGCCACCACCAGAAGAGCATCGAGGGATGACATATAGAGTGTTTAATAAACATCATGTGACTCGTCTTTAAGCTTTGAACGAACCATTGTTGCAAGATCTTTGATGGCAATATTTCTGTTTCTGTGGTATTCGCACTGTTTTGCCTTGTCCCTTGCTCCATACGTAGGTCCCTCAGGATCAAACTGCATAATTTCCCTGAATTCTGTGAGGAGCCTGGATAAGAGGACCCAGTCGTTTTCTTCTTTGCTGTCTCCGATGAGGATCTCCTTGAATTTTTCTTCGATCTGTCTGTCCCGCCTCTTGGACAGCATGGACTGCCCCCTTTTCATGGGGGCATCAGCAGAATCAGTTGCAGAAGTAAACGACCCTCCATTATCTTCAGAATGAGTGCCCATAATACCGGATTTGTCTCGGTGCTGACTGTAGTAGTAGTAATAATAATGCCGTTATCGTTTTCACTTTATACCGAATCGATTGAATCGCCCTTCACGTAGCTCACTCCCCTGCACATCAAATCACACCCCCACCAGAGGAAAAATAAGGACACTAAACCCTAAACCAGCATTTGAATACTCAGCCTAATCAATTGTAACTGTAAACCATTGTAACCACTGAGAAAAATGAGATTATTTGTTTGTCACATGGTCAATTGAGAAAATGAGAAAATGAGAAAATGTGATTCTTTGTTTTCACATGGTTACAAGTTACTCAGTTACACACACATTGATTGAATCCAAAAATGAAAATAAAGTCCTACCAAACGCATGAAGTGTTTTTCATTGAGCAGGAGTCTGCTTGATCCCTATGTCCTTCTCCCCACCCTTAATAAATCCAATTGTAACTGTAAACCATTGTAACCACTGAGAAAAATGAGATTATTTGTTTGTCACATGGTCAATTGAGAAAATGAGAAAATGAGAAAATGTGATTCTTTGTTTTCACATGGTTACAAGTTACTCAGTTACACACACATTGATTGAATCCGAAAATGAAAATAAAGTCCCACTTAACGCATGAAGTGTTTTTCATTGAGCAGGAGTCTGCTTGATCCCTATGTCCTTCTCCCCACCCCTAATAAATCCAATTGTAACTGTAAACCATTGTAACCACTGAGAAAAATGAGATTATTTGTTTGTCACATGGTCAATTGAGAAAATGAGAAAATGAGAAAATGTGATTCTTTGTTTTCACATGGTTACAAGTTACTCAGTTACACACACATTGATTGAATCCGAAAATGAAAATAAAGTCCTACTTAACGCATGAAGTGTTTTTCATTGAGCAGGAGTCTGCTTGATCCCTATGTCCTTCTCCCCACCCTTAATAAATCCAATTGTAACTGTAAACCATTGTAACCACTGAGAAAAATGAGATTTTTTGTTTGTCACATGGTCAATTGAGAAAATGAGAAAATGAATTAAAATGTGATTCTTTGTTTTCACATGGTTACAAGTTACTCAGTTACACACATTGATTGAATCCGAAAATGAAAATAAAGTCCTACTTAACGCATGAAGTGTTTTTCATTGAGCAGGAGTCTGCTTGATCCCTATGTCCTTCTCCCCACCCTTAATAAATCCAATTGTAACTGTAAACCATTGTAACCACTGAGAAAAATGAGATTATTTGTTTGTCACATGGTCAATTGAGAAAATGAGAAAATGAGAAAATGTGATTCTTTGTTTTCACATGGTTACAAGTTACTCAGTTACACACACATTGATTGAATCCGAAAATGAAAATAAAGTCCTACTTAACGCATGAAGTGTTTTTCATTGAGCAGGAGTCTGCTTGATCCCTATGTCCTTCTCCCCACCCTTAATAAATCCAATTGTAACTGTAAACCATTGTAACCACTGAGAAAAATGAGATTATTTGTTTGTCACATGGTCAATTGAGAAAATGAGAAAATGAGAAAATGTGATTCTTTGTTTTCACATGGTTACAAGTTACTCAGTTACACACATTGATTGAATCCGAAAATGAAAATAAAGTCCTACTTAACGCATGAAGTGTTTTTCATTGAGCAGGAGTCTGCTTGATCCCTATGTCCTTCTCCCCACCCTTAATAAATCCAATTGTAACTGTAAACCATTGTAACCACTGAGAAAAATGAGATTATTTGTTTGTCACATGGTCAATTGAGAAAATGAGAAAATGAGAAAATGTGATTCTTTGTTTTCACATGGTTACAAGTTACTCAGTTACACACACATTGATTGAATCCGAAAATGAAAATAATGTCCTACTTAACGCATGAAGTGTTTTTCATTGAGCAGGAGTCTGCTTGATCCCTATGTCCTTCTCCCCACCCTTAATAAATCCAATTGTAACTGTAAACCACTGTAACCACTGAGAAAAATGAGATTATTTTTTTGTCACATGGTCAAATGGGTTACAAGTTACTCATTTACACACACAGTGATTGAATCCGAAAATGATTACATTGTCTACATACAGTTGTTCTCAAATAAAGTGGGACACACCGCATGGAATAACAGGGGACTCATTCGCACGTCCACACGAAAACCGAGGAAACGATGTCGATAATGGTTTTATTTGGAATTTAAAAAAAAGAGGGGAGTACTTGTCTCATACCCATGCGCTGCCTTGTTCAGGCGTGATATATCCAAAGCCACTATCTACCTGTTCAGGATCTGAATCAATGTTAGGGACAGTGTCATCATATGCGGAATCATCACATGCGTAATGAGAATGTGCGGAATCATCATATGCGTAATCATCATCATCATCAGATGATGAGGACTTGATGGCACCGGAGTAGTACAAATATCGGAGTTCTCCGTTCATTCGGACTGTATCGGGCGCTTCAATGTCAAGCCACGCGAGGGTGCGAGTGGTTTTGACACCTATCGCAAAAGATGGTTCGGATACGGGTGTAGAACAGGGTAATGAGCATTCAAGGTCAAGCCACGCAGGAGCATTTCCATGTCTCCATGCACCACTGCGCCATAGAAAAGGGTTGCAACAGTTGACTCGTTTGCTTTCCGAAAATAAGTAAACCTAACAGCGTATAAGGAATTTGCATGTACTAAATATCAGAATGCCATGTATGGCAACCAACGCTTCTGTAAAATTGGCAAGGCCTCCGATGCCCTTGGTGTCTCCAGGACCGTCCTCCGTCGATGGGCGGATAATGGCACGATCCGGACTCCAGGCAACCAACGTCTCTTTGACCCAAGCAGCATCCAAGGCTACCTCATCGAGCAGGAAAAAAAACCCAGCAGTCGTCAAGTCATTCTCTACGCACGTGTGTCCTCACACAAACAACAACCCGACCTGCTCAGACAGCAATTGTTCTTGCAAACCCATATTTCTGACAAACATTCCGGATGCGAGCAAGTCATTGAAGTCAAGGACGTCGGATCAGGGCTCAACTTCAAGCGCCCAGGACTTTTACGAGTATTGGGACTCGTCACGGCAGGACTTGTCAATTGTTGTGGCTTCCAAAGACAGGCTCGCAAGGTTTGGTTTCGAGCTCATTTAATGGATTTGCTCGCAGCACTCCTGCTCGATCATCGTTCTCGATCACCAAGACGGAGCCCCTGAAGACGAGCTTGGAAAAGACCTAATGTCCATCGTTCAAGTATATTGTTGCCGATGGAACGGTCAAAGACGCTACAAAGTCAAATGCCAAACCCAAGTTGAGGACCTTAAAGCTGAAGCTGAACCCAACAAAGGCTCAGAAATCGATGCTGGCAGAGTTTGCAAGGTGCAGCCGGTTCATGTACAACAAGGCGGTGGCAGCACGGTTGGGCGTCGGAAGCACTCACAAGTCTGTCTTCCGAATTCGAGACAGGTATGTGACGAACAAGGTGAGGGGGGAGGGGAAGATGCCAAACCCGTACTTCAAGAATCGCCAATGGTTGCTTCAGTGCCCCAAAAGCGTACGCCAAAGTGCAATCAAGGCTGCCTTGGCAAACATCAAGGCTTGCTTTTCGAATCTGAAAGCAGGTAACATCAAGCAGTTTTCAGCTCCGTTCAGACGGAAGAAGACAGAGCTTGAGAGGGGTTGGGTCATTGAGATGGATCAGAAGAACGTTTCCAAGGATGGCGACAAACTCTTCATCTTCAAAGACATATTGGGCAACATCGTCGGTATTTAGTACTTCTTTGAGGGTCGTTTGAAACAAAGAAAATCCTGTTTGAATTGTTCGTTTGATTCATTCTTAGATTCAATCGGAGATAACCTTGATTCAATCGATCTTTGTTTCCTGTTTGAACTAGTCGGCCATCAAACCTACCGATTGATTTCCGTTTGAAACAAGGTTGGTTGTTTCAAACATGACTCAAAGGATGTTCAAATAGATCTTAATCAAGCCGTCATCAACGTGCCCCTTGAAAAAGGTTTGAAACAAGGTTGGTTGTTTCAAACATGACTCAAACGATGTTCAAATAGATCTGTTTTTTCGTAAAGCAATGCAAGCACTGAAGACTGAGGGCGCATATTTGGACAGCAGGACTCTTCGATCTTTGTTACAGAAATTGAAAGCACCATAATGAATGAATCCTTAGATAGTTAAACATGATAGTAATTAGAGATTGAAGAGCTAGATATATATGCTACTAAGGAAGTGCAGTTGGCCACGAAGTAGTTCCTCAGGTACGAATTGACGAAACTCCAGCATGCTGTGCTTCTTGTTCATCAACGACATCGTCTTCAGCCTCAAGGTCATCAGCATCCAGGCGTTCTGACGCGAGACCAGTCGCAAGAGTGAGACAAATGTTCGTTGGTGAGCGTTAGTTCGGATACATTGGCAGCAATGCGCATTCTTCCGACTTTCAAATAGCAGCCATGGTTCAAACCAAATTCGCTATCTGAATGCGCACCTGTTTTGCACCTCGAGCATTGGAACTCTTGCGGCTCCATGATGAGCTGGACGATAGGTCGACTTGCTGCAGCTGCCTTAATGCCTGCGGAACAACTCGAAAAAGCAAGTCAGTCAAAGTCGAGACAAATTCTGGTCAATTAAGGCACCACTTGACGAGACGCAAAACGCAGTACCTTAACCGCACGCGCGGGGGCGGAGAAGCAGGTCGCTACAGTCTTGGGTTGAAGCACAACAATTCCCAAAGCAAAGTACCGCGGAAGCAAAGTGCTCGCGCGTGTAGGTATTGACGGATCTCAGAAGCAATTCGGGAATGGCTGAAGCTATGAAAGCAAGCTCAGTCCAAGTTAATTCAAGGAAAGCAGGCAGCATGTCGCTATCTGACTGCGCACCTGTTTCACACCTCGAGCATTGGAACTCTTGCGGCTCCATGATAGGTCATTTTGCTGCAGCTGCCTTAATGCCTGCGACACAACTCTGGTCAAGTAAGGCACCACTTGACGAAACGAAAAATGCAGTACCTTAACCGCACGCGCCGGCGTGGGCGGAGAAGCAGGTCGCTACAGTCTTGAGTTGAAGCACAACCATTCCCAAAGCAAAGTGCCGCGGAAGCAAAGTGCTCGCGCATGTAGGTATTGACGGATCTAGGAAGCAATTCGGGAATGGCTGAAGCTATGAATAGATCGGTCCAAGTTAATTCAAGGAAAGCAGGCAGCATGGTGCGCTATTCTGCAGGAATATCGCTGAGTCGAGAACCAATTGACGCGCAGTGAACAGTGAAAGCTTGCACAGCCGCTAAGTTGAAGCGCTAACCCATTGCGCTGACCAGTTTGAACTGTACAGCATGCAGTACCGCCGTAACCGCAGGACTTGGCAAGAAGTTGTGGTGAGTTATGTTTTCATGCCTGAACCACCCTCATGTAACAACTTAATGAATGCATGTTACTTATCAATAATATCATAATATGGCTTAGCTGAACCTACCCATACTGTAGCCCGATAAGCGCCCTTGAGGCTGCTTGCTACAGAATGGGCGGGAGATGCGATTTGCCTTGTATGGTATGCTTGAACCACCCTCATGTAACAACTTAATTAATGCATGTTACTTATCAATAATATCATAATATGGCTTAGCTGAACCTACCCATACTGTAGCCCGATAAGCGCCCTTGAGGCTGCTTGCTACAGAATGGGCGGGAGATGCGATTTGCCTTGTATGGTATGCCTGAACCACCCTCATGTAACAACTTAATTAATGCATGCCAGTAATAAAAAATATGGCTTAGCTGCACCTTCCCATTATGTAGCCGCATAATAGCCCTTGAGGCTGCTTGCTACAAAATGGGTGGTCAATGCGTTTAGCCATGTATGCATCCACCACCCTCTGCACACACTTAAGTCACCAACATGATAAGTGCAGCACATTCTAAGCAGCATTATCTTACTCATTCTAATGTTTTTCCCTTGCAGGTCATTCATGAATGCTGGTTGTTGGGAGCAAGTAAAGGACGAATATGCAGTAGTGGAGCTGCCTGGAAGCTGCCATCATGTGGTGCCAAGCTTAGCCAATGGGATATTAAGGCATGTTAGTGCCCTGAATATATAGTAGCATGGAGCAGTAATCATAGGGTGACTTTAGTTTGGGTTTTGTTTATGAGGGTTTAAAGGTACTGCCTGTCCTTGTTGACCAGGACAGGCAGTACCTTTAAACCGTCATACAAAAAACCCAAAAATTTAATTTGAAATTTCAAGCACAGCAGTAGATAGGCCTATTATCCCTTCCACCACCTTGGACAATAGCCGGGCCTGGTAGTTGACAATATACAGCCTTCTTGTGCGATACCCACGAGAGCACTGTATTGTATTCATCAATTGTGCGATACCCACAACGATGAATACTTTCCCGACTCCTGAATTAGACCTAACTTCCAGCCAGCTCCATTAGGTTGTACAGCTTCCAGCCATGGGTTGTACAGCTTCCAGCTAGCTCTTTAGGTTGTAGAACTTCCAGACAGCTTCAATAGACTTTCACTTTGTGTGACAGGTTGTACAGCTTCTAGCCAGATCCATTAGGTTGTACAGCTTCCAGCCAGCTGCATTAGGTTGTACAGCTTCTAACCAGCTCCATTAGGTTGTAGAGCTTCCAGCCAGCTCCATTAGACTTTCACTTGTGTGGCAGGTTGTAAAGCTTCCACCCAGCTCCATTAGGTTGTACAGCTTCCAGCCAGCTCCATAAGACTTTCACTTTGTGTGCCAGGTTGTATAGCTTCCAGCCAGCTCCATTAGGCTGTCTCTCTGTATATTAGGTTGTTGTGTAGCTTCGAGCCAGCTAAGCCGTCCTCAGCAGGAAAATTAAATATATGATACCAATTTGTTTTCTGGCATTATATTTGTTTCCTTTCTTGTAAAAGTTTCTTTCCTACCATTGTCCAAAGTGCGAGTACTTAAACACGCACACACACCCTACTTGGGCTGTTTCCAAACTCCTACATTCAACTTCAACTTGGTTACATAGCCAGACTTCAACTTGGTTACATAGCCAGACTTCAACTTGGTTACGTAGCCAGACTTCAACTTGGTTACATAGCCAGACTTCAACTTGGTTACATAGCCAGTTGTGACACTTGAGATTACAGCCATCATCTTGCTAGCACCTACACCCCACCCTAGATTTTTGTCTAGCCAATGAAAGCACAACTAATGTACTACAAGGTACGGATTTGTGCCGGTTATCGCTAGGCGCTCGCCCGCCTCGGATTCAAAGCTTCCTACCTCTCGGCAGCCTACATATGGGAGCTTAGCTACATTTCGAAGTGCAATATCTTCGACCACCTTGAATTCCGTTTGATATTGTCTTGATTGACTTCCGTCTGATACAATGAATAAGCTGCTTGAATTGAATCACTGATTCAAACTGTTTTCAAGGTACCCTGATTCAAGGGGAAAACCGCTTGATAGGGGTTCATTGATTCAAACCAGTTGATTCAAACGATTTCAAAGGTCTGCCTAAATACCGACGATGCGCTACTTCGGTAGCAAACAACTCCATAAGTTGATGCCTGAGGAAAACCCGACCCACGATCCAAAGGTCCACAAATCCCGCTTCGGCGAATATTTCCTCGTCTTGTCTGTCGCTGCCAGGGACAGGAGGGCAGAGCGGAAGCCTGTCCATCCAGACAAGGTTGCAACTGCATCCATCGACCCAGGCGTCCGCAAAACAATGGTCACGTACTCACCAGAGAATGAGGAATCCTTCATGCTTGGTCAGGGACAGGCATCCGACCTTGTCAAACTCCTGCTGGTTCATGACAAGCTGCAGTCAAGGTTGGATACTGAAAAAACCTTACGATCAAAAGAGAGGATGAAGATAAAAATGCAGATGATTCGCATTCGGAAGAGAATTTTTTACCTCAAGAAAGAGTTTAGGGATCAGACAACAAATTTCTTGGCCGCTCGCTACGATGTGTTGTTTGTACCTCAATTGGAGACGGCGAAGATGACAATCAGTGCTGAACGGGAGCTGACAACCAAGGTTGCCCGTCAGATGCTGACTTTGAGCCACTCTGTGCTGTTCAATCGGCTGAAGGAGAAGTGTGAAGAGTACGGGACAGTGTTCTTGCATGTGCTTGAGCATTACACAAGTCAGACATGCCCTATGTGCGGTTTCTTAAACAAGTGTGGAGAGACATGCAAGAACTGTCAATTCACCTGCGACAGAGACATTGTGGGGGCAGCTGGCATCTTCCTGAAGGCAGTCCGAACAGAAAATCCCTGTTCGTAAAGGACAGCATCCCCGGGGGAGTTGACCCCTATGATACCCCTATGGAGAATTCATTGTCTTTCTTACTACATGTCCCCCGGACCCCCGGATGTGTAATACGAAATTCATAGGTTCGATGATATACGGGTAGCTTAAATTCAACGGTTCAAATAGTTGGCAACATGTACTCTCCCTCCTCCGTCATATCCACTCAGATCGAGCGCAGAGATCAGTCCTTTCGAAGACTTACTGCAAGATGATCCAGATGATCCAGAGAAGGAGACGCTGCAAGACACTCTTGTTTGTGCCACCAATAGAAGGTCGTGATCACCAGACACGTCAAATGTGTCCTCACATTCATGATATGATATGTTCAGTTGTCTGGTGACAGACTGTGGGAAATTCATTAGAAATTGTTGGAGTTTAGGGTTTTAATTGGTTTGAGTTATTCATTGTTTCCGGACTAATCCAATTCAATTTGTTTGATATTTTGTGGCAGAGGCATTCATCGAGCGACCGAGTGGATGTAGCCGGTCTCTATATGTGGACTGTGACAAACAGTCGGAAAGCGTGAGATAATAATGGGGATGTCACGGCGGTATCTTGTCCACTCCTATCGATCGATCGTCCGTCCGTCCGTCCGTCCAGCTGGGACCCAATGCCCCCCAAAAATAGAGTGGGACTTCACGAATGAACGAAGAGCATCGTGACATGCATGCGCGGCAAACGACGCATATTCGTCCTCCTCGTCCTGTCTCAAACTCCATCGATCGATCGATCGTCCATCTGGGACCGAAGGCTCCCCAAAAATAGAGTGGGAGTTCACGAACGAACAGAGAGCATCGTGAAGACATGACGACATGCATGCGCGGCAAACGGCGCATATTCGTCCTCCTTGTCATATAATGGGCGTTCCTGCATCCCGGCCGATTTTTAATGGTTGCGAAACATGGTCTGGAGCGGATTTGTGATTCCTCGGTGCTGATATCTCAAGCTAGCGAGTTGTTCCGGATGCTCTAAATTCTGAGTAAAAATTTCAAAAAATCCGCCGGGAGGAAGGAACGCCCATTATATGTGTGACATGGTGGATCTCGATTGGACCTCGTAAAAACGCCCGATTATCACGGTATAAAGCTCGCGACATCCATCTTGGCCAAGCCTTCCCTTCCCTTGTGTATCATCCATCCATGTCGCACCACACTCAACACGTCGTGTACGCCCTCGTCGAGCGAGAGTTCCTGGGCAAGTCCCCGTTGGTCGTAAAGGTCGGCCGGACCAGCCAGCCGTTCTGCGAGAGGCTCTCGCAGTACCCCAATGGATCCCAGCTCATTTTTGCCATCCATGTTCGAGATGCACAAGCGTGCGTGGATGCAGAGGCGACACTGCTCAGGTACATGCGCGGTGGTTACGATTCCAGAATCCAGCCACGAAGAGATGTGGGTGCCGAGTACTTCGAGGTGGGCGAAGCCACCGTTTACAATGGTATGTTAGCGAACGTTTTGAAGTACGCCTGGTATGGCGAAGCCGGCGGTGACAAACAGGATGAGTGAGACGAACAGTGACTCGCGCGATGCTATATTGGTTGGCGCTTCGCTTCGCTTCCCCTCCCAAGCGTTTCTGATAGAAGTCGATTCGACCATATTTTTTAGCACCTTTCCAAGCTGCAATTCATATGAAGGTGTCCCGCTTTGTTGAAGAAGACACCACCAATGACAATGTCTGAATCAAGGATACCTGATATTCCCAATGTATTGGTGGATGTAATATTGTCCCAGATATGCTGTTGCGTTGTGGAATCATTGAGACGCCTGCCCACAGGCTCCCCTTTGAAGACGGTTCGTGCGGCATTGCGCCCGCTTGTGAGCGTATGTATGTTGAGTCAGGAGAGCGCGACCTTCGTCGGCGAGGACATATGGGAAACTGTTTTCCAATTGGCCTGCAGGATATTCAGCAGAAAAGTGTGTGGAGGTGATGTGAAATGCTCGTATCGAAACGCGGTAATGCTGATTCTCGGACGCGGATGTGAGTGGTGTGACGCTCACCCGAATACTTCCAAAGTGTATTGGCAGTTTGGCACACGCATTTGTCAGACATGTCTACGGGAAAACACTATTTGCGATTTTGCTGTCAAGAATGACCTGAAGGGGTTGGGTCCAGAGGTTGTTTCGCATATTTGTCGGGGACTGCCCTCCATCACAATTGGCATGTACAAACGATATGTCGACCTCACC
The DNA here is from genome assembly GCA_013435795.1 of Chlamydomonas sp. ICE-L. Lineage (NCBI taxonomy): Eukaryota > Viridiplantae > Chlorophyta > Chlorophyceae > Chlamydomonadales > Chlamydomonadaceae > Chlamydomonas > Chlamydomonas sp. ICE-L. The sequence goes on from JACBWV010000636.1 coordinate 109,385, forward strand.
TACGACCTCACATTTCTCTGGAGCGCCGATGTGTATGCGCGGGAGTTCCTTATAAAGGATGCGGTTTGTTTCGGCGACAGTTCTTCTTATTCTTGCTACACCGAGCTTTGCGAACTCGCAACAGCAAAAGTAATCGCGGACAAGGAGGCTGCACGACTCTCGTGCGTCTCCATGCGGAAGGCATCGTTGGATGAATTGGATGACCACATCATGTCGTCTCAAGATCTTGCACATGTGTTCAAGTGCTGCGCAAGTGTGGTGCCCAAGGGTCAGCTGCTCGAAAAGCTGGTTCCCAATGGTCAGTTGGTGGTGTCATGCACAACAGACGATATTCTTGGGGTTACGCAAGCTCTGCTCAACCGCAAGCTTACCGGCTTCATTACAAAATTATGCATCGATCTCAAAGACCTGCCCCTCGATGTCATAATTGCACATGCTGGCTCGATATCTGGTGCCGTGATGGCTGACGTTGCTTCCGCGGTGGGCGATTTCCCCAAGCTGACGCATGCCGTGTTTTCACGCAATTATGGAGATGACATTAAGCAGGCATGTATTGCTTCACAAGATGCTGAAATTCGCAAGCAAGTGCACTGCATGGTTGCGAATATCGTGAAAAGAATATGCGTGCGTGATTGGGACTCGATGTTCCGCGGTGTGTTCGAGGTACGCGGATGCAAGTGGTCTCGTTATCGTGATCTATTTCACAAGCTAAGTGTCGCGCATCGACGTATTATCCTGGATCAACCCAGTGCACACGGTGTGTGTTGCAGACAATGTAATAAGGAGTTCAAAACAGTTTCGGACTTGATCCATCATGTCAAGGTTTCTCTGGTTCACCGCCCCCATATGGGTGTGTGATAATGAGAGGCACTGCAGACATCAGCTTGACACCACAGTCGGATACACAAACATTGTAATGTGACTCGACCAATGTGAGTAGGGAGGAGTGTATAGGAGCTCCCACACCCTTGAAGCTGCAAGTGTTTTTACCTTCTTGGAGCGGTGAAAAGCCACGTTGTCAAGTATAATTACTGTGCCAGTTGGACAGTACAATATACTGATATACGATTCAATATACTGTAACATTATTGACCGGTCTGAGTGTAACAATGTATCTTACAGTCAACGGAATACTAAAATGAAACCGCTTCGTGTACGGCACACCTTACGGTGTAACCTAATGGTGTAGCAACCCACGGGGCAGTGGAACACCAATACGATTTTGAATCAACAAATTGCAGGATGTTAACGAGAATATCGTGGTTCTTTTTTAGATCACGGCTCTCCATCCTGCAGACTCCGTATCGTTCTTTTGTCGGTACTTTCGAGAGTGTCCATTGAAGGACCAGCCGCACTTAAGCGATCGACTCTTCCCCGGTACCGTGGCCCAAAAGAACACGGGGTCTTTGTTGATGTGCAATGCGTCATGAAAGGAGGTTTCTTTGCTGGACGGGCCATTTTGTAGGACCATCCACTTGTACACTATATAACGTCTGTCGACGCCGTATACCGTTTATTGGGATGTTTCATTTCTCTTTCGCATCGCGGGAGTCACATGGGGAATTCGGATGCTGAGCCTCCTCAAAAAATATAGTTGTGGTGAGTCACACTGCGACCACTCTCGTCACTGCGGATCCTGTCGAGTCAGTCACATGGAGACTTCATGATCAGCTCGTGCGTTTCCTTTGCCGCGTGGTCTTCATGCAGGATGCGTTTGATTTCTTCGTGTATTTTGGCGTACTTGATTTTGGACATGTCCGGGCACGACGACCGATGAGGACATTATTTAATTTTATTCTCAAAAGTATTTAGAATATGTTCAACCAAACATTTGACGCAAGCACAGCACTGTCAAGTATTTTCTTATGGGTTTTGTTCGGACACCTGTCCAAACTATTAAACTGTGATTTGCAACGCATTATGGTTTCGCATCCATTTGTTGTGCATATGATTGGAATCGCTACATTTTTCTTTCTTTTTACAATATTGGACCCAAGCAAAAAAAACCACATATCGATTGTATGGCTCAAGACTATATTTGTATACACAATATTCATTATAATGACCAAGTCAAAGTGGTACTTTATTGCACCAATATTAGGACTTTTGTTGATAGACCAAACACTAAAAAAGCACGTAGCCATCCAAACAGAACGCGGTGATGATACAGATAAATTACAAAAAATACAAAAAGATATCAGCAATATATTAGTCATAATTATGCTATCTTTGATTTTCATCGGAGCCGCGCATTATATGTATCTGCAACGCATAGAATACAAAAACGATTTTTCGATGACCAAATGTTTCTTTGGAGTAACAACTTGCAAAACTACAACACCGACGTACAAAACAAAATTGTCATAAAACGCAGAAAAACAATTCATTCAATCTTTGTAACCGATACTGTCTTCAGTCGGCGGAACAGTAAAATGAAACATATATCAGATGGAAATAAACGACATCGCCGTTAGAAAATTGGCGTTAAGAATGGTTTCTGACTTGGGTGTTAAAAACTTCTGTGTTTATTGGTTTTACAAGAAAAACAAAAACAACACTTATTTTTTGGCATTTTGGGCATGTTGCGTTTAAAATCTCACATATATAATATATGCATGTCATGCAAATACCATATTTGTTAACAATAATACTTGGACTAGTTGGCTCATGCACAAGCATAATATTACCATTAAATGAACAAAGCATTCTCGACCAAGTAAACGATTATAGAAGAATTCACTGCTCTACACCAGTTTCATTGAATCCAGCAATTTCAATATCCGCACAAACATGGTCCGATTACCTTGCGAAAGAAAACAAGTTCGAACATAGCGATTCAGGTCTATATGGAGAGAACCTTGGTTGGTTTTCGTTTTCAGCTTTAAATACCATAAATTTAACGTATTATTATACCACGTCGTAAGTTTGTGGTACGATGAAGTTGACTTCTACGATTTCAATACGCCCCGTTTTTCTCCATCTACTGGTCATTTTACACAATTAGTTTGGAAAGCTACCACAGAAATCGGTATCGGTATTTCGTATTCAGAATCTAACAACAATATTCTTGTGTGTATGCAATACTACGTTCGTGGAAATCAAAACAGTGTTGCAGAATTTGAAAAAAATGTACTGACAGGAAATTATAAATCTCCCATTCTTGAGAACTGCAACCTACCTAGTTCACCACAACATTCACCATCACCATCTCCTCGACCACAACAATCACCATCACCATCTCCTCGACCACAACATTCACCATCACCATATCCTCGACCACAACAATCACCATCACCATCTCCTCGACCACAACATTCACCATCACCATATCCTCGACCCCCTATCAAGACTCCAAAGAAGGTGAAGAAGGTCAAGAAATCGACCACGCACCACAACGAAATCGACCAATCACCACAACATTCACCACAAAAATCGCCATCACCATCTCCTAGACCACAACCGCGACCACCAATGTCTCCATCTCCATCTCCAGCACCCACACAAACTAATGAGTATATAAAGGTGACAACCCGTTACCCTTTTTCACAAATTCCATCTCCGGACGAAATTGCAGTAACTTACGTAAATGATACTCTTTGTCCAGCATGTATCAACCTACTAAATCGCGAAAACATGATACAAAATACTTGTAAAATACAATTGGTATCATCCACTGCTGTATACTATGGGTCTTGGGTGTACGGTATTAGTTAAAATCGGTTCAGAGAGATGTTACAAAGTTCGTATTTTACAAATGAAGCAAAGTTACCATGCGGTAGCACGGTCGCTGTGTATAACGTATCAACAAATGATTCATTCAGATATGCCGCCAATCGCGAAACGTGTTTAACTGTATAATTTGAATGATATCCCCTGAAACCAGATACAGGCAATGAATGATCTGCGGAAGACGACGACGTCTTGCGAACTCCCACGTTTTCCGCCATCTTTGTCTGTCGTCGAATGAATTTAACCAATGGAGAATTGAGAATCTTTCTTACATTTCCCCCCCCCCGTTCCCCTGTGACGTTTAAGTAATTCATAGATTTGAGGTAACTAAAGTTCACGTTTCATCGCACATTTTTTCTTTGTCGAGTCACATTTCAAATGCGTGCAAAATAGGTGTGATGTTCACAGGAGCTCCAAACACAGACTTGTAGCAAGCGCATGCCGCTGGAAGATTAGTGTAAGTGTAGATTCGAACCCGTCGAGCACCTGCAGTGTCCAATAGATGAGTGCACACGGATGAAATAAGCTTCTTGCACAAGCCAGCGCCACGATGATCGGACCGGACGCACACCGACTCAATAATGTAGGTGTTCCAAGGATCCGTCATCACTTGACAGCTCGCAACAACTCTATTATTCGATCGAGCGACCATCATGGCGACAAAGCTGATTTCCCCATCTTTGAAACTGTTCCGTATGGACTTGCGGTAAGATGGCAGGGGAATCCTACTGGCTCTGGTGCAATGCTCATTGCAGTCTCGTAGGCTCGTGAACATCGGGCTCTGAAGAAATGACGCGGCGTCTTCTGCGCCAACGATTTTGAACTCCTCGTCGTGCATGACAAACACAATTTGTACACTTTACGGAACATACAGTTTGCATCTTCGTTGTTCATCCTCACACATGCACGGCGGCTTTTGTATCCTCCTCGTTGTCCACTAAGGTATGGCACAAGGACAGCACCACCGTCCTCCAAGGAGTGCATTCCAAAAAAGAAGGGTGCACTGTTTGAGGCTTGCTATGGTGCACATGGTGCACAAACCGTGACCTGAATGCAGCCATCAACATCCACAATTGCTTTACAATGTACCCCACCCGCCCCGGAATTCTTGCGAGGCCCAAGAAATATTGCAAACTGGAAGTTGAGGTAGGCCGAATAATTGATTACAAGCTGACAGGTTCTTTACAGAACGCAGTGTCGAGCAAAGTGTAGAAGATAAACACAGCATATTAAGAACGTTCAGTATTTCTTTTCTGTCCCGCTGACTGTAGCAGCGTAAGAACGTGCGAGGAACATCTCAATGTCCACCAAACCCATACCCACAGAAACGAATCCACTCGAGAGTCAGAGATTCCAGGTGCTCCCGCACATATAATGGGCGTTCCTGCCTCCCGGCCGATTTTTTTAAATTTCTAATCAGGATTTAGAGCCTCTTGAACGACTCGCTAGCTTGAGACATAAGCACCAAGGAATCACAAATCCGCTCCATACCATGTTTCGCAACCAGTCAAAATCGGCCGGGAGGCAGGAACGCCCATTATATACGAAACTTTGTCTGGATATCTCTTTTACAAGGGGCACTATTTAGTATTTTCTGTTCCGCTGACTGTAGCAGCGTAAGAACGTGTGAGGAACACCTCAATGGCCACCAGACCCATGCCCTTGAGCCCGCAGAAACGAATCCACTCGATAGTCAGAGATTCCAGGTGCTCCCGCACATACAACAGCCCCTCCAATAAGACATCCGAGTACGCAGTCGGGGGTTTGTCCTGCCTCGCGAGCTGCATCTTAAATGTTATGTCGTCCACAAGAGGGTGCCGCTTGAAGTAGCCGACGTAACTCACACGGGACTTGCCACCGCGCCGAATCCAAAGGTCGTACGCGAGCCCATGTATTAAATTTCCCAAGGTATGGTCCAAACCAGGAAAAAGAATGCTCCTCGCGCCACCCGGGACGGTCGAGTCCTCAAACGAGACGCGCTCGGCACGGACGTCTTCCGAGAGAGCAATGATGGCTCGGACAAGGAAGCGGAACCCTAGAAAAACGAGGAAGTAAGGGGACATGCTCGGGTTCACGCTCTCAACAAAAAAATCGAACTTGTCGGGAACCGAGTCGTCGTCCAAAACAGGCTCCTTGTAACGAAAATAGCAAGAGCAGACTGGAGAATATCTCGCATGCTCCCGACCGGAGCCAAGCCTCGCAGTCGCCGTGATGTTCACAGCCTCACCGACGCCGCCACACAAGATGTTGGGGCGCAAGACAGTAAGTAACACACTGTCACCCGACCGCTGGTCAACAGGAAACAGACGCGTCAAACGCTCCGTCTGGAACGAGACGCCTGACGCGTCACGAACTACAAAGTCTCCGCTCACCACATCAAACACCTCATTCCCGGTGTTCCGCACGGCCAAGGTGCATTGGTAGTCGCCAGGGGCGAAGTTCTCCAACTCGTTGGGAGTCAGACACAAAGGCACAAGCGACACACGGAGAGCCAACATCTCGTTGTGCATCACGGACGTGTTCTCAAGTACGCGCACACCACCACCACCGCCCCCAGGAGGAACCACAGTGTCGAACGCCGCGGTCTCCACACAAGCGATGATCGCACGACGCAACGAATTCACGATGCACAAGTCGACGCCAGAAACTGAGAAGGACCCTCCGATGTTACCAGGTATGAAGTGATCCGTACCGACTGAGGGAGAAGGGATCACAGGAGCCAGAACGTCTCTTACACGAATCGACATTTCTAAAGCTACGACAGGAATAATACACAACAATATCTACATCATCGAATAAAACATTTATACTCGGTTTCAAAAACCAAATCGAAACAATCTCCAAGGAAACAATGGGCGTTCCTGCCTCCCGGCGATTTTTTTGAATTTTCCAAGCAGAAGTTAGAGCCGTACGAACGACACTCTCACTCGCCAGGCTCCGAAACCAGTCCTCCGGGAGGCAGGAACAAAAGTACTGGTGCAAATTGTGTAATATTGTCAATTCAACAGATATTGTCTTCTGGAGATTGACACAAAACATTCAAGGACTGTAAAGACACAGAAGTTAGTTACATCTTCAAAGTAGCCTGAAAAGTCAAAGTGCTGGCTCAAATCGTGCGCATCAATAATCATTTTCAAAGAGTTCCTGCCTCATAATCAAATATTTCTGCTACATCTGGAATTATTGGGCACACGCAGCGATATTTTCGCTTGAGCAAACTGAACACATTTCTGGAAAGTTTGAGGAGAGTGGATAAATACTTGCTCTACGGTGGCAAGACCCAGCTGCTGTCAAGATTCACAATGGCCCTGTACTCGGGGCCAGCCACATCTGGATCCATCAAAAGCAAGCAGACATCGGCGTGACCAGCCTTCGCAGCCAGCCGCAAGGCCCAGCTGTTGACAGAGTTCGCCCGGGCCCTGAACTCAATTCCAGCCACATCTGGATCCATCAGCAGCTTGCAGACATCTGCGTGACCTTCCTTGGCAGCCGCCCCCAAGGCCCAGCTGTCGTTAGAGTTCGCCCGGGCCCTGAACTCAATTCCAGCCACCTCTGGATCCATCAGCAGCTTGCATACATCTGCGTGACCTTCATTTGCAGCCTCACGCAAGGCCCAGCTGTTTCTAGAGTTTGCCAGGGCTCTGAACTCAAGTCCAGCCACATCTGGATCCATCAGCAGTTTGCAGACATCTGCGTGACCTGCCTTTGCAGCCGCACACAAGACCCAGCTGTCGCTAGAGTTCGCCCGGGCCCTGAACTCAAGTCCAGCCACCTCTGGATCCATCAGCAGCTTGCAGACATCTGCGTGGCCTTCAATTGCAGCCAGCCACAATAACATGCTGTTGTTAGAGTTCGCCCGGGCCCTGAACTCAAGTCCAGCCACCTCTGGATCTATGAGCAGCTTGCAGACATCTGCGTGACCTTCCTTGGCAGCCACCCCCAAGGCCCTGCTGTCTATAGAATTCGCCAGGGCCCTGAACTTAAGTCCAGCCCCCTCTGGATCCATCAGCAGCTTGCAGACATCTGCATGACCTCCCTTTGCAGCCGCCCACAAGGCCCAGCTGTCGATAGAGTTTGCCCTGGCCTTGAACTCAATTCCAGCCACCTCTGGATCCATCAGCAGCTTGCAGACATCTGCGTGGCCTTCAATTGCAGCCACCCCCAAGGCCCTGCTGTCTCTAGAGTTCGCCAGGGCCCTGAACTTAAGTCCAGCCACCTTCGGATCCATCAGCAGCTTGCAGACATCTGCGTGACCTGCCTTGGCAGCCGCCCACAATGCCCTGCTGTCGAAAGTGTACGCCCTGGCCCTGAACTCAAGTCCAGCCACCTCTGGATCCATCAGCAGCTTGCAGACATCTGCGTGACCTTCATTGGCAGCCTCCAACAAGGCCCTGCTGTCTCTAGAGTTCGCCAGGGCCCTGAACTCAAGTCCAGCCACCGCTGGATCCATCAGCAGCTTGCAGACATCTGCATGACCTTCCTTTGCAGCCCCCCCCAAGGCCCTGCTGTCGATAGAGTTCGCCCTGGCCCTGAACTCAAGTCCAGCCACATCTGGATCCATGAGCAACTTGCAGACATCTGCGTGACCTTCATTGGCAGCCTCCAACAAGGCCAAGCTGTAGCTATAGTTCGCCCGGGCCCTGAACTCAAGTCCAGCCACCTCTGGATCCATCAGCAGCTTGCAGACATCTGCGTGGCCTTCAATTGCAGCCAGCCACAATAACATGCTGTTGTTAGAGTTCGCCCGGGCCCTGAACTCAAGTCCAGCCACCTCTGGATCTATGAGCAGCTTGCAGACATCTGCGTGACCTTCCTTGGCAGCCACCCCCAAGGCCCTGCTGTCTATAGAATTCGCCAGGGCCCTGAACTTAAGTCCAGCCCCCTCTGGATCCATCAGCAGCTTGCAGACATCTGCATGACCTCCCTTTGCAGCCGCCCACAAGGCCCAGCTGTCGATAGAGTTTGCCCTGGCCTTGAACTCAATTCCAGCCACCTCTGGATCCATCAGCAGCTTGCAGACATCTGCGTGGCCTTCAATTGCAGCCACCCCCAAGGCCCTGCTGTCTCTAGAGTTCGCCAGGGCCCTGAACTTAAGTCCAGCCACCTTCGGATCCATCAGCAGCTTGCAGACATCTGCGTGACCTGCCTTGGCAGCCGCCCACAATGCCCTGCTGTCGAAAGTGTACGCCCTGGCCCTGAACTCAAGTCCAGCCACCTCTGGATCCATCAGCAGCTTGCAGACATCTGCGTGACCTTCATTGGCAGCCTCCAACAAGGCCCTGCTGTCTCTAGAGTTCGCCAGGGCCCTGAACTCAAGTCCAGCCACCGCTGGATCCATCAGCAGCTTGCAGACATCTGCATGACCTTCCTTTGCAGCCCCCCCCAAGGCCCTGCTGTCGATAGAGTTCGCCATGGCCCTGAACTCAAGTCCAGCCACATCTGGATCCATGAGCAACTTGCAGACATCTGCGTGACCTTCATTGGCAGCCTCCAACAAGGCCAAGCTGTAGCTATAGTTCGCCCGGGCCCTGAACTCAAGTCCAGCCACCGCTGGATCCATCAGCAGCTTGCAGACATCGGCGTGACCGGCCTTGGCAGCCACATAGAGAAGCTTGTTTTCATTTTGGTTCGCCCTCAATTGTACGCCCTTAACCTGTACAAGAGGATTGGACACCAAGCATACTGCTAGAAGGTCGGCGCGCCCCCCTTTCGCCATCATCTCTCCAACTCGCTGTGGTGGTTGGATCAGTCCGGTAAGGGGCCATCCAGAAAATCTGTTGTGCAGAGTTTTACACACTAATACAATCTTTGGGATGGAAGAGAATAGGGAAATACGATCAAGAATGTAATGGGGAAACGTTAGGAATACCGATGATCGCGTGTGCGAATGCATGTTCGATGAACATGGGTGTACATGCATGCAAGCGCACAGGATGGTATAAATAAATAATGAATTGGAATAAACCCTATAAACCCTATAAACCCTTGGTTGCACTTGCCTGGCATGCAAGCGGTAAGCGGCAAGTGGCACTTGCCTGGAATGCAAGCGACAAGCGGCACTTGCCTGGCGGTATCTGCAAGCGGTACAGAATGGGATTACGGCGGATTTTTTGTACTGAATGTAGAGCCTCATGAACGACTTGTACAGGCGGTTTCAAGATGGCTTTCGAAGCCCAACACTCATCTTCGATCGCTTCAACACGAAGATAGTTTTCCACACAAGCGATGATCGCACGACCCTCCGTCATATCCGATATTACCAGGTATGAAGCGATCCGTACAGACTGAGGGAGAAGGGATCACAGGAGCCAGAACGTCTCCTACACTACATTTAGCTCTCCGCGGAATTGCGATTCCGACCAGACCGGGCTCCGAAACCAGTCAAAATCCCTCCGGGAGGAAGGAACAAATGTACTGGTGCAAATTGTCTTTCTTTCTTACATTAAGGAATTCAAGTTTCATCAAGTTTTGTAACCGATCTTGTCAATACAACAGATATTGTCTTCAGGAGATTGACACAAAACATTCAAGGACTATAAAGACATAGAGGTTACATCTTCAAAGTAGCCTGAAAAGTCAAAGTGCTGGCTCACATCGTGCGCATCAATAATCATTTTCTAAGCGTTCCTGCCTCATAATCAAATATTTATGCTACATCTGGAATTATTGGGCACACGCAGAGATATTTTCGCTGGAGCAAACTGAACACATTTCTGGAAAGTTTGAGGAGAGTGGATAAATACTTGCTATACGGTGGCAAGAAAGAAACGTGTCTTGCCTAACACAAGACCCAGCTGCCGTCAAGTTTCACAATGGCCCTGTACTCGCCAGCCGCCTCTGGATCCATCAAAAGCAAGCATACATAGGCGTGACCGGCCTTCGCAGCCGCCCCCACAAGGCCCAGCTGTCGCTAGAGTTTGCCAGGGCCTGAACTCAAGTTCAGCCACCGCTGGACCCCATGAGCAGCTTGCAGACATCTGCGTGACCTGCCTTTGCAGCCGCCCGCAAGGCCCTGCTGTCGCTAGAGTTCGCCACGGCCCTGTACTCAAGTCCAGCCACCTCTGGATCCATCAGCAGCTTGCAGACATCTGCGTGACCTGCCTTGGCAGCCGCCCACAAGGCCCTGCTGTTGATATGGTTCGCCCTGGCCCTGTACTCGGGGCCAGCCACCTCTGGATCCATGAGCAGCTTGCAGACATCTGCGTGACCTGCCTTTGCAGCCGCCCACAATGCCCGGCTGTAGCTAGAGTTCGCCCTGGCCCTGAACTCAACTCCAGCCACCGCTGGATCCATGAGCAGCTTGCAGACATCTGCGTGACCTGCCTTGGCAGACGCCCCCAAGGCCCTGCTGTTGATATTGTTCGCCCTGGCCCTGTACTTGAGTCCAGCCACTGCTGTATCCATCAGAAGCTTGCAGACATCTGCGTGACCTTCCCTTGCAGCCGCCCACAAGGCCCTGCAGTTGATATTGTTCGACCTGGCCCTGTACTTGAGTCCAGCCACTGCTGGATCCATCAGCAGCTTGCAGACATCTGCGTGACCTTCCGTTGCAGCCACCAACAAGGCCCAGCTGTCGCTAGTGTTCGCAAGGGCCCTGTACTCAAGTCCAGCCACCGCTGGATCCATCAGCAGCTTGCATACATCTGCGTGACCTTCCTTTGCAGCCTCCCACAATGCCCAGCTGTCGTTAGAGTCCGCCTGGGCCCTGAACTCAAGTCCAGCTACCGCTGGATCCATCAGCAGCTTGCAGACATCTGCGTGACCTGCCTTGGCAGCCGCCCCCAAGGCCCTGCTGTCTCTAGAGTTCGCCCTGGCCCTGAACTTTATTCCTGCCACCGCTGGATCCATCAGCAGCTTGCAGACATCTGCGTGATCTTCATTGGCAGCCTCACACAAGCCCCTGCTGTCGCTGAAGTTCGCCCTGGCCCTGAACTTGAGTCCAGCCACCGCTGGATCCATCAGCAGCTTGCATACATCTGCGTGACCTTCCTTGGCAGCCGCCCCCAAGGCCCTGCTGTCGTGAGAGTTCGCCCTGGCCCTGAACTCAAGTCCAGCCACAGCTGGATCCATGAGCAGCTTGCAGACATCTGCGTGACCTTTCGTTGCAGCCGCCCACAAGGCACTGTTGTTGACAGAGTTCGCCCTGGCCCTGAACTCAATTCCAGCCACCTCTGGATCCATCAGCAGCTTGCAGACATCTGCGTGACCTGCATGTGCAGCCGCCCCCAAGGCCCTGCTGTCGATAGAGTTCGCCCTGGCCCTGTACTCAATTCCAGCCACCTCTGGATCCATGAGCAGCTTGCAGACATCTGCGTGACCTTCATTGGCAGCCTCACACAAGGCCCAGCTGTCGTTAGAGTTCGCCCTGGCCCTGAACTCAAGTCCAGCCACATCTGGATCCATGAGCAGCTTGCAGACATCTGCGTGACCTTCATTGGCAGCCGCCCACAAGGCCCAGCTGTCGCCAGAGTTCGCCCTGGCCCTGAACTCAATTCCAGCCACCACTGGATCCATCAGCAGCTTGCAGACATCTGTGTGACCTGCCTTGGCAGCCACATGGAGAAGCTTGTTTTCATTTTGGTTCGCCCTCAATTGTAGTCCCCCCTTAAGCTGTACAAGAGGATTGGACACCAAGCATACTGCTAGAAGGTCGGCGCGCCCCCCTTTCGCCATCATCTCTCCAACTCGCTGTGGTGGTTGGATCAGTCCGGTAAGGGGCCATCCAGAAAATCTGTTGTGCAGAGTTTTACAAACTAATACAATCTTGGGGTTGGAAGAGAATAGGGCAATACGATCAAGAATGTCATGGGGAAACGTTAGGAATACCGATGATCGCGTGTGCGAATGCATGTTCGATGAACATGTGTGTACATGCATGCAAGCGCACAGGATGGTATAAATAAAAAATGAGTTAGGATAAACCCTATAAACCCTATAAACCCTTGGTTGCACTTGCCTGGCGGTATCTGCAAGCGTTAAGCTGTAAGCGGCACTTGCCTGGCGGTATCTGCAATCGACAAGCGGCACTTGCCTGGCGGTATCTGCAAGCGGCAAGCGGCAAGAGGCACTTTGCCTGGCGGTATCTGCAAGCGGTATAGAATGGGTGTTCCTGCCTCCCGGCGATTCTTTTGAATTTTCAAAGCAGAAGTTAGAGCCGTACGAACGACTCACTCGCCAACAAGAGATTTAGCTCTCCGAGGAATTGCGATTCCGACCAGACCAGGTTCCGAAACCAGTCAAAATCCCTCCGGGAGGCAGGAACAAATGTACTGGTGCAAATTGTCAATACAACAGATATTGTCTTCAGGAGATTGACACAAAACAATCAAGGACATAGAAGTTACATCTTCAAAGTAGCCTGAAAAGTCAAAGTGCTGGCTCACATCGTGCGCATCAATAATCATTTTCAAAGAGTTCCTGCCTCATAATCAAATATTTCTGCTACATCTGGAATTATTGGGCACACGCAGCGATATTTTCGCTTGAGAAAACTGAACACATTGCTGAAAAGTTTGAGGAGAGTGGATAAATACATGCTCTACGGTGGCAATAGACGTGTCTTTCCTAACACAAGACCTAGCTGCTGTCAAGATTCACAAGTGCCCTGTACTCGGGGCCAGCCGCCTCTGGATCCATCAAAAGCGAGCAGACATTGGCGTGACCGGCCTTCGCAGCCGCCCACAAGGCCCTGCTGTCGCTAGAGTTCGCCCGGGCCCTGAACTCAAGTCCAGCCAACTTTGGATCCATCAAAAGCAAGCAGACATCGGCGTGACCGGCCTTAGCAGCCGCCCACAAGGCCCAGCTGTTGACAGAGTTCGCCCGGCCCCTGAACTCATGTCCAGCCACCGCTGGATCCATCAGCAGTTTGCAGACATCTGCGTGACCTGCATTGGCAGCCTCACACAACGCCCTGCTGTTGTCATTGTTCGCCCTGGCCCTGTACTTGAGTCCAGCCACCTCTGGATCCATCAGCAGCTTGCAGACATCTGCGTGGCCTGCATTGGCCGCCGCCTCCAAGGCCATGCTGTTGACAGAGTTCGCCCGGGCCCTGAACTCAAGTCCAGCCACCGCTGGATCCATCAGCAGCTTGCAGACATCTGCGTGACCTTCCTTTGCAGCCTCACACAAGGCCCAGCTGGCCATATGGTTCGCCCTGGCCCTGTACTCAAGTCCAGACACCTCTGGATCCATCAGCAGCTTGCAGACATCTGCGTGACCTTCCCTTGCAGCCGCCCACAAGGCCCTTCTGTCGCTAGAGTTCGCCCTGGCCCTGAACTCAAGTCCAGCCACCGCTGGATCCATCAGCAGCTTGCAGACATCTGCATGACCTGCATTGGCAGCCGCCCACAATGCCCAGCTGTCTCTAGAGTTCGCCATGGCCCTGAACTCAAGTCCAGCCACCGCTGGATCCATCAGCAGCTTGCAGACATCTGCGTGACCTTCCTCTGCAGCCACCCACAAGGCCCTGCTTTCGCTAGAGTTCGCCAGGGCTCTGAACTCAATTCCAGCCATCGCTGGATCCATCAGCAGCTTGCAGACATCTGCGTGACCTTCCCTTGCAGCCGCCCACAAGGCCCTGCTGTCGATAGAGTTCGCCATGGCCCTGTACTCAAGTCCACCCTCCTCTGGATCCATTAGCAGCTTGCAGTCATCTGCATGACCTGCATTGGCAGCCGCCCACAATGCCCAACTGTCTCTAGAGTTCGCCATGGCCCTGAACTCAATTCCAGCCACCTCTGGATCCATCAGCAGCTTGCAGACATCTGTGTGACCTTCCTTGGCAGCCACATAGAGAAGCTTGTTTTTATTTTGGTTCGCCCTCAATTGTAGGACCCCGTTTACCTGTACAAGAGGATTGGACACCAAGCATACTGCTAGAAGGTCGGCGCGCCCCCCTTTCGCCATCATCTCTCCAACTCGCTGTGGTGGTTGGATCTGTCCGGTAAGGGGCCATCCAGAAAATCTGTTGTGCAGAGTTTTACACACTAATACAATCTTGGGGTTGGAAGATAATAGTGCAATACGATCAAGAATGTCATGGGGAAACGTTAGGAATAACAATGATCGCGTGTGCGACTGCATGTTCGATGTAAATGCATCTTTCTTTCTTACTTTAAGTAATTCAAGTTTCATCAAGTTTTGTAACCGATCTTGCATATATATATTTATCTTCAGGAGATTGTCACAAAACATTCAAGGACACAGAAGTTACATCTTCAAAGTAGCAATAATAATTTTCAATAATAATAATTTTCAATAATAATTTTCAATAATAATTTTCAAAGCGTTTCCTGCCTCATAATCAAATATTTATGCTACATCTGGAATTATTTGGCACACGCAGCGATATTTTCGCTTGAGCAAACTGAACACATTTCTGAAAAGTTTGAGGAGAGTATATAAATTTTGCCCTACGGTGGCAAGAAAAAAACGTGTCTTGCCTTACACAACAAGACCCAGCTGCTGTCAAGTTTCACAATGGCCCTGAAATTGAGTCCATTCACTGCTGGATCCATCATCAACTTGCAGACATCTGCGTGACCTTCATTGGCAACCTACCCCAATGGCCCTATACTCAAGTCCAGCCACCGCTGGATCCATCAGCAGCTTGCATACATCTGCGTGACCTTCCTTTGCAGCCTCCCACAATGCCTAGCTGTCGTTAGAGTCCGCTCGGGCCCTGAACTCAATTCCAGCCACCTCTGGATCCATGAGCAGCTTGCAGACATCTGCGTGACCTGCCTTGGCAACCGCCTCCAAGGCCCTGCTGTCTCTAGAGTTCGCCAGGGCCCTGAACTTGAGTCCAGCCACCGCTGGATCCATCAGCAGCTTGCAGACATCTGCGTGACCTGCCTTGGCAGCCAGCCACAATGCCCAGCTTTGCGTAGAGTTCGCCCTGGCCCTGAACTTGAGTCCAGCCACCGCTGGATCCCATGAGCAGCTTGCAGACATCTGAGTGACCTGCCTTTTCAGCCGCTCGCAAGGCCCTGCTGTCGCTAGAGTTCGCCACGGCCCTGTACTCAAGTTCAGCCACCGCTGGATCCCATGAGCAGCTTGCAGACATCTGAGTGACCTGCCTTTGCAGCCGCCCGCAAGGCCCTGCTGTCGCTAGAGTTCGCCACGGCCCTGTACTCAAGTCCAGCCACCGCTGGATCCATCAGCAGCTTGCAGACATCTGCGTGACCTTCCTTTGCAGCCTCACACAAGGCCCTGCTGTCTCTAGAGTTCGCCAGGGCCCTTTACTCAAGTCCAGTCACCGCTGGATCCATCAGCAGCTTGCAGACATCTGCGTGACCTTCCTTTGCAGCCAGCCACAATGCCCAGCTGTCGCTAGAGTTCGCATGGGCCCTGAACTCAAGTCCAGCCACCTCTGGATCCATGAGCATCTTGCAGACATCTGCGTGACCTTCATTGGCAGCCAGCCACAATGCCCAGCTGTCGCCATATTTCGCCCTGGCCCTGAACTTAAGTCCAGCCACCGCTGGATCCATGAGCAGCTTGCAGACATCTGCGTGACCTTCCTTGGCAGCCACATGGAGAAGCTTGTTTTCATTTTGGTTCGACCTCAATTGTAGGCCCCCCTTAAGCTGTACAAGAGGATTGGACACCAAGCATACTGCTAGAAGGTCGGCGCGCCCCCCTTTCGCCATCATCTCTCCAACTCGCTGTGGTGGTTGGATCAGTCCGGTAAGGGGCCATCCAGAAAATCTGTTGTGCAGAGTTTTACACACTAATACAATCTTGGGGTTGGAAGAGAATAGGGCAATACGATCAAGAATGTCATGGGGACACGTAAGGAGTGGAAACGATGATCGCGTGTGCGACTGCATGTTCGATGAACATATGTGTACATGCATGCAAGCGCACAGCAAATAAAAACTGAGTTGGGATAAACCCTATAAACCCTTGGTTGCACTTGCCTGGCATGCAAGCGGTAAGCGGCAAGCGGCACTTGCCTGGCGGTATCTGCAAGCGGTACAGAATGGGTTTTCCTGCCTCCCGGCGATTTTTTTGAATTTTCAAAGCAGAAGTTAGAGCCGTACGAACGACTCACTCGCCAACCAGAGATTTAGCTCTCTTCGGAATTGCGATTCCGACCAGACCAGGCTCCGAAACCAGTCAAAATCCCTCCGGGAGGCAGGAACAAATGTACAGGCTCAAATTGTCTTTCTTTCTTACATGAAGGAATTCAAGTTTCATCAAGTTTTGTAACCGATCTTGTCAATTCAGGAGATTGACACAAAACATTCAAGGACTGTAAAGACACAGAAGTTAGTTACATCTTCAAAATCATCTGAAAAGTCAAAGTGCTGGCTCACATCGTGCGCATCAATAATTTCTGCTACATCTGGAATTATTGGGCACACTCAGCGATATTTTCGCTTGAGCAAGTTTGAGGAGAGTGGATAAATACTTGCTCTACGGTGGCAAGACCCAGCTGCTGTCAAGATTCACAATGGCCCTGTAATCGTGGCCAACCGCCTCTGGATCCATCAGCAGCTTGCAGACATCTGCGTGACCTTCATTGGCAGCCTCACCCAATGGCCATATACTCAAGTCCAGCCACTGCTGGATCCAACAGCAACTTGCAGACATCTGCGTGACCTTCATTGGCAGCCTCCCACAATGCCCAGCTGTCGTTAGAGTTCGCCCTGGCCCTGAACTCAAGTCCAGCCACCGCTGGATCCATCAGCAGCTTGCAGACATCTGCGTGACCTGCCTTAGCAGCCGCCCCCAAGGCCCTGCTGTCTCTAGAGTTCGCCCTGGCCCTGAATTTTATTCCAGCCACCGCTGGATCCATCAGCAGCTTGCAGACATCTGCGTGACCTTCATTGGCAGCCTCACACAAGGCCCTGCTGTCGCTAGCGTTCACCCGGGCCCTGAACTTGAGTCCAGCCACCGCTGGATCCATCAGTAGCTTGCAGACATCTGCGTGACCTTCATTGGCAGCCGCTCCCAAGGCCCTGCTGTCGTTAGAGTTCGCCCTGGCCCTGAACTCAAGTCCAACCACAGCTGGATCAATGAGCAGTTTGTAGACATCTGCGTGACCTTCATGGGCAGCCCCACTCAAGAACCAGCTGTTGACAGAGTTCGCCCGGGCCCTGAACTTGAGTCCAGCCACCGCTGGATCCATCAGCAGCTTGCAGACATCTGCGTGACCTTCCCTTGCAGCCGACCCCAAGGCCCAGCTGTCGTTAGAGTTCGCCCTGGCCCTGAACTCAAGTCCAGCCACCTCTGGATCCATGAGCAGCTTGCAGACATCTGCGTGACCTTCCCTTGCAGCCTCACACAAGGCCCAGCTGTTCATATGGTTCGCCCTGGCCCTGAACTCAATTCCAGCCACCTCTGGATCCATCAGCAGCTTGCAGACATCTGCGTGACCTGCATGGGCAGCCGACCCCAAGGCCCAGCTGTCGTTAGAGTTCGCCCTGGCCCTGAACTCAAGTCCAGCCACCTCTGGATCCATGAGCAGCTTGCAGACATCTGCGTGACCTTTCGTTGCAGCCTCACACAAGACCCAGCTGTCGCTAGTGTTCGCCAGGGCCCTGAACTCAAGTCCAGCCACATCTGGATCCATCAGCATCTTGCAGACATCTGCGTGACCTTCATTGGCAGCCGCCCACAAGGACCAGCTGTCGCCAGAGTTCGCCCTGGCCCTGAACTCAAGTCCAGCCACCGCTGGATCCATGAGCAGCTTGCAGACATCTGCATGACCTTCCTTGGCAGCCACATGGAGAAGCTTGTTTTCATTTTGGTTCGCCCTCAATTGTAGGCCCCCCTTAAGCTGTACAAGAGGATTGGACACCAAGCATACTGCTAGAAGGTCGGCGCGCCCCCCTTTCGCCATCATCTCTCCAACTCGCTGTGGAGGTTGGATCAGTCCGGTAAGGGGCCATCCAGAAAATCTGTTGTGCAGAGTTTTACACACTAATACAATCTTGGTGTTGGAAGAGAATAGGGCAATACGATCAAGAATGTCATGGGGACACGTAAGGAGTGGAAACGATGATCGCGTGTGCGACTGCATGTTCGATGAACATGTGTGTACATGCATGCAAGCGCACAGGATGGTATAAATAAATAATGAATTGGGATAAACCCTATAAACCCTATAAACCCTATAAACCCTAGCCTGGCATGCAAGCGGTAAGCGGCACTTGCCTGGAATGCAAGCGTCAAGCGGCACTTGCTTGGCGGTATCTGAAAGCGGTACATAATGGGTTTTCCTGCCTCACGGCGATTTTTTTGAATTTTCAAAGCAGAATTTATAGCCTTACGAACGACTCACTCGCCAACCAGAGATTTAGCTCTCTGCGGAATTGCGATTCCGACCAGACCAGGCTCCGAAACCAGTCAAAATCCCTCCGGGAGGTAGGAACAAATGTACTGGTGCAAATTGTCTTTCTTTCTTACATGAAGGAATTCAAGTTTCATCAAGTTTTGTAACCGATCTTGTCAATTCAGGAGATTGACACAAAACATTCAAGGATTGTAAAGACACAGAAGTTAGTTACATCTTCAAAGTAGCCTGAAAAGTCAAAGTGCTGGCTCACATCGTGCGCATCAATAATCATTTTCAAAGCGTTCCTGCCTCATAATCAAATATTTATGCTACATCTGGAATTATTGGGCACACGCAGCGATATTTTCGCTTGAGCAAACTGAACACATTGCTGGAAAGTTAGAGGAGAGTGGATAAATACTTGCTCTACGGTGGCAAGACCCAGCTGCTGTCAAGATTCACAATGGCCCTGTACTCGGGGCCAGCCGCCTCTGGATCCATCAGCAGCTTGCAGACATCTGCGTGACCTTCATTGGCAGCCTCACGCAAGGCCCAGCTGTGCGTAGAGTTCGCCCGGGCCCTGAACTCAATTCCAGTCACATCTGGATCCATCAGCAGCTTGCAGACATCTGCGTGACCTGCCTTTGCAGCCTCACACAAGGCCCAGCTGTGCGTAGAGTTCGCCCGGGCCCTGAACTCAATTCCAGCCACCTCTGGATCCATCAGCAGCTTGCAGACATCTGCGTGACCTGCCTTTGCAGCCTCACACAAGGCCCAGCTGTCGCTAGAGTTCGCCTGGGCCCTGAACTCAATTCCAGCCACATCTGGATCCATCAGCAGCTTGCAGACATCTGCGTGACCTTCCTTTGCAGCCTCACGCAAGGCCAAGCTGTGCGTAGAGTTCGCCCGGGCCCTGAACTCAATTCCAGCCACATCTGGATCCATCAGCAGCTTGCAGACATCTGCGTGACCTTCCTTTGCAGCCTCACGCAAGGCCAAGCTGTCGCTAGCGTTCGCCAGGGCCCTGAACTCAATTCCAGCCACCTCTGGATCCATCAAAAGCGTGCATACATTGGCGTGACCTGCCTTGGCAGCCGCCCACAAAGCCCTGCTGTCTCTAGAGTTCGCCCTGGCCCTGAACTCAATTCCAGCCACCTCTGGATCCATCAAAAGCGTGCAGACATCGGCGTGACCTGCCTTGGCAGCCGCCCACAAAGCCAAGCTGTGCGTAGAGTTCGCCCTGGCCCTGAACTCAAGTCCAGCCACCTCTGGATCCATCAGCAGCTTGCAGACATCTGATTGACCTTCATTTGCAGCAAGCCACAATACCATGCTGTCGTTAGAGTTCGCCCGGGCCCTGAACTCAAGCCCAGCCACCTCTGGATCCTTCGGCAGCTTGCAGACATCGGCGTGACCTGCCGTGGCAGCCGCCCCCAAGGCCCTGCTGTTGAAATGGTTCGCCCCGGCCCTGAACTCAAGTCCAGCCACATCTGGATCCATCAGCAGCTTGCAGACATCTGCGTGCCCTTCTTTGACAGCCGCCCACAATGCCCAGCTGTCTCTAGAGTTCGCCCGGGCCCTAAACTCAAGTCCAGCGACCGCTGGATCCATCAGCAGCTTGCAGACATCTGCGTGACCTTCCTTTGCAGCCGCCCACAATGCCCGGCTGTCGATAGAGTTCGCCCGGGCCCTGAACTCAATTCCAGCCACCGCTGGATCCATCAGCAGCTTGCAGACATCTGCGTGACCTTCCTTTGCAGCCAGCCACAATACCATGCTGTCGTTAGAGTTCGCCCGGGCCCTGAACTCAAGCCCAGCCACCTCTGGATCCATCAGCAGCTTGCAGACATCTGCGTGACCTGCCGTGGCAGCCGCCCACAAGGCCCTGCTGTTGAAATGGTTCGCCCGGGCCCTGAACTCAAGTCCAGCCACCTCTGGATCCATCAGCAGCTTGCAGACATCTGCGTGACCTTCTTTGACAGCCGCCCCCAAGGCCCTGCTGTTGACAGAGTTCGCCCGGGCCCTGAACTCAAGTCCAGCCACCTTTGGATCCATTAGCAGCTTGCAGACATCTGCATGACCTCCCTTTGCAGCCTCCCACAAGGCCCAGCTGTCGATGGAGTTCGCCCTGGCCCTGAACTCAATTCCAGCCACCTCTGGATCCATCAGCAGCTTGCAGACATCTGCGTGACCTTCCTTGGCAGCCACATGGAGAAGCTTGTTTTCATTTTGGTTCGCCCTCAATTGTAGGGACCCCTTAACCTGTACAAGAGGATTGGACACCAAGCATACTGCTAGAAGGTCGGCGCGCCCCCCTTTCGCCATCATCTCTCCAACTCGCTGTGGTGGTTGGATCAGTCCGGTAAGGGGCAATCCTGAAAATCTGTTGCGCAGAGTTTTACACACTAATACAATCTTGGGGTTGTAAGAGAATAGGGCAATACGATCAAGAATGTCATGGGGAAACGTTAGGAATAACGATGATCGCGTGTGCGACTGCATTTCGTTGAACATGTGTGTACAATGCATGCAAGCGCACAGGATGGTATAAATAAATACTGAGTTGGGTTTATAGGGTTTATAGGGTTTATAGGGTTTGTCAAACCCTATAAACCCTTGGTTGCACTTGCCTGGCGGTAGCTGTAGCGGTACACAATGGGATTACGATTTTTAAAATTTTCTACTCTACTGAATTTAGAGTCTCATGAACGACTTGTACAGGCGATTTCAAGATGGCTTTCGAAGCCCAACACTTATACTCGATCGCTTCAACACAAAGATAGTTTTCCGGTCTCCACACCAGCGATGATCGCACGACGCAACGAATTCACGTTGCACAAGTCGACGCCAGGAACTGAATACAAATATTACCAGGTATGAAGTGATCCGTACTGACTGAGGGAGAAGGGATCACAGGAGCCAGAACTTCTTCAAGTTTTGTAACCGATCTTGCCAATACAACAAATATTGTCTTCAGGAGATTGATTGACACAACACATTCAAGGACTGTAAAGACACAGAAGTTAGTTACATCTTCAAAGTAGCCTGAAAAGTCAAAGTGCTGGCTCACATCGTGCGCATCAATAATCATTTTTCAAAGCGTTCCTGCCTCATAATCAAATATTTCTGCTACATCTGGAATTATTGGGCACGCAGCGATATTTTCGCTTGAGCAAACTGAACACATTTCTGGAAAGTTTGAGGAGAGTGGATAAATACTTGCTCTACGGTGGCAAGACCCAGCTGCTGTCAAGATTCACAATGGCCGTGTACTCAACTCCAGCCGCCTCTGTATCCATCAAAAGCAAGCAGACATCGGCGTGACCGGCATTTGCAGCCTCCCACAATGCCCCGCTGGTGACAGAGTTCGCCCGGGCCCTGAACTCAATTCCAGCCACCTCTGGATCCATCAGCAGCTTGCAGACATCGGCGTGACCTGCCTTGGCAGCCTCACACAAGGCCCAGCTGTCGCTAGCGTTCGCCCTGGCCCTGAACTCAAGTCCAGCCACCGCTGGATCCATCAGCATCTTGCAGACATCTGAGTGACTTGCCTTGGCAGCCGCCCACAAGGCCCTGCTGTCGATTGAGTTCGCCCGGGCCCTGAACTCAATTCCAGCCACCGATGGATCCATCAGCTGCTTGCAGACATCTGAGTGACCTTCCTTGGCAGCCTCACACAAGGCCCAGCTATCGCTAGCGTTCGCCCGGGCCCTATACTCAATTCCAGCCACCACTGGATCAATGAGCAGCTTGCAGACATCTGCGTGACCTACCTTGGCAGACGCCCACAAGGCCATGCTGTTGATATTGTTCGCCCTGCCCCTGTACTCAAGTCCAGCCACCTCTGGATCCATGAGCAGCTTGCAGACATCTACGTGACCTTCCTTTGCAGACGCCCACAAGGCCCTGCTGTCGTTAGAGTTCGCCCGGGCCCTGAACTCAAGTCCAGCCACCGCTGGATCCAACAGTAGCTTGCAGACATCTGCGTGACCTGCCTTGGCAGCCACCCCCAAGGCCCTGCTGTCTCTAGACTTCGCCCTTGCCCTATACTCAAGTCCAGCCACCTCTGGATCCATCAGCAACTTGCAGACATCTGCGTGACCTTCCTGTGCAGCCACCCACAAGACCCAGCTGTCGCTAGAGTTCGCCAGGGCCCTGAACTCAAGTCCAGCCACCTCTGGATCCATCAGCGGCTTGCAGACATCTGCGTGACCTGCCTTTGCAGCCTCACGCAAGGCCCTGCTGTCGTTAGAGTTCGCCCTTGACCTGAACTCAATTCCAGCCACCTCTGGATCCATCAGCAGCTTGCAGACATCTGCGTGACCTGCCTTGGCAGCCGCCCACAAGACCCAGCTGTCGCTAGTGTTCGCCCTGGCCCTGAACTCAAGTCCAGCCACCTCTGGATCCGTCAGCAGCTTGCTGACATCTGCGTGACCTTCTTTGGCAGCCGCCCACAAGACCCAGCTGTCGCTAGTGTTCGCCCGGGCCCTGAACTCAAGTCCAGCCACCCCTGGATCCATCAGCAGCTTGCAGACATCTGCGTGACCTTCCTTTGCAGCCTCACGCTAGGCCCTGCTGTCGTTAGAGTTCGCCCTTGCCCTGAACTCAATTCCAGCCACCGCTGGATCCATGAGCAGATCGCAGACAGCTGCGTGACCGGCCTTGGCAGCCGCCCGCAATACCCAGCTGTCGCTAGTGTTCGCCCGGGCCCTATACTCAAGTCCAGCCACCTCTGGATCCATCAGCAGCTTGCAGACATCTGCGTGACCTGCCTTGGCAGCCAGCCACAATGCCCAGCTGTCGCTAGAGTTTGCCCGGGCCCTGAACTCAAGTCCAGCCACCTCTGGATCCATCAGCAGCTTGCAGACATCTGCGTGACCTTCCTTGACCGCCGCCCACAAGGCCCTGCTGTCGCTAGAGTTCGCCCGGGCCCAATACTCAAGTCCAGCCACCTCTGGATCCATCAGCAGCTTGCAGACATCTGCGTGACCTGCCTTGGCAGCCAGCCACAATGCCCAGCTGTCGTTAGAGTTCGCCCGGGCCCTGAACTCAAGTCCAGCCACCTCTGGATCCATCAACAGCTTGCAGACATCTGAGTGACCTTCATTGGCAGCCGCCCACAATGCCCTGTTGTCGCTACAGTTATCCCGGGCCCTGAACTCAATTCCAGTAACCTCTGGATCCATCAGCAGTTTGCAGACATCTGCGTGACCTTCCTTTGCAGCCTCACGCAAGGCCCAGCTGTCGCTAGAGTTCGCCCGGGCCCTGAACTCAAGTCCCGTCACCTCTGGATCCATCAGCAGCTTGCATACATCGGCGTGACCTGCCTTGGCAGCCAGCCACAATGTCCAGCTGTCGATAGAGTTCGCCCGGGCCCTGAACTGAACTCCAGCCACCTCTGGATCCATCAGCAGCTTGCATACATCTGCGTGACCTTCATTGGTAGCCACCCACAATGCCCGGCTGTCGCTAGATTTGCCCTGGCCCTGAACTCAATTCCAGCCACCACTGGATTCATCAGCAGCTTGCAGACATCTGCGTGACTTGCCTTGGCAGCCGCCCCCAATGCCCGGCTGTAGCTAGAGTTCGCCCGGGCCCTGAACTCAAGTCCATCCACCTCTGGATCCATGAGCAGCTTGCAGACATCTACGTGACATGCCTTGGCAGCCTCACACAAGCCCCTGCTGTCGCTAGAGTTTGCTAGGGCCCTGAACTCAAGTCCAGCCACCTCTGGATCCATCAACAGCTTGCAGACATCTGCGTGACCTTCCTTGGCAGCCACATAGAGAAGATTGTTTTCATTTTGGTTCGCCCTCAATTGTAGGCCCCCCTTAACCTGTACAAGAGGATTGGACACCAAGCATACTTCTAGAAGGTCGGCGCGCCCCCCTTTCGCCATCATCTCTCCAACTCTCTGTGGTGGTTGGTTCAGTCCGGTAAGGGGCCATCCAGAAAATCTGTTGTGCAGAGTTTTACACACTAATACAATCTTGGGGTTGTAAGAGAATAGTGTAATACGATCAAGAATGTCATGGGGAAACGTTAGGAATAACGATGATCGCGTGTGCGACTGCATGTTCGATGTACATGCATGCAAGCGCACAGGATGGTATAAATAAAATCAGACTAGAAGCGTTGACAATTTTATGCACAGGATGGTATAAATAAATAATGAGTTGGGTTAAACTCTATAAACCCTATAAACCCTGGGTTGCACTTTCCTGGCATGCAAGCGGCAAGCGGCACTTGTCTGGCGGTATCTGCAAGAGGTAACAGAAGGGGTGTCCTTCGCCTGCGGCGATTTTTTTTGTGAATTCCAAGCAGAATTTATAGCCGTACGAACACTCACATCACCGTCGTCGGGAGCCTTGTCTGGTCGTTATATCCAGGCATTCCGCGAGATCGGAAATCTCGGTTGGCGAGTA
>JACBWV010000635.1:0-31703 GCA_013435795.1 Chlamydomonas sp. ICE-L
TGTGTGGATGTGCGTGTATTTATGTGTGTGGGGGGGGGGCGGGATGTGGTGGGGATGTTTGTGTATTTGTGTGGTGTTGTGTGTGGTGTGGGGGGGGGGGGGGGGGGGATGTGGGTGTGTATCGTGTGTTGTAAAACAAATAATTAAAAACTAATGTAGTTAAAAAAGCAACTACTACAAAACCAATGCTGCAAAACAAAACAAAATCAAACCAACGCACCCCTGCAGGGTCCGGTGGTTGTTCCCAGTGCAAGCAAACAGGCTGGTCCCCCCTAAACACCTCGAAGCCTGGAGTAATAAGGCGATGTTTTACTTATTGATAGGTTATTTATGTATTTATTTATTTGTTTGTTTATTTATTTATTTATTTATTAATTTATTATTTATTATATTTAATTATTGATTCTAATTTTGTTTTTTAACAATTTTTTTTATTTAATTATTAATTGCTGCAGAGGTTTCAGTGGTGACATGCGGGCACTGGCAGCAGGCCTAGCCTCTGACCAGCAAAGTTGGCCAATTTATGGCTGTTGCCGTTGGGCTCCTCTCATTGGGACTTCAAGGTGGATTGGGAGACCTTTCGGATCGTTGGGTTGCGACGGCTTTGGATGGGAGGGAGTGGAGTGGGATGGTGTGGAGGGGACCCGGGTCTGAATTGGACCTGATGGGGCATGGGTTGACAAATTTGGCCAATTTATGGCTGTTGCCGTAGGGCTCCTCTTCATTGGACTTCAGGTGGGATGGGAGACCTGTTCACGGGTCGCTGGGGGGACTGGCCCTTTGGATGGGAGGGACTGGGGATTGGTTGTGTGGGGGTATGAATAGGATAGGATGGATAGTGGGAGCGTGGGATGGTTGGATGGCCTTTGGATGAGATGGAGTGGGATGGTGTGGGGGGGTCTTGAATTGGATGGGATGGGTTGCAAGTTGGCCAATTTGTGGTTGTTGCTGTAGGGCTCCTCTTCATTGGACTTCAGGTGGGATGGGCGCCTGTCCAGGGCGGGGTTGGATTGGACCCTTGGATGGATGGGGTTGGAATGGGATGGTGTGGGGGGGGCTTGAATTGGATGGAATGGGTTGCAAGTTGGCAATATGTCGGTTGTGTCGACGCCGGGTACCCTTTCATTGGACTTCAGGTGGGATGGGGGACCTGCCCCAGGGTCGCTGGGGTGGACTGGCCTTTGGATGAGATGGAGTGGGATGGTGTGTGGGGGTTTGGAATTGGATAGGATGGTGTGGAATGGTGATGGCCTTTGGATGAGATGGAGTAGGATGGTGTGGGGCGGTCTTGAATTGGATGGGATGGGTTGCAAGTTGGCCAATCTGTGGTTGTTGTCGACGGGATCCTCTTCATTGAACTTCAGGTGGATGGCGAGACCTGCTAACAGGTCGAGGGGTGGACTGGCTTTTGGATGGGATGGACTGGGATGGTGTGTGGGGGTTTGGAATTGGATAGGATGGTGTGGGCTGGTGATGGCCTTTGGATGAGATGGAGTGGGATGGTGTGGGGGGGTCTTGAATTGGATGGGATGGGTTGCAAGTTGGCCAATTTGTGGCTGCTGTCGACGGGGTCCTTTTCATTGGACTTCAGGTGGGATGGGGGACCTGTCCCAGGGTCGCTGGGGTGGACTGGCCTTTGGATGGGACGGACTGGGATGGTGTGTGGGGGGCTTGAATTGGATGGGATGGGTTGTAAGTTGGCCAATTTGTGGCTGCTGTTGTGGAGCTCCTCTTCATTGGACTTCAGGTGGGATGGGGGAGCTGTCCCATGGTCGCTGGGTTTGACTGGCTTGATTTTTTCTGGAATTATCTGGCCTTGAATTGGATGGGGTGGGATAGGACGGGAGGTGTTTTGTTGTGCTGCACTTCAGGTGGGTTGGGTGACCTGTCCCTGGGTCGCTGGTTTGGACTGGCTTGAATTTTGCTGGGACTGTCTGGCCTTGAATTGGATAGGATGGGTAGGGATGGGATGGAGAGAGTTGTCGTGGGGTGGAGAGAGATGGGCTGGGATGGGGTGGGCTGGAGAGAGATGGGTGTGGGATAGGGTGGGGTGGAGAGAGATGGCCTGGGATAGGGGAGATGGGGGTGGGATGGAGAGAGATGGGCTGGGATAGGGTGGGGTGGAGAGAGATGGGCTGGGATAGGGTGAGATGGGGTGGGATGGGAGAGAGAGGGCTTGGGATGGGAGAGATGGCTGGGATGGGAGAGATGGGCTGGATAGGGTGGGATGGGGTGGATGGAGGAGATGAGCTGGGATAGGGTGTGCGAGGCCGGTGGGATGGACGAGAGATGGGATGGGATGGGGAGAGATGGGCTGGGATGGGGAGAGATGGGCTGGGGGATAGGGTGGGCATGGGGTGGGAGGGAGAGAGAGGGCTGGGATAGGCGGGGGGTGCGAGAGAGATGGGCTGGGATAGGGTCGGAGAAGGGGTTGGGCCATGGTAGAGAGATGGGCTGGGATAGGATGGGCTGGGATGGGGAGAGATGGGCTGGGATAAGATGGGATGGGGTGGGATGGAGAGAGATGGGCTGGGATAGGATGGGGTGGGATGGGGTGAGATGGGCTGGGATAAGGATATGGGCTGGGTAGGGAGAGTGAGGCTGTGTGCCCCAAATGTACCCGTTGATTTCAGGATGCTTAATATAAAGGCTTGGGCTCGTTAAAATGGCAAGATAGGATAGGGTGGTGTGGGAGGCGCTTTGTTGTAGCGGCCTGGCCTAGAAACCCGCAGCAAAAAACCGCACCCAGTCACTCACGTCAACTCCGGCACCTCACGGCTGTGTTCCTTAAACTATACCCTTGCTTTCAGGTGCTTAATTACAACGGCTTGGTCTCAGCCAACTGGTCCAAGATGGGATAGGGTGGGATGGAGAGTGATAGCCTGGGATAGGGTGGGATGGAGAGAGATAGCCTGGTACTTATTTTTAGTTTCTGGCTGTTTGGGGATGGGATGGCAGGGGTTATTTCTTTGGTGCTTGTTGTAGTAGGCTTTTGTCTATCTAATTTAGGCAAAAGGGGTGGGTAAAATAAGATATCTACCTCAGCTTCACCGGTGCTTTCATACAACGGCTGGACTATTCCAACTCCGGTACCAATGACTCCGGGTAGGGCGGTCCCGAATACCCGACGAGAGAGTAGACTGGGACTAGGCTGGGATGGGTTTGGCCATGGGACGGTGCTTTGTGCTACGCCGGCCCCACAGAGTACAGGAAGGTACGGCTTGGTTATGGTGAGCCCTAAACTGTACCCTTACTTCCAGATGCTTACGTACAACGGCTTGGCCACAGTCCACTGGTCCAAGATGGGATAGGGTGGGATATAGAGAGATTGGCTGGGATAGGGTGGGATGGGGTGGTGTGGGAGGCGCTTCGTTGTAGCGGCCTGGTCATGGTGAGCCCTAAACTGTACCCTTACTTCCAGATGCTTACGTGCAACGGCTTGGCCACAGTCCACTGGTCCAAGATGGGATAGGTCGAGGGGATACTAGAGAGATCTGGCCCTGGGATAGGTTGTGGGATGCGGGTGTGGTGGTGTGGGGGGCGTTCGTTGGTAGCGAATGTCATGGTGAGCCCTAAACTGTACCCTTACTTCCAGATGCTTAAGCAACGGCTTGGCCACAGTCCACTGGTCCAAGATGGGATAGGGTGGGATAAGCGAGATGGCTGGGGTGGGATAGGGGGGAGATGGGGGTGGGATGGTGTGGGAGGCGCTTCGTTGTAGCGGCCTCGGTCCATGGTGAGCCCCTAAATTTACCCTTACGTCAAGATTGCTTACGTACAACGGCTGGCCCAACAGTCCATGGTCAACAGATGGGATAGGGTGAGGTAATGAGAGACGGGGAGGGATAGGGGGACATGGAGAGAGATGGGCCTGGATCTCTATAGGGTGGGGATGGCGTAGGTGTGGGAGGCGCTCCGTTGTATGTAGCGGCCTGGTTATGGTGAGCCCTAAACTGTACCCTTACTTCCAGATGCTTACGTACAACGGCTTGGCCACAGTCCACAGGTCCAAGATGGGATAGGGTGGGATAAAGAGAGATGGGCTGGGATAGGGTGGGATGGAGAGAGATGGGCTGGGATAGGGTGGGATGGAGAGAGATGGGCTGGGATAGGGTGGAATGGAGAGAGATGGGCTGGGATAGGGTGGGATGGCGTGGTGTGGGAGGCGCTTTGTTGTAGCGGCTCGGTCATGGTGAGCCCTAATGTTTGTCTTGGGTGGCTGGGTATTACCGATAAAACCCCAAATTCGATTAGGGAAAAGTGGAATAAAAGGATCATATATTTCTCAAATTGCATGGGGATTTTTACAGCGTCAACTTCAGTAGTAGAGCACATATATATCGTCCATTAAGCTATGACCTTGCCTTCAGGTGCTCACATACAACGGCTTCGTCACAGTCAACTGGTCCAAGATGAATGAGCTTGTGGAGCAGAATTTGGACTTGAATAAGGATGGGTGAGTGTGTAGGGATGGGGTGTGATGCGGCGACTGGTGGATGGGGTGTGAGGGGTCGGGGTGTGGGAAGGGGGTGGTGGGGGTACTTGAGTTGGTGTGAAGTCAGTGGATGGGGTGTGAGTGGGTGACTGGTGGATGGGGTGTGGGAAGGGGGTGGTGGATGGGGTGTGAGTGGGTGACTGGTGGATGGGGTCTGAGTGGGTGACTGGTGGATGGGGGTGTGGGAAGGAGGTGGGGGATGGGTGGTGACGTGGGGGACTGGGGAGGGGTCTGAGTGGGTGACTGTGGATGGGGGGTGTGGGAAGGGGGTGGTGGATGGGGTGTGAGTGGGTGACTGGTGGATGGGGTGTGGGAAGGTAATGAGCTTGTGGAGCAGAATTTGGACTTAAATAAGGATGGGTGAGTGTGTAGGGATGGGGTGTGAGTGGGTGGGTGACTGGCGGATGGGGTGTAGGGTGTGGGGGTTGGGGTGGGTTTGAGTGTGAGAGAGGGTGGTGTGAGGGTCAGTTTGGGGATGGGCGTGACGGGGTTGACTGGTGGATGGGGGTGAGAGGGTGGGGTGTGGACAGGTCGGTGGGAATTGAGTATGGGAAAGAGGGGGTGTGAGTAGGGGGATTGGGCTGTGAGGGGACTGGTGATGGGATGTGAAGGGGGTGGGGTTGGTGTTTTGTTAGGGGTCGGTTTTGGGTTGCTCCATTGAGTGTGAGAGGGTGGGTTGATAGTGATCTTGGTTGTGGTGTGAGGTCAGTTTGGGGAGGGCGTGTGGAGGGGGTGGGACTGGTGGATGGGTGTGTGCAGAGGGTTGGGGTGGGGAATATTGGGGTCGGTGGACTAGCCGGTACTGAGGGGGACAGAGGGTGGGTTTGTTGTGTTGGAAGGTGGGGAGGGGGGGAGCTGGGCTTGTGAGTGGGTGACTGGTGGATGGGGTGGTGGTCGGGTGTTTGTTTGTGACTGGTTGGAGGGGTGTGAGGAGTAGGGTTAGGGTCCGGTTGGGTGATGAGTGGGAGAGAGTGGGTGGGTGGTGGTCAGTGGGTGGGGATGGGCTGTGAAAGAGTGATTGGTGGATGGGTGTGGGTGAGAGGGGGGTGGGAGGTAGGTAGGTGGTCGGGTAGTAGGTAGGTAGGTAGGTCGGGTAGGGTAGGCGGGTAGGTAGGTGGGTGGTTCGTGGAATGGACCAAACGATTTTCGCTGTGGGGGGCATTAGCAAAGTAGCTCCCCCTTCCCGTGGGCTTCTTTTATGTCTTTTTCCCTCACTTTTTCTTTTCTCCCCTTACGTGGTCGATTTTCGCTATCCCGAGGCTCTCACTTTTCCCCTCACCTTCTCTCCCTCCTCTCTTCTGTGTGGCTTCTTGTGGGGTAGTGTGTGGGTGACTCAGTTGTTCCCCCCCTCCCCCCTTGCGTCCTCCACAAATTCACCAACGTCTTGTACGGGCCCACCATTACTACCTACCATCACCAACCACCACGTACTCTCCTTCTACCTACTACCTACCTACTACCTACCCTACCACCTACCTACCATACCCAGCCTCCAACTAACAGTGCTACCAAATACACCAGACCGAGATTACCCACGCATACCATACCCACTCACCATACCCAACCTACCTTAGACCCCACCAACAACTTACCAGATGCCAAAAAACACTTACCCCAATACATACCCCCCGACCATACCCACCAACATTACCCACTACCAGACCCAACTATCATACCAACCTACCATACCACCAACCTACCATTACCACCTACCATACCCACCTACCATACCCACCTACCGAGTACACCCACGACCATACCCCACCACACACCACTTTACCTACATACCGCCTACACGGCACACCTACCCTTACCCAACACTTACTCCTAGCCTATCCATGACCCACATACCCACCACCAATTACTTACCCCAATACACTCATACCCACCTACCTACCCACCGCATACTAGCCCACCTAAACAGACCCTAACCACAGACCAAACTTTACCCTACCCACACCTTGCTTTCCATACCTACCCTACCAAGTGCATACCCACCACTCGACTGAAGTGTAGCCCACATACCATAATACCCACACATACCCTACCCACACTGACCCAGCGGCTTTTACCACTACCCAACCCTAGCAATACCCACCCATACCATAACCTACCTACCCGACTACCCACATACCCTACGCATCTGTACCTACCCAATCTTCCCCTACAATACCCACTACCATACCAAACCACCATACCAACCTATCCATACGCTCGCACCTACCATACCACCCAACCATTACCCATCCTACCATACCAACCTACCGTACCCACCTAACCATACTAAACCTACAATACCCAAACCGACTTATCCACCTACATTAACCACCTAAATACCCACCTACCATACCCACCAACCATACCCACCAACCATACTCACCTACCATACCCACCTACCATACCCACCTACCATACCCACCTACCATACCTACCTACCATACCCACCTACAATGGCCCATCTACATACCAGCCCTACGTACCCAACCTACCATACTCCACTACCATACACACTACAAGACCCCCCAAAAAGTAAGTGAACCCGTACCTACCCGCCTTACCCCGGCACACTCCCTACCCACCACCTACTTTCCTACCTACCCTACCCACATACCCACCACCTACTTACTTACCCACATACCCTACCCACCACCTACCTACCACCTACCGCACTACCCTACCCAGACCAAGTCTACCCTAACACCACCTACTTTCCTACGACCTACCCCCTTACCACCACCTAGACTTACCCACGTGGACGCCCTCATACCAACCTACCTACCCACCACCACTTACCGACACCTACCCTAATCCAGGGACAACCTACCCTACCCACCACCCTCCATGATTCCAGAAAGCTAGATGAGGAGGATTTCAAGCTTGGTTGTCCAATATCAGGGTCTCACCAGACATTGCAGCGTAATGGCAGCGGTATTAGTACCAGGGATTTTTATAGGGTGAGGGCTACACCTGCGGATGTTGGCAGCGGTAAGTGTTTAGGGTCGAGCTTAGGCCCACATGAGAACCACAGCCACTGCAACAGAAAGATAGCATCCCTCTACCCGCCCCCATACCCACCCCTCCCTATCCCAACTCTCCATATCCCTCCCTATTCACCACCACCCTCCCCTAGCCCACCACACATACAACCATCCCTACCCACCCATTACCACCCTCCTATCCCCTTCCCACCCCTCCCGTATCCCAACCCATACCACCCTCCCTTCCCACGCACCGAAGCCCCTAACCTAGTCCCACCCGTAGTCACCACCCTACACTATTCAACCCCTACCAACCCTCCCTTATCCCACCCCATACCACCCCTCCCCTATACAACCACTACCACCCATCTCGCGATTGTTTGCCCCCCTCCCCCCACCACCACCACATCCCTATCCAGCCTACAGTACCCCCCCCTCCCCCCCCGCCTCCCACGACCGACACCTCACACACACCAACCCCACCCCTCCCACCCTCCTTATCCCACCCCATACACCCTCCCTATCCCCCCCCCCCCCACACAAAACCACACACAACCGTCCTACTACCCCCTTCCTTATCCCACCCCATACCAGACCCCTCCCTATCCCACCTCAAATAAAACAAAACAATAAAACTGACCCCCCTGCCGCATGTGGGTTTATGCCCGTCCAAAGGGGGTTTGCCCTTCAGTCGGAGGCTTCTTTGTCAGGTCTTGCTAGGCTTCAGGATTTATGTGAGCGATGAGTTGTTAGTTTGGTTTGTTTACATGGTTTTTCAGACCACTCTGGGCTTGCTCATGCTGTGTATCTTCCAAGCCCCCCAGGCTTCTTGGCTTCGGCCTAAGATGTGATCGAGATGTTGCAGATTGGATATTGGTACATGTTTTGGTCGGAGCCCCCTCTTTCAAGTGGGGATGAGGTGGCTAGCCCAGCAGGGTTACCCATTTGTTCGTCCGACGACCCTAGTGGGTCGCCCGACCGTCTGGCCGAGGGAGATAGTAAGCGCTGACACGTCGATGCCAACTTGGTGTTATCGTAAGAAATAACTCGTTCCGTTGCCACCTGTTGCACCGTCGCGCGAACAGCCCCCTCCAATTTGTATAGGTCCGCTTGCGATTGCTTGCATAGAAATGTTCAGCACCAAGTGCGTCGTGGGTGCTCGCCGTCTTCCAATGTTCCAGCCCCCCGTGTGATACCCCAAGGAAACCAGGAAGCACACTAAACGATTATATGGTGTAAGTTATGTAAAGAATTGTCGAGGATGAAGCATAGCTTGATTATAATATATTGATGATGATGCAGAAGAAGGCTAGCCCTCGAGCTGCATGACATGATCTAACATTGTCATCGACAGGCCATTGTTGCCCCAAGACAAGCCCGCTCCACAACATCCGGGAGGGGTCTTCCAACAAATCCTCTTAAAAACAAGCAAGTATTATTATCAGCACTAACTCCATATGGTATATCTATGTATTGCTTTGTATCGATCAATCAGGACTGCTGATCCAGTCTCCCAGTTGCACGTTCAAGGTGAGGGATCAATTGTTGTTTTCAAGTTTTAGCACCTGTTATTCCCAGTAAGCAATGTGATCATTCAATGGTGCCGTAGTGTGGACCGGGCTTACTAATCACACAGCACCACAGCCCGTACACTGGAAAAACCATTTGAGCATACCTGTAGAATCAGAGACAAGTCGTCGTTATGAGGTACGTTCGTTCGGCAAAGTAATTCGCTCTGCTCTTCTGCCCGGAAGTATGGTCTAACGACAAGGAGATCACCTCCCCCCGCTTTTATTTTGTCCCGTTTACGACAAGTTGCGAGGAAGAAGCTCCTTTACACGAGATAGATGTCGGGTGAGAGAGATGGGCAATAATTTCAAAGAGTGATCGTGTGTGCCGATGATCTAGCTATTACGAGCGAATCACCCGACAGACGAACAGATTATGCTCACATGTGTGGAAGGTAATGATAATGATAACGCCTGGTGGGGCGTGGTGTCAAGGGAGCCCGTCATACGCGGGTAGGGAGCAGTCTTCTACCTCAACTGGACAAGCTACCATCGCGGTTGACGTACATGTGTGGAATAATTATGTCAAGTTTACAAGATGGCAGTTAAACATATATAAATACCCGAAAAACATGAAATGGTACATTTCAGTTTTGATGGGATTATCGCTTGGGATTCGTGTCCTAGTAAAAAAATGGAAAAGACAGACAAGTTCTCAAAACCTCATTTTTATTGAATATTCGGATCTGGAGTGGTAGTATTTAAAAAAAAAGTTTATAAATGGAATAATGACCTACAAATGCCCATTTCCAGGAAACTTGAATTTGAACTTGGTTACATAGCCTTAGCCAGCAATTTTGGCTGCTCGGCGTCTTCAGCAGTAAAAAATGGGAAGCAGGAAAATGTAAACGCGATCAAATCATGTTTTCTCTTTTTTTTTTGATTTTTACAGGCGCAACCTTGTCATGAAGGAGGAGTTTGTTTACTTCAGAATGATCTGCGAGGGGAAACACAGCAGGAATGGCTGCACACACGATACCGGTTAAAGTGGCATGGTGGTCATTACACCATGACACCAACTGAACATCAAGTACTTGATGTTCAGTTGGTGTCATGGTTGAATGAACACCATGCCATTAAGACAACACGCTGCCGCCAACAGGGTTTCTAATTATTTTACAGAATTAAACGATCACGGTAGCACGAACTCAGGGCCCCCATCAGTAAAACGATTGTTTAGGGTTCAATTCATCAGTGCTTTTTCTTTTTAAGCCCTTCCTATACGGTTGGGCAAGTCCCTTTACCCAATTTGGCCTACCCCTGGACTGTAACATACATAAACATTGGCCTACCCCTGGACTAATTTTACGGCGAGCAGCCAAATTGCTGGCTGAAGCTATGTAAACAAGTTCAAGTTAGCTTATTTAGTTATTTTGCCTACCCCTGGACTTCTGCAAAGATACACATCGATGAAAACGGCGAAAGACGGGGCTCCCTTATTACCACGTCCTAACAGGCGTTAGCATTACCACTTGGGTGCAACACTTCAGAGTTACGCAATGGATCTCGTTTCGTCGAATGGCTACGGTAAACAGCTCTCTTAATATCGACATACATTTACAAGAAGCCATCGAACAAGACACTTCAGATAACACTACCCGAGCTCCCACCCTCCACCTCATAAAGCCATCGAACAAGACACTTCAGAAAACGCTACCCGAGCTCCCACCCTCCACCTCATAAAGCAAGCGAACAAGACACTTCAGAAAACGCTACCCGAGCTCCCACCCTCAACCTCAAGCTCTTCTACACTCCCGCTCATGTCATCCACTCCATCCTCCTCCCCAATCGAGATGTTATACTCCTCCAAATCATCCAGGTCGAGATCGTCATCGTCATCATCCACTGGGAGGAGGTTGTCTGCCGGCGCTGCTGAAGGGGTCTCCAGTCCACCGCCAAAGTCGTCTGATACAGCACTATCTGACGAAGAATGGAAGTCAAGCACTGGTAGCATGAGGGCGGACGAATCTTTCCTACTGCTCTCCCTGGCTCCGCCGTGTGAGGAGGGGGCAGGCCCGTCGCTGCTGCCGGTGCCTGAGCTGGCTGGGGAGTGTTGTGTGGAGTGCTGCTGGGCGGTGGCGTGGGACTCAGTTGCTTTGCGCTCATCCTCTGCTGCCTTCTGTTGTGACATCCTCAGACCCTGCTGCTCCTTCAGCATGCGCATGCGAGCCTGTGGTGGTGTGTGGAGGGGTGTTGAGGGGTGTGGTGTGGTGTGGCAGCAGTAGTACACAACGTGAGAAGTACACAAGCCCTCCCCCCCCTTCAGCATGCGCATGCGAGCCTGGAGTGGGGTGTGACAGCAGTCGGGTGTGTCAGGCTCGTGTGAGCTACTCTACGATAAAAAGTGTCAGGCACGTGTGAGCTCGACTAAGAGAAGTGGAAATAGGATTTCCATCTACTCGTTTGTCTGTAGACCCCCCCCCCCCCCCCCCCCCCCCCCCCCCCCCCCCATGAAAAGAACCCAACCCACACCCACTGGTCTACCCCCCCCCCCCCACACACACACACACCACCAACCAACCAACCGATCCACACCCACCTGCAGGGCTCCCTCTACATCTTGCGCGGATGGCTGCTTCATGAAAGAATCCTCCGATGGAGTCGTCACCAATGCCTTCTCCTCTTCCTCTTGCTTCGTCTTCCCCTCCTTGATCCCCAGGGAATCAAAAGGATTCTGTGGTGGGGATGAAAGCGTCCCCGATTGGCGTAGCCCCAGGGAGCTTGAGTGCGCCGCCACTAGGGACAGGCCGGGAGGGGGTTTCGGAGCTGAACTACTTGGCGTGCTGCTGCTGTTGCTCATCCCACCCATGCCTGTGCCCGGCATGCTGAAAGGGCGGGCTATTGGTGGCGGCAGTGTGGGGGAGGGGGACCAAGTTGGCTTGGCTTCGTCGCCCCCGCTCACACTGTGGGAGCGTGACAGCTCATGGGGAGAACCTAGGACCACCAGGCCAGGGGGTGGGGGGGGGGCCTGCGGCCGGGGTAGGTGCAGCAGGGAGGGGAGGGGTAGCCATAGCTGGTACCGGAGCTACCTCGGGTAATGTTGGCGGTGGCTGGAAGGGTTGGGGTGGCGGCATATTGGGAATGTCACTCATTGACATGGATCCGTCAAAGGGCCCTCCATCTCCTCCCATGCTTAACTGCTGCTGCTGCTGCTGCTGCCACGGGAGTTGTTGATTTGGTTGGGTGGCTGGCTGGGACTGGGGCTGCTGCCAAGGGGGTTGTTGATTTGGTTGGGGGGATGGCTGGGACTGGGGCTGCTGCCAGTCTAGGGTGGGCTGGAAGATGCTTCCCAGGGGGGCTGCGCCCCCCCTGCTAGGCATTGGGTTGGGGACCTGGGCCTGGGTCGGGTCATGGAGACTTAGAAGGCTAGGAATGCGAGGATCTGGGATTTGGTTGTGTCCCCCCACCCCCACCCCTGCAGATGCTGCATTGAACACTGAGAGAGGGGAGGGGCCCTGGGCAGGTGCTGCTTCCTGTAGGAGCTGACGGAAGCCGCCCCTTGAGCCGGTGGGCTCTCCCAGGTTGCGCTGCTGCCAGCCTTGGATGCCAGCTAGGGCTGACATGTCGTCAGGAGGGATGGAAGACAGCTGGCGATGGAGGCTGATGGAGAGATCTCGGCTGAGTGCTCGCATGGCATCGGGATCGTCAGGACCTCCAACTAGGCCTGAGCATGGGGTGGATGCAAACTGGTTTGTAGAACTAGCTGCTTCTGTTTGAGTTGGTGCGGCTTAGCACTTGGTGATGTCAAGGCCACGATTATGAATATATATGGTTTGGATCATGAGTCCACTACACGACAGTGCACACACGTACCACTGCGGCTGCTTCTGTTTGAGTTGGAGTGGCTGTGTGCTGGGTGTTGAGTTGGAGTGCTTGTGTCTTGGCAATTTCAAGGTCACAAATAGGACTGGACATGATTTGAATCATGAGGGAACGGTATGACAGCATGAGCACATACAACTGCAACTGCTTCTGTTTGAGCTTGAGTGACTGTGTGCTGGGTGTTGAGCTGGAGTGTGAGTATAGCCATAGCAGCATAGACATCACTGTATGGACACGACAGTACACACACACACACACATACACACACGAACCACTGCAACTGCTTCTGTTTGAGTTGGTGCGGCTAAGCACTTGCGCCTCGGAAATGTTAAGGCCACGATTATGACTAAATATGATTCGAAACATGAGGGCACGACACGACAGTACACACACGTACCACTACGACTGCTTCTGTTTGAGTTGGTGCGGCTAAGCACTTGCGTCTTGGCAATGTCAAGGTCACGGTGGCTAGCGTCATGCTGGATGGCGACTTGCTTGCGGAACTCAACGAGGTCAGCGGCAGCGCCCTTCTCTACTCTGCTCAGCTCGTCAAGCCTGTAGCGAGGGCACATGGTGGTGGGTTGGGTGTCGGGGTGGCGGGGGGCGGGGTAGGTGGGGTTAGTAGGGTGTGCAGATTGGTGAGGGCAGGGTGGGTATTGCTTGGGGAACTCAATGAGGTCTGCGGTAGCGCCCTTCTCTACCCTGCTCAGCTCGTCAAGCCCGTAGCGAGGGCACATGGTGTTGGGTTGGGTTTTGGGGTGGCGGGGGCGGGGTGTGCGGGGTGGGTTGTGCAGGGTGGGTTGTGCAGGGTGGGTATTGCTAGCGGAACTCAATGAGGTCTGCGGTAGCGCCCTTCTCTACCCTGCTCAGCTCGTCAAGCCTGTAGCGAGGGCACATGGTGGTGGTTTGGGTATCAGGGTGGTGGGGGCGGGGTAGGTGGGGTTAGTAGGGTGTGCAGATTGGTGAGGGCAGGGTGGGTATTGCTTGGGGAACTCAATGAGGTCTGCAGTAGCGCCCTTCTCTACCCTGCTCAGCTCGTCAAGCCCGTAGCAAGGGCACATGGTGTTGGGTTGGGTTTTAGGGTGGAGGGGTGTGCAGGGTGGTGGGCGCAGGGTGGGTTGTGCAGGGTGGTGGGTGCAAGGTGGGTTGTGCAGGGTGGTGGGTGCAGGGTGGGTTGTGCAGGGTGGTGGGTGCTGGGTGGGTTGTGCAGGGTGGTGGGTGCAGGGTGGGTTGTGCAGGGTGGGTTGTGCAGGGTGGGTTGTGCAGGGTGGGTTGTGCAGGGTGGTGGGTGCAGGGTGGGTTGTGCAGGGTGGGTATTGCGAGGGGAACTCAATGAGGTCAGCTGGAGCGCCCTCCTCTACCCCGCTCAGCTCATCAAGCCTGTAGCGAGGGCACAAGGTGGTGGTTTGGGTATTAGGGTGGTGGGGGCGGGGTAGGTGGGGTGAGTAGGGTGTGCAGGGTGGTGAGGGCGGGGTGGGTTGGGTATCAGTGTGGTGGGGGCGGAATAGGTGGGGTGAGTGGGGTGTGCAGTGTGGGCTGGGTATCAGTGTGGTGGGGGCGGAATAGGTGGGGTGAGTGGGGTGTGCAGGGGTGGTGAGAGAAGGGTGGGTTGGGTATCAGGGTGGTGGGGGCGAGGCGGGGTAGGTGGGGTGAGTGGGGGTGTGCAGGGTGGTGAGGGCGGGGTGGGTGAAGTATCAGGGTGACAGGGTCGGTTGGGTTGGGTTGGGTTGGGAAGGTTGGGCTGGGTTGGTAGGTTGGGCTGGGTTGGTAGGTTGGGTTGGGTTGGGTTGGGTTGGGTTAGGTTGGGTTGGGTTGGGTTGGGTTGGGTTGGGTTGGGTTGGTAGGTTGGGTTGGGTTGGGTTGGGTTGGGTTGGTAGGTTGGGTTGGGTTGGGTTGGGTTGGGTTGGGTTGGGTTGGGTTGGGTTGGGTTGGGTTGGGTATCAGTTTGGGTATCAGGGTGGTGGGGGCGGGGTAGGTGGGGTGAGTAGGGTGGTGAGGGTGGGCATTGCTAGGGGAACTCTCTGAGGTCTGCGGTAGCGCCCTTCTCTACCCGGCTCAGCTCCTCAAGCCTGTAGCGAGGGCACATGGTGGTGGGTTGGGTATCAGGGTGGTGGGGGCGGGGTAGGTGGGGTGAGTAGGGTGGTGAGGTTGGGCATTGCTAGGGGAACTCTCTGAGGTCTGCGGTAGCGCCCTTCTCTACCCCGCTCAGCTCATCAAGCCTGTAGCGAGGGCACATGGTGGTGGTTTGGGTATCAGGGGTGGTGGGGGCGGGGTAGGTGGGGTGAGTAGGGTGGTGAGGTTGGGCATTGCTAGGGGAACTCTCTGAGGTCTGCGGTAGCGCCCTTCTCTACCCCGCTCAGCTCATCAAGCCTGTAGCGAGGGCACATCATGGTGGTTTGGGTATTAGGGTGGTGGGGGCGGGGTAGGTGGGGTGAGGAGGGTGTGCAGGCTGGGCATTGCTAGGGGAACTCAATGAGGTCTGCGGTAGCACCCTTCTCTACCCTGCTCAGCTCGTCGAGCTTGTTGCGAGGGTACAAGGTGGTGGGTTAGGTTTTAGGGTGGTGGGGGCGGGGGCGGGGAAGGTGGGGTGAGTGGGGTGAGTGGGTTGTGCAGGGTAGGTATTGCTTGCGGAACTCTCTGAGGTCTGCGGTAGCGCCCTTCTCTACCCCGCTGAGCTCATCAAGCCTGTAGCGAGGGCACATGGTGGTGGTTTGGGTATCAGGGTGGTGGGGGCGGGTTTGGTGGGGTGAGTAGGGTGTGCAGGGTAGGCATTGCTAGGGGAACTCAATGAGGTCTGCGGTAGCACCCTTCTCTACCCTGCTCAGCTCGTCGAGCTTGTTGCGAGGGCACAAGGTGGCGGGTTAGGTTTTAGGGTGGTGGGGGCGGGGGCGGGGAAGGTGGGGTGAGTGGGTTGTGCAGGGTGGGTATTGGTTGCGGAACTCTCTGAGGTCTGCGGTAGCACCCTCCTCTACCCTGCTCAGCTTGTCAAGCCTGTAGTGAGGGCATATGGTGGTGGGTTGGGTATCAGAGTGGCGGGGGCGGGGCGGGGTAGGTGGGGTGAGAGGGTTGCGCAGGGCGATGAGTGCGAGGTGGGTTGTGCAGGGTGGGTATTGCTAGGGGAACTCAACGAGGTCTGCGGTAGCGCCCTTCTCTACCCTACTCAGCTCATCAAGCCTGTAGCGAGGGCACATGGTGGTGGGTTGCGTATCAGGGTGGCGGGGGCGGGGTAGGTGGGGAGAGTAGGGTGTGCAGGGTGGTGAGGGCGAGGTGGGTTGTGCAGGGTGGGTATTGCTAGGGGAACTCAATGAGGTCTGCGGTAACGCCCTTCTCTACCCTACTCAGCTCATCAAGCCTGTAGCGAGGGCACAAGGTGGTGGGTTGCATATCAGGGTGGCGGGGACGGGTAGGTGGGGTGAGTGGGGTGTGCAGAGTGGTGAAGGCGGGGTGGGTTGTGTATCAGGGTGGTGGGGGTGGGGTTGGTGGGGTGAGTGGGTGTGTGCAGGGTGGTGAGGGCAGGGTGGTGAGGGCAGGGTGGTGAGGGCAGGGTGGACACACATACTTCTGCTGTGTATGGCTCTAAGGTCTAGACCCAGATACAGAGTTTACTACCAACATGGATCTACATGTGCTTCTGACCCCCCCCCAACCCCCAACCCCAACCCCACACACCACCACCACACACACACATATACCATACCCACCCACACAAGCTGCATCCTACCGCACCCGCCCACCCACACCTACCTTTCCTGAGTTGGGCTCTAAGGTCTCAAAAGGGTACAGAGTCTACCACTGACATGAGTGTACACATGCTGCTGACATACCCCCCCCCCCCCCCCCCCACACACACACACCCTCCACCCTACACACACACCCTTTTCCCCCCCACCTACCTTTCCTGAGTCGGGCTCTTAGGCCCTGGCCCAGGTACAGAGTCTACCACTGACATGAGTGTACACATGCTACTGACATACCCCCCCCCCCCCCCCCCCCCCCCCCCCTCCACCCTACACACACACCCTTTCCCCCCCACCTACCTTTCCTGAGTCGGGCTCTCAGGCTTTGGCCCAGGTACAGAGTCTACCACTGACATGAGTGTACACATGCTACTGACATGACCCCCCCCCCCCCCCCCCCCCCCACACACACACACACCCTCCACCCTACACACACACCCTTTTTCCCCCCACCTACCTTTCCTGAGTCGGGCTCTTAGGCCTTGGCCCAGGTACAGAGTCTACCACTGACATGAGTGTACACATGCTACTGACATGACCCCCCCTCCCCCCCCCCCCCCCCCTCCACCCTACACACACACCCTTTCCCCCCCCCCCTACCTTTCCTGAGTCGGGGCTCTTAGGCCTTGGCCCAGGTACAGAGTCTTTCACTGACATGAGTGCACACATGCTACTGACATACCCCCCCCCCCCCCCCCCCCCCCCCCACACACACACACCCTCCACCCTACACACACCCTTCTCCCCCCCACCTACCTTTCCTGAGTCGGGCTCTTAGGCCTTGGCCCAGGTACAGAGTCTATCACTGACAGCCCCTTTCAGTGATATACAATGGTCTAGTGGTAGACCAGATCGCTTGAGGATAAAGAGTCGGGGGTTCGACTCCCCTTTCAGTCGCTCTTAGCGTTGCAGGTTGTTGTCAACCGCGATGGTAGCTTGTCCAGTTGAGGTAGGAGACCACTCCCCACCCGCGTACGATGGGCTCCCTGAACACCACGCCCGACCAGGCGTTATCATTATCTATCACCGACATGGGTCTACGTGTGCTACTGAAATAATCCCCCCCCCCACCCACTCCCACCACCACTACATACCCACCCTAAAAAGCTGTATCCCCGACATAGGTCTACGTGTGCTACTGAAATACCCCCTCCCCCCCCCTACCCCCTCCCACCACCACTACATACCCACCCTAAAAAGCTGTATCCCCCGACATAGGTCTACGTGTGCTACTGAAATAATCCCCCCCCCCACCCCCTCCCACCACCACTACATACCCACCCTAAAAAGCTGTATCCCCGACATAGGTCTACGTGTGCTACTGAAATACCCCCTCCCCCCCCCTCCCCCCTCCCACCACCACTACATACCCACCCTAAAAAGCTGTATCCCCCCCCCCCCCCACCCCCCCCCACCCCACACACACACCTACCTTTCCTGA
Source organism: Chlamydomonas sp. ICE-L (assembly GCA_013435795.1). Taxonomy (NCBI): domain Eukaryota; kingdom Viridiplantae; phylum Chlorophyta; class Chlorophyceae; order Chlamydomonadales; family Chlamydomonadaceae; genus Chlamydomonas; species Chlamydomonas sp. ICE-L. Next base: position 18,042 of record JACBWV010000635.1, read on the forward strand.
GACGGGCTCTTAGGCCTTGACCCAGGTACAGAGTCCACAACCGACATAGGTCTACGTGTGCTACTGACATACCCCCTCCCCCCCACACCCCCTCCCACCACCACCACATACCCACCCTAAAAAGCTGTATCCCCCCCCCCCCCCCCCCCCCCCCCCCCCCCCCCCCCCCTACCTTTCCTGAGACGGGCTCTTAGGCCTTGACCCAAGTACAGAGTCCACGACCGACATAGGTCTACGTGTGCTACTGACAACATACCCCCCCCCCCCCCCCCACACACACACGCCCTCCAACCACCACCACATACCCACCCTAAAAAGCTGTATCTCCCCCCCACCCACCCCACCCACCTTTCCTGAGACGGGCTCTTAGGCCTTGACCCAGGTACAGAGTCCACGACCGACATGGGTCTACGTGTGCTACTGGCTCCTGGGAAAGGGAGCCCTCGGTCGTAGCCCCCCTTGCCCCCCCAGCCGCCCCCCTGGCTGCCGGGGATGTTGGTGAATGTTGGCCCGGAGTATGTGGAGGCTGCATGGGTGTATCCTCGTGGCGCGGGGCTCATGGGGCGGCTGTTTATACCCCTTGGACTGATGGACACCCCTGGGTGTAGGATGGAACCTAGAGGCAAGGGTGGGAAGGGTGCGGCATGGAATGGGGTGTTGTTGTTGTTGTGTGTGATGGTGTGTTGTTGTTGTTGTGTAGGATGGGGTGGTGTTGTTGTTGTGTGAGATGGGGTGTTGCTGGTGTTGTGTGGGATGGGGTGGTGGTGGTGGTGTGTGGGATGGGGTGGTGGTGTGTACATGTATGTGGACTGATGGGAACCCATGGGTGTAAGATGGAACCTACAGAGGAGGCGTGGGCAGGAAGGGTGTGGGATGGGTTTGTGTTTTTGTTTGTCTGTTTGCATGTGTGCGTGTGTGTGTGCGGAAGGTGTTTATGTTTGTTTGTGTTTACAATATTGCGGCAAGGGGCAGTTATTCATCTCCCTTGGACTGATGGGCTCCCCTGGGTGTATGATGGAACATGGAGGCGAGTGTGGGAAGGGTGTGGTGTGAGATGGACTGGTGGAGGTGTTGTTGTGTACTTGTGTGAGGACTGATGGGCACCCCTGGGTGCAGGATGGAGCCTGGAGGCGAAGGTAGGAAGGGTGTTGTGTGGTGTGGGATGGGGTGGTGGTGGTGGTGTGTACTGGATGTATGTGTATGCGGACTGATGGGCACCCTTGTGTATGCGGACTGATGGGCACCCCTGTGTATGCGGACTGATGGGCACCCCTGGGTGTAGGATAGAGGCTGCAGAGGAGGCGGGGGTGGTGGTGTTGTTGTGTGGGACGGGGTGGTGGTGGTGGTGGTGGTGGTGGTGTGTACTTGTATTGTGGACTGATGGTGTCCCCTGAGTGTAGGATGGAGGCAGCAGAGGAGACCGGGGTGGTGGTGGTGGTGTGGTGTGGGATGGGGAGGTGTTGCTGTTGTGTGGGATGGGGTGGTGGTGGTGTTGTGTACTCGTATGCGGACTGATGGGCACCCCTGGGTGTAGGATGGAGGCTGCAGAGGAGACGAGGGTGGTGGTGTGTACTTGTATTGTGGACTGATGGGGTCCCCTGGGTGTGGGATGGAGGCTGCAGAGGAGACGGGGGTGGTGGTGTGGTGTGGTGTGGTGTGGGATGGTGGTGGTGTGTACTTAGTATCGCTGCAAGGGCTGTTCATCCCCCCTGGGCTGATGGGTACCCTTGGGTGTAGGATGGAACCTGGAGGCGAGGTAGGGAAGGGTGGGGTATGGGATGGGATGGCATTTTTGTTTGTGTGTGTGTGTGGATGATGTAGCTGCAAGGGCTGTTCATCTCCCGTGGACTGATGGGGGACTCTGGGTGTAGGATGGAATCTGGAGGCGAGGGTGGGAAGGGTGGGGTATGGGATGGGGTGGTGGTAGTGGTGGTGGTGGTGTGTACATGTATATGGACTGATGGGGAACTCTGGGTGTAGGATGACATGAATACCAACATAAACTGCTTTTATCTTTCCCACCGGTTGCTTCTGGGTGATGGTATCCTGACTGTCCCATGAGTCTGGCTACATTTAGGTTGACCGAGGTGCACCACCGTGGGCGTGTTGGCCCCAATGCCCACGACAATTGTCTCCATGTGGCTCCTGCATTCACTGCAACATGAATACAAACATATACGGTTGCAACCTATCCTACCTGGTCCTACCAATATCCTTACAGCTTCATGAGTGTGGATGCATTGAGGTTATGAGAGGCGCACCGCCGTGGGTGTGTTGGCTGTGGTGCCCACGGCACTTGTCACCATGTGGCTTCTACATCCACAGCAACATGAATACCAACATATACTGCTGCAACCTATCCTGCCTGGTCCTCCCAAGTGGCGGTATCCTGAGAAGCTGTATCATGAGAGTGGCTAGATTTAGGTTGAAAGAGGTGCACCGCCGTGGGTGTGTTGCCCCCGGTGCCCACGGCACTTGTCACCATGTGGCTTCTACATTCACAGTAACATAAATACAAACATATGCGGTTGCAACCTATCCTACCTGGTCCTCCCAGTATCCTTACAGCTTCATGAGTGTGGATGCATTTAGGTTGAGAGAGGCGCAACGCAGTGGGTGTGTTGCCCCCCGGTGCCCAAGACAATTGTCACCATGCTGCTTCTACATTCATAGTAACATGAATACACACATATACTGCTGCGACCTATATCCTACCTGGCCATCCCAGGTGGCGGTTTCCTGACGGTCCAATGAGTGTGGCTACATTTAAGTTGAGAGAGGCGCACCGCCGTGGGCGTGTTGCCCCCGGTGCCCACGGCACTTGTTACCATGTGGCTCCTACATTCATAGTAACATGAATACACACATATACTGCTGTGACCTATCCTACCTGGTCCTCCCGGGTGGCGGTATCCTGAAGGTCCAATGAGTGTGGATGCATTTAGGTTGAGCGAGGCCTGGGAGAGGCGCACCTACATCCTGGAATTATGCCTGGACGTGCGTAAATACCATAGCAGTAAAATATAAACGGACTCAGTTGCAACCTATCCTACCTGGTCCTCCCGGGTGGCGGTAACCGGACAGCCCGATGCGTTTGGCTACATTGAGGCATGAGAGAGGCACACCTACATCTTGGAATTATGCCCGAACGTGTGTGAATACCATAGCAGTGAAATGTAAACAAACTCTGCTGCAACCTATCCTACCTGGTCCTCCAAGGTGACGGTATCCTGAAGGTCCAATGAGTGTGGATGTGTTCAAGTTGAGCGAGGCCTGGGAGAGGCGCACCTACATCCTGGAACTACGCCTGGACGTGTGTAAATACTGTAGCCGTGAAATATAAACGGACTCAGTTGCAACCTATCCTACCTGGTCCCCCCGGGTGGCGGTATCCTGACAATCTAATGAGTGTGTGTGGCCGGTGGTGAGTGGTGTGGCAGGTGTGTTGCAACCATCCTACCTGGTCCCCCAGGGTGGCGGTATCCGGACAGCCCCATGAGTGTGGATGCATTTAGATTGAGCAAGGGCTGAGAGAGGCGCAGCTTTATAATGGAACTACGTCCAGACGTGTGCAAGCAGCAGTGTAATATAAATGGACTCTGTTGTAACCTCTCCTACCTGGTCCCCCCGGGTGGCGGTATCCTGACAGCCCCATGAGTGTGGATGCATTTAGGTTGAGCGAGGCCTGAGAGAGGCGCACCGCCGATGGCGTGTTGGCCCCGGTGCCCAAGGCACTTGTCACCATGTGTGCCTTAGCTGTCATGGCGTCGTCCTTGTGCTTTGCCACGCTCCGCTTCAGGTCTTCCATATCGCGGCAGAGCTGGCTCTCCTGGAAAGCAGCATCGTCCAAGGCGGACAGGGCTTGCTGGCGAGACGCGAGGGCCTGAGGTGGTGGGTATGTGGGGTGGGGTATGAGTGTGTGTGTGTGTGTGTGTGTGTGTGTGCATGTGTGTGTGTGTGTGTCTGTGGGGGGGGGGGGGGGGGGGAGGTGCGTTGTGCGTGGGAGAGGTGGAGCTGACTCTCCTGGAAAGCAGCATCGTCCAAGGCGGACAGGGTTTGCTGGCGAGACGCCAGGGCCTGAGGTGGTGGGTAGGGAGGGGGGTATAAAGGGTGGGGTATGAGTGTGTGCGTGTGTGTGGGGGGATATGTGGTGTGAGGTGTGTGTGGGAGAGGCTCTCCTGGAAAGCGGCATCGTCCAAAGCGGAGAGCGCGTGCTGGCGAGGTGTGAGGGCCTGAGGTGGTGGGTAGGGAGTGTGTGTGACCTGAGGGCCTGAGGTGGAGGGAAGGGAGGGGGGTTATGAGGGGTGTGGTGTGGTTGGCAGCTGTGAGGTGTGTGAGACCCGAGGGCCTGGCATGGAGGGTCCAGGCAGGATATATGGTGTGAGGTGTGTGTGGGAGAGGCGGAGAGGAACCAGAGCTGGCTCTCTTGGAAACAAGCACTGTCCAAAGCGGCCAGGGCTTGTTGGCGGGACGCGAGGGCCTGAGGTGGAGGGTAGGGAGGGAGGTATAAGAGGTGGGGGTATGAGTGAGTGTGTGTGTGTGTGAGTGTGTGTGTGAGTGTGTGTGTGAGTGTGTGTGTGTGGGGTGGGTGGGTGGGGTGGGGTGGGGTGGGGTGGGGTGGGGGGTGGGAAGGACTTGTGCTTGGGAGAGGCGGAGCTGGATCTCCTGGAAAGCAGCATCCTCTAATGCGGACAGGGCGTGCTGGCGAGATGCGAGGGCCTAAGGTGGTGGGTAGGGAAGTGGAGGTTAGGGGGGGGGGGGGTTGGGAGGTGGTGGGTTGGGAGGTAGAGGGTAGGGAAGTGGAGGGTAGGGAGGTGAGGTATGTGAGTGTTTGTGTGTGTGTGCAGGGTGGGGGGTGGGGCTTGGAGTGGTAGGGAGGTGTTTTTGTGTGTGTGAGAGAGATGAGCGCACGAGGTGGAGGTGTGGGGCTTGGAGTGGCGGTGAGGTGCTTGTGTGTATGTGAGGGAGATGAGCGCACGAGGTGGAGGCGTGGGGCTTGGAGTGGCGGTGAGGTGCTTGTGTGTGTGAGAGGGAGATGAGCGCACGAGGTGGAGGTGTGGGGCTTGGAGTGGCGGTGAGGTGCTTGTGTGCGTGTGAGGTGTGGGAGAGACAAGCGCCTCATGTGGTGAGGTGTAGGGTGGGGTATCTCTCTACCTCCTCACACAATGCCTCAAACTAGCTTGCTCTGTCTGCATGTGTGGTTGTGCATCTTTCATGTTTGTGTGTGTGTGTGTGTGAAAACATGATTTTTCCCACCTCCTCACACAATGCCTCAAACTAGCATGCTCTATCTGAGTCCGTGTGCTTCACCCTACCTCCTCGCACAAGGCCTCTAACTGGCGTGCCTTGTCTGTGGTTGTGTGGTTGTGTGTGTGTATGCTCTACCCTACCTCCTCGCACACGGCCTCAAACTGGCATGCCTTGTCTGTGGTTGTGTGTGTGTGTGTGTGTGTGTGTGTGTAGGTGTGTGAAAACTTGCTTTCCCCTACCTCCTCGCACAAAGCCTCAAACTGGCATACCTTGTCTGTGGTTGTATGGTTGCGTACCTTTCATATGTGTGTGTGTGTGTGTATGTGTGTGTGAAAACATGCTTTTTGGCGGAGCCCCCTCTTCAAGGGGGCGGGAGCCCCCATGTTTACCCATTTGTCCGTCTGTCCGACTGAAAAACGAAAGACTTGAAGCCCGACACGTCAGCCATGGTCGCGTAACTAACTCTCTTCGGTCAGCTCCATCGTTGCCACCTTTCGTTCCGTTGTCAACGGACTCCGCAAATTTTCCGCGTCGCTTGCGATGCTGCATAGGTCTCGTCCCTATCTCCTTGCACAAGACCTCAAACTCGCGTGTCTTGTCTGCCGTTGTGTGGTTGTATATCCTTAATGTGTGTGTGTATGTATGTGTGTGTATGTGTGTGAAAACATGCTTTTCCCTTCCTCCTCGTACAATGCCTCAAACTGGCGTGCCTTGCCTGTGTGTGCGTGTGAGTGTGTGTGTGTGTGTGCTTGTGAAAACATGCTTTACCCTACCTCCTCGCACAAAGCCTCAAACTGGCGTGCCTTGTCTGTGGTTGTGTATCTGTCATGTATGTGAGTAAACACAAGCATCACCCTACCTCCTCGCACAAAGCCTCAAACTGGCGTGCCTTGTCCTCAGAGACCTCCGCCTCAGCCATGCTCTTCTTAAGCTCCTCCTTCAGTCGACTTGTCTCCTTCACCGACTTCTCTGCTAGCTCAAGGGCGTGCACCAGCTCTGTCTTGGCTGAAGCAACTTGTGAGTCTGCAATTGCTTGGGCTGCTTGTATCTGTACGGGGGTGCGTGGGGTGTGTGTGGGTGGGGTGGGTGGGTGGGGTGGGGTGGGGGGGGTATCTGTGTATAGGTGTGGGCATGTACCAGCTCTGTCCTGGCTGAAGCAACTTGTGAGTCTGCAATTGCTTGGGCTGCTTGTATCTGTACGGGGGTGCGTGGTGTGTGTGTGTGTGTGTGTGTGTGTGTGTGTGGGTGGGGGGGGTATCTGTGTATAGGTGTGGGCATGTACCAGCTCTGTCCTGGCTGAAGCAACTTGTGAGTCTGCAATTGCTCGGGCTGCTTGTATCTGCGCAGGGGGGCATGGAGGTGGGGCGCGCGTGTGTGTGGTGGGGGTTGGTGGGGGGGCTGCTTGTATCTGCGCGGGGGGGGGTTGGTGGTGGGGCTCGCGTGTGTGTGGTGGGGTTGGTGGTGGGGCTGCTTGTATCTGCGTGGGGGTGGGGCTCGCGTGTGTGTGGTCGGGTTGGTGGTGGGGCTGCTTGTATCTACGCGGGCGGGCGTGGGGGTGAGGCGCGTGTGTGTGGTGGGGTTGTTGGTGGGGCTGCTTGTATCTGTGTGGGCGGGGCGGGAGGGGGGGTGATGCTGGCGGTGGTGTGTGTGTGGGAGTGGGGGGAGGGGATGTGCTAGCTCTAGGGTGTGTACCAGCTCTGTATTAGCTGAAGCGACTTGTGAGTCTGCAATGGCTTGGGCTGCTTGTATCTGCGTGGGTGTGGATGGTGGATGATGGCGGTGGTGTGTGCATGTGTGGGTGGGTGGGTGTGGGGGGATGTGTGTATCAGTGTGTTGGTGTGGGGGTGGATGATGGCGGTGGTGTGTGCATGTGTGGGTGGGTGGGTGTGGGGGGGGGATGTGTGTATCAGTGTGTTGGTGTGGGGGTGGATGATGGCGGTTGAAGATGTATCTGTGTGCGTGTGTGGGCATTTATGAGCGCTGTCCTGGCTGAAGCGACTTGTGAGTCTGCAATTGCTTGGGCTGATTGTATTCGCACGGGCGGGCGGGGGTGTAGGGTGCATGTGTGTGTGTGTGTGTGTGGGGGGGGTCTGCTAGCTCTAGGGTGTGTACCAGCTCTGTCTTGGCTGAAGCGACTTGTGAGTCTGCAATTGCTTGGGCTGCTTGTATCCGCGCGGGGGGCGTGGGGGTGGGGCGCGTGTGTGTGTGGTGGGGTTGGTGGTGAGGCTGCTTGTATCTGCAAGGGCGGGGCGTGGGGGTTTATGATGGTGGAGATGTGTGTGTGGGAGTGGGGGGGGGACGTGTTAGCTCTAGGGCGTGCACTAGCTCTGTCGTAGCTGAAGTGACTTGTGCGTCTGCAATTGCTTGGGCTGCTTGCATCTGCGTGGGCGGGCGTGGAGGTGGGGTGCGTGTATGTGTGTGTGTGATTGCTTGGGCTGCTTGCATCTGCGTGGCCGGTGTGCGTGTGGTGTGGTGTGGTTATTGTGTGGTGTGTGTGTGTTGGGGGGGGCTGGGCGTGGGGTGGTTGTGGTGTGGGGGGGGGGGCTGCTTATCTATAAGGCAGGGCGTTGGCGGCGCGTGTGTGTTTGTGTGGTGGGGGTTGGTGGGAGGGCTGATTGTATCTGCAAGGCGGGGGCTTGGGGGTGGGCACGGGTTGGTGGGTCTGTGGGGGTGGTGGTTGGAGGCCTAATTGTATCTGCAAGAGCGGGGCGGGGGGAAGTGGGGTAATGTGGCGGGATGTGTGTGTGTGTGTGTGTGGGGGGGGTATGCAAGATCTAGGGTTGTTGGCTGTACAGCTCTGTCTGGTCTGAAGCGATTGTGAGTTGCAATTGCTGGCGTGCTTGTAATCCAGCGGGGGGGCGTGGGGGTGGGGCGCGGGTGGTGGTGGGGTGGTGGTGAGGCTGCTTGATCTGCCAGGGGGGGCGTGGGGGTGTTTATGATGGTTGGAATGGGGGAGATGTGTGGTGGGAGTGGGGGGGGACGTGTTAGCTCTAGGGCGGGGAACTAGCTCGTCTGTAGAGAAGTCGGTGGTGCGTCTGCAATTGATTGGGATGCTGGCATCTGCGTGGGCGGGCGTGGAGGTGGGGTGCGTGTGTAAGGTGTTGGGTTGTGATTGTTTGAGGATGATTGATCAGCGGGTGGCCGGGTGTGCGTGTGTGTGTGTGTGTGTGAGTGTTGTGGTGTGGTGTGTGGGGGGTGGGCTGGGATGGGGTGGTGGTGGGTGGTGGGGGGGGGGGGATGATTAGTATCTATAAGGGGCAGGCGTGGGGGCGCGGTGTGTTCTGTGTGGTGGGGTTGGGTGGATTGGGATGATATGTATTGCAGGGAGGGGGTGGGGGTGGGGACGTGTGTGTGTGTGGTGGGGGTGGTGGTGGGGCTGATTGTATCTGCAAGAGCGGGGCGGGGGGAGTGGGGGGTAGATGCTGGCGGGTGTGGGTGTGGGGGTTTGAGGGGAGGAGGTGATAGTGGTGGTGGCGCGTGCGTGCGTGTGTGGGAGGGGGGGGGGGGGGGGGGGGTAGGAGTTATTGTGGTGGAGGATTGGCAGTGACGCGTTCGTGTGGGTGGATGTGCGGACTGTATATGTGTAAATTCCACAGATATTTAAACACTCTACTTGGTATATCCCACCAGATTCCACAAATATTTAAACACTCTATTTGGTATATCCCACCAGATTCCACAACTATTTAAACACTCTATTTGGTATATCCCACCAGATTCCACACATTTATTTGATCTCCCTAGGCTGCACCTGCTGGTGGGTGTGTTAGTGGGTTGCAGCTATTTTTAGTTTTTTTGCAGCTATTTAAACCATATTTAAACCACCCTAGACTGTACCTCCTGTTGAACGTTGGCAGCTGCCGAGGTTTTGTAATCCTGGCGAGCATCCATAATTACAAAAACAAACTCTGTATTCAACATATTTAAACACAACTAGACGGTACCTGCTGTTGCACGTTGGCAGCTGCCGAGGTTTTGTAATCCTGGCAGCATCCAACACCTAAAACAACTACACATTCCACAGATGTTGAAGCCCCCTAGGCTGCACCTGCTTTTGACCATTGGCAGCTGCCGAGGTTTTGTAATCCTGGCGAGCATCCAACACCTAAAACAACTACACATTCCACAGATGTTGAAGCCCCCTAGGCTGCACCTGCTTTTGACCATTGGCAGCTGCCGACGGTTTGTAATCCTGGCGAGCATCCAACACCTAAAACAACTACATATTCCACAGATGTTGAAGCCCCCTAGGCTGCACCTGCTTTTGACCATTGGCAGCTGCCGAGGTTTTGTAATCCTGGCGAGCATCCAACACCTAAAACAACTACACATTCCACAGATGTTGAAGCCCCCTAGGCTGCACCTGCTTTTGACCATTGGCAGCTGCCGAGGTTTTGTAATCCTGGCGAGCATCCAACACCTAAAACAACTACACATTCCACAGATGTTGAAGCCCCCTAGGCTGCACCTGCTTTTGACCATTGGCAGCTGCCGAGGTTTTGTAATCCTGGCGAGCATCCAACACCTAAAACAACTACACATTCCACAGATGTTGAAGCCCCCTAGGCTGTACCTGCTGTTCAACATTTGCGGCTGCCGAGGACTCGTCATCTGGTTGGGCACCCATACTACTACTACTACTACTACTAATAATAATAATAATAATAAGTGATGATGATAACAATAATAACAACAACTGCATATTCCATAGATGTTGACCCCCCTTCTTTTGTACATCCCAATTATTTAAACCACCCTAGGCTGAACCTGCTGTTGGCTGTGTTAGTGGGTGCACGTAGGGGGCTTTGCAGGTATTTAAACCACCCTAAGCTGAACCTGCTGTTGGCTGTGTTAGTGGGTGCACGTAGGGGGCTTTGCAGGTATTTAAACCACCCTAGGCTGAACCTGCTGTTGGCTGTGTTAGTGGGTGCACGTAGGGGGCTTAGCAGGTATTTAAACCACCCTAGGCTGAACCTGCTGTTGGCTGTGTTAGTGGGTGCACGTAGGGGGCTTAGCAGGTATTTAAACCACCCTAGGCTGAACCTGCTGTTGGCTGTGTTAGTGGGTGCACGTAGGGGGCTTTGCAGGTATTTAAACCACCCTAGGCTGAACCTGCTGTTGGCTGTGTTAGTGGGTGCACGTAGGGGGCTTTGCAGGTATTTAAACCACTCTAGGCTGAACCTGCTGTTTGCTGTGTTAGTGGGTGCACGTAGGGGGCTTTGCAGGTATTTAAACCACCCTAGGCTGAACCTGCTGTTGGCTGTGTTAGTGGGTGCACGTAGGGGGCTTTGCAGGTATTAAAACCACCCTAGGCTGAACCTGCTGTTGGCTGTGTTAGTGGGTGCACGTAGTGAGTTTTGCAGTTATTTAAACCATATTTATTTAAACCATATTTGAACCACCCTAGGCTATACCTCCTGTTGTTGAACGTTGGCAGCTGCCGATGACTTGTTATCCTGTTGCGCATCAATAATTACAACAAAAACTATATATTCCACATATTTAAATCACCCTAGGCTGCACCTGCTGTTGGCTACTGTTGTTGGCTGCTGTTGGCAGCTGCCGAGGACTCGTAATCCATTTGGGCCCCATAATAATAATAATAATAATAATAATAATAATAATATAAAAAAAACTATGTATTCCCCAGATGTTGACCCCCCTTCTTATGTACCGGTATATCCCAATAATGTAAAACAAAGTAGTCGGTACCTGCTGTTGAACATTTGCAGCTGCCGAGGACTCGTAATCTTGTTGGGCATCCATCATCTTCATGGCTCCTGCACAGCATGCATTGGTATTGGTGGTGTTTGGTGTTTGTGTTTGGGTTAGGTGTGTTTGGGTTGGTATTGGTGTTAGTGGTTTGGGTCTGGTGTGTGTGGGTGGGTTGGTGGTGTTTGGTGTTTGGTGCCACACCAACCCAACCCCCAATATCATCTTCATGGCTCCTGCACAGCATGCATTGGTATTGGTTGTTATTGGTATTGGTGGGTTTGGTGTGGGTGGGTTGATGGTGTTTGGGTTTGATGTAGGTGGGTCGGTATTGGTGTTGGTGGGTCTGGTGTGAGTGGGCGGGTTGGATGGTGGTGTTTGGGGTTGGTGCCTTGCTGACCCAACCCAACCCCAAACACCAATTCATGGCTCCTGCGCAGCATGCATTGGGGTGTGTCGGTATTGGTGTTGGTGGTGTTTGCGTTTGGTGTGGGTGGGTGGTGGTGTTTGGTTTTGGTGTGGGTGGTGCGAGTGTGAGGGTGGGGGTACCACACAAACCCAACCCCAAACACCAATTCAAAGCTCCTGCACAGCATGCATTTGGGTGCGTCGGTATTGGTGTTGGTGGTGTTTGCGTTTGGTGTGGGTGGGTTTGGTGTGGGTGGGTGGGTGGGTGGTGGTGTTTGGTTTTGGTGTGGGTGGTGCGGGTGGGTTGGTATTGGCATCGGCGTTGGTGGGTTTGGGTTTGGTGTGGGTGGGTTGGTATTGGCATCGGCGTTGGTGGGTTTGGGTTTGGTGTGGGTGGGTTGGTATTGGTATTGGTGTTTGGGTTTGGTGTGGGTGAGTTGGTGGTGTCTGGGGTTGGTGCCACACCAACCCAACCCTAAAAAACAATTCATGGCTCCTGCACAGCATGAATGGGGTGCGTCGGTATTGGTGTTGGTGGTGTTTGGGTTTGGTGCGGAGGTGTTGGTGGGTCTGGGTTTGGTGTTGGTGGGTTGGTATTGGTGTTGGTGGGTCTGAGTTTGGTGGGTCAGTATTGGTGTTGGTGGGTTTGGGTTTGGTGGGTCGGTATTGGTGTTGGTGGGTCTAGGTTTGGTGGGTCGGTATTGGTGTTGGTGGGTTTGGGTTTGGTGTGGGTTGATTGGTGGTGTCTGGGGTTGGTGCCACACCAACCCAACCCCGAACACCAATTCATGGCTCCTGCACAGCATGAATGGGGTGCGTCGGTATTGGTGTTGGTGGTGTTTAAGAGCCATGAATTGATCTTTGGGGTTGGGTTGGTGTGGTGCCAACCCCAACCACCACCAACCCACCCACACCCAACCCCACCAACACCGATACCAATACCGACCCATCCACACCAAACCCAAACACCACCAATCAAACCCAAACCCACCAACACCGATCCGAATACCACGGGCGGCCATGATAACTGCAAAAGGCTATAAATGGCTGGAGCAAGTGTCACCACTCCACCACATGATAACGCGAGTGGGAGAGACATGCACATGTTGTGCTGTGCAGCAATGGCGTACTGTGCAGCATGGCCACCAACAACCTTTTGAATCAGGGTACTTCCAAGCGCGCGCTTTTGCGCGCTGCCTTTTTGAGCCCCACTGCGCGTTTCGCGCAGTTTTGTGCAACCCCTGTGGGCGCAGCAATCATTTTTTGCGCTTTTTGCACTAGAAAGCGCAGTTTTGTTTTTTCAAGTGCGCTAAAGCTCTGGCCAATTTGATCAATTGAAGTACCCTGATTGGAATCAGTTAAAGCTACGGGCACATTTTGAGTCAAGTCGGGCAACAGGAAAAATATAATCATCATTATCACTAAACATGAGAGGGATGGCACCTTCCCCCCCCCCCCCCCCCCCCCCCATCCCTTTCCCTCCCCATTGGTGGTTGGCCCTAGTGCAAGCAAAAGGGCGGCCCCCCTCAACCTCACGCCTCGTAATATGGCGTACTATTTGTTTATTCGAACATACATACCTGTTGCATTGTGCAACATGGCATCGGCACTGTCCGTGCCAATTCAAATTCAAATTCGAACACACATACCTGCTGCAGTGTGCAACATAGCATCTGCACTGTCTGTCCCAGTTCAAATTCAAATTCGAACATTTATGATATATACCTGCTGCAGTGTGCAACATAGCGTCGGCACTGTCCGTGCCAATTCAAATTCAAATTCGAACATACATAACTGCTGCAGTTTGCAACATGGCATCAGCACTGTCCGTGCCAATTCAAATTCAAATTCGAACATACATGCCTGCTGCATTGTGCAACATGGCATCAGCACTGTCCGTGCCAATTCAAATTCAAATTCGAACTTACATACCTGCTGCATTGTGCAACATGGCATCAGCACTGTCTGTGCCAGTTCAAATTCAAATTCGAACGTATATACCTGCTGCAGTGTGAAACATGGCATCAGCACTGTCCGTGCCAATTCAAATTCAAATTCGAACATATATACCTGCTGCATTGTGCAACATGGCATCAGCACTGTCTGTCCCAGTTCAAATTCAAATCCGAAAGTAATACTGCTGCAGTGTTGCAAAAATGGCAACAGCCACTGTCCGTGCCGATTCAAATTCAAATTCGAACATATATACCTGCTGCGTGTGCAACATTGCAAATCATAACTTAGCTTTTCAGCCTGGGTGAGTGTTAGTGTGGGTCTTGGGTGCTACCTCCC
>JACBWV010000646.1:0-43278 GCA_013435795.1 Chlamydomonas sp. ICE-L
GGGGGATGGTGAGAGTGGGGGGGAGGGGGGGATTTTGGGGGGGGGGGAGGGGGGAGGGATGGGGATGGGTATTTACTTGCTTGTCCCCCCCAAATTGTGTAAGAGATGAAAGCTTGGCCACCCCCTCGCCCTCACACTAGAGGTTTCACGCCACTATTGCGCAGGGAGCGGGCTGGGGGGATGATGGTGTTTGTGACGCCTAACTGCGTGGGGGTGGGGGGGTTGGTGATGGTGGTGGGGCTTGTGTTGTGGGTTGGAGGGGGTTTGTGGGGGGGGTGTAGGGGGGGGGGGGGGGGGGGGGGGGGGGGGGGGGGGGATGGTGCGGGTGCAGGATGGGATGATGTTGATATCTACCTGCCGTTGGGTGGTGGTGGTGTGGGTTGTGGTGGTGGTGGGTTTTGTGTGGGGGGGGTGTAGGGGGGGGGGGGGGGGGGGGGGGGTTGTGTGGGGGATGATAAACGATCCAACCTGCGTTGGTTATGGGTTTGGGGTGGTGGGTGTTGGGGTGGGGGTGGGGGTGGGGGCGTTGGTGGTGGTGGTGGTGGTGGTGGTGGGGGTGGTGGGGGGTTGTTCGTTGTGGTTGTGGTGTGGGGTATGATAGAGGGTGCAGGATGGAGGGGCGGTGGGAGGATGGTGATTTTCTTAACTGAGTGGTGGGTGGATGGGTGTGGCGGTGGTGGTGGTGGGTGGTGGCGGGGTGGGGTTTTGGGGGGGTAGGGGGTTGGGGGGAGAGATGGGGGGTGGGGGGGGGGGGGGGGGGGGGTGGTATTGGGGCGGGAGCAGGCTAGGATTGATGGTGATTCCTGACACTTGAGTGGGTTGGTTGGTTGGTGGTTGGTTGGGTTGGGGGGTGTAGGGGGGGGGTGAGGGGGAGGGGGGGGGGGGGGGGGTGGCGGGGGTATGGGGAAAGGAGGCAGGATTGGGGGGATGGGGATGAGGGTGATACTAAATGCGGGGGGTGGGTGGGGGTGTCTGGGGTTGGGTTGGGTGGGTGTGGGGGGTGGGGTGGGGTGGGGTAGGGGGTTTGGGGGGGGAGAGATTTTGGGGTGGGGTGAGGGTTGGGGTGAGGGTGGGGTGGGATTTTGGGGTTGGGGTTGTGGGGGGGGGGGGGGGGGGGGGGGGGGGGGTATTGGGGCGGAGGCAGGGCTAGGATAGGAGGGAGGAGGCACAAGTATTAGGGGACCGGCCTATCATATTAATGTTGAACCGCAAAGGCGAGTGGGTATTTTTGATATGATATTGATATGAATGATATTTGAGGGACATGAAATGACATTGGACTATGACAGGACGTGACGTGACCGTGACGTTCGTGCTTTGGGGGACGTGGCCGTTGGACGTGAGGTGAAATTGCGTGACGTCGTGACGTGACGTGACGTGACGTTGACGTGACGTGAGTGACGTCTGACGTCGTTGGATCGCGTGACGTTGGACGTCGTGAGTGAGTTGACGTGGAACATTGGACATGACAGACCATGGACCCGACCCCGACCTGACGCGCCCTGCCTGACCTGACGTGGACGTGACGTTGGAGTTTGACTGACATGGACATGGGACATGACATGGACATGAACCATGACATGACATGACATGACGATGACATGGCGATTGACCCATGAATGACATGGGACATGACAGGGACATGATATGATTATGATTTGATGATTAGTGATCTGTTTGATTGAGAGTGAGAGTGATATTGATATGTTTTATTGATGTGGAGGAGTGATGATATGATGTGATATTGAGATTTGATATGATACAAATTGGCATTTTGTCATGATGGATTATTGGGATAGTAAAATTTGGTAACTGTATATAGGATACAAAGGTTAGTGGGGGAGGGGGGGGGGAGGGCGGGGTGAGTTTTAGGTTGTGTGTGTGTGTGGGTGTGAGAGAGAGAGAGGAGAGGAGAGAGGAGGCTTCTGAGAGAGAGGAGAGAGAGAGAAGAGAGGTGGGAGGATGAGAGAGGAGAGGAGCCCCGTCCGTGAGGGAAGAGAGAGAGATGCGAGAGGACGAGAAGAGAGACGGAGGGGGCGTCGGGGAGGAGTGAGAGAGAGAGAGAGAGAGGAAGAGGGAGGGAGAGAGAGAGAGAGAGAAAGAGAGAGAGAGAGGAGAGAGAGAGAGAGAGGAGTGAGGCAGATGGGAAGAGGAGAGAGAGAGGAGGAGTGGAGGAGGAGAGAGAGAGGAGAGGAGTGTGAGTGACTGTGAGGGGAGCGTGAGTGTGATGCTGGTGGTGGTTGGGTGGGTGGTGGTGTGTTTGGGTGGGGGGGGGGTGGGCGGGGTGGGTGGGGGGGGGGGGGGGGGGGGGGAGGGCATCGAAGGGGACTAGTACTGACATTGTGCAAATGTACGTATGATGAGAGTTTAGCAAAGTGGTTCAACGAAGCTAAGAAAGATAGTCGGGATAGTTTGTAGCAGGTTAGGGCGGTGTAGATTGCAAACGAAACGAAACGCGGATTCTGGTATTGACAGGGGAGGAATGTAGCGAGCTTTATATGCGTGGAATTCTTACCGCCAAGTGTTGGCTTCGTGGAAGTGAATAATAAATAACAGAGGTTGAAGGGGGGGTGGGGGTGGGTTAGACAGAAATCCGAGGAGGAATTCCGAAAAATCGCGGTTCGGTTATGGTTGCAGCGGGCCAGCTTAAGGCGTGTATCGTTAAATTTACGGTTCATTATCCATCGCTAGCAACGAGCTCAGGGCCCCATCGGTATTAAAAGGGAGTTGTTCAGGTCTTTCCATTTTATCAAGCTTTCAGTAAGGGCTTTTTCCTGCCACGTTTGGCCAAGTCCCCTTAGTCTATGTGGGCGTACCCCTGGAGCGGTAATGGCCCTAGTACGCCCTTACCCTAGGGCGTGTTGGAGACGATTGGAGGAGAGGAGTGGAAGAAGATGGGGGGCAAGTTGGTATTAAGGAGGACCCCCAGCTCTGGTTGCCTTGAGACGCAAACCAATTGATTAGCGATTTACGCGTTTGCGCGCAGTCTTTTCACAATGCCGACGCATCGGACCTTTTATTCTGGGTCAACGGGGACCCTGTCCCCCGGTCGTTGGATTGGAGTTCCTGCCGACGAACGGGCCCTTCGACGTTATGCGTCCAGCGAACTGAAACATCCCCTGTGGGTATTTGAAATCGAAAAGTGAAACAAGTTATATTGCAGTGTCGTATTGCGACCGTTAAAGAGAATGGGCGGAGAGTCTTCGCGGACGAAGCGTACCAGGTGGCCAACGGAAGAGAGTTAGTGACGTTGTCAGGCATTCGTCCGGTCAGACCAGACGGTCGGTTTCGTCAAACAGAGTAGGTGTGTTCAAAAAAGTATCAGTCGCTTTTTGCCGAAATGAAGTAACTTATGGAGCCTGCCCTTTGACCATTCATTTCGTCACCACCACACTATTGCCCATTTCTGGGACGTTCGGGGTTTCTACCAAAACCTTTACTGAGCTAGAAAAAACTTCTCTTTACAAAACCCGAGGTTCAGGGTCCAGTGGTGACGGTTTTTCCGGGTGATCTATTGGGAGGCTTTCGCAAACCGAGTTTCACGCTTAGAGCTTTTCCGGAACCTCCGCAGCGCGTCTGGGATGGAGGGATAACGATTGGTTTATCACATGGGGGTTTATACCTAGACTCATCTTGAATGCACATGTGGCAACATTCAAATTGAATTGACATTGAGGATTGGGGCTCCTTTGCACTGGGATTCAAGTGCTCATATAGGGGCCTTACATTTGCTGGGGGATAGGACAGAATTCAGGTTAATGTGTGTTGGCCCACGACACCACACAGCGATAGGAGTAGCACAACATGTGCTTACCAGTCTTGACCACCCAAATTAACCACCTATATCGGATGGGAACCATTTACGTGTTGGGGGCTGGTGTGCCTTGTGTTATTATAGGGTACCCTGTGACAAGCCCCCATAGCCGTGTGTAATTTTGACAAGTTCTTCCAAGGGGGAAAATGGAGGAAACTGGTTTTACAGCCCCCTAGGACATTTTGCTTTCACAACACTGATGACCACATGCATAATATGAAGCCATCATTTGTGTTATTTATTCATACAATATCACCCAAAACTCAAGTAGTTTGGAGGGGGGTTTGACTTGTGCAAATTTAGAAGAAGGACTAATACTTTTGAACAAGCCTAGACGATGGGTAACCCTGCCCTGGGGGCTTTTTTTCACACCCCGGCTCTGCCCCGATCTGTTTCTTTGGGCATTCAAGGATGGTGCAGGCTGTTGTACCTCACACCGGCTTTTCTTTTCAGGGTACATCGAAATCAACTTGTTGAGAGGGAAGTGCCGTCACTCCTCTCAAAATTACTGAGATATTAAATAGCCAAGATAAAAATATCCTTAGCTACTGTACATACGGTAATTATCCCGCGTTGTACTTGATGTGACAAGAACTATTGTTATTTTATTATCAGATAAATGCTAGAGTGGCGTGTATAATTTGTTATTTACAGACAACCGGATTACTATTTTTACAGAATGGTTTATTTGAAAAATATTAAACCCTTCCAAGCAGTTCTTACAGGTATTCCATGGGTGTTGTGTCTGTTGGTGGCGTGTGTGTATTATGGTATGACCAAGATATTACTGGTATGGGGTTGGTTTGGTGTACAGGATTGTTAGAAAGGAAATGTATGGCGAGGAATTTTAGGAATATCCACACCCTTCTCTTAGAATTCGAGCAGAGCCAGAGAAAACCTCGAACAGGAATGGAAGGACTAGTGAAAAGATCGCAGTGAGCCATTTGGATTGAACCATTATTAGCATTCACATGTGTGTATTACATTGTGTACTGTTTTTCAGGGCCTGTATGGGCTTGCCTACCGTTGAGGGTTTGGTATTCGTGTTACTAGCTACCAATGCACCCATCATACATACAGGACAGAAAATAAAACCCTTTGCGGCAACTGTCTTGCTTTTCGGCTTACTAGCTAACACCACGGCGACCCTTCCACAGCAGGACGGAAAAGACATTACGAGGCTTGCAACCTGTATATTGTTTCCTCTCTTTACAATTAACGAACAGGAATAACTTTTATTTATCCTATTACATGTATTTAAAAAAGCACCGAGTAGCATCATTTTCATTCTAAGGAGTGTATGATTTACAGTCGTGAGGTCCAGACAACAATGGCATCAGACGTTCGTACCAAAGGGAGCACTTCCAGGAGCATCTTTTGTTGCGGTTCGCGTTGCGGCTGCTCAACTGTTTTTGTTCTGCTATTCAAGTGTTAGTAATAGTTTCCAGGGGTTTAGGCCAAACCCCGGCTTTAAAGGGACTTTGCCCGACCCTTGGCAGGAAGGGCTTTCAGCAAAAAACAGTATTGATGAATCTGAACACACCAACCCAATTCATATTTTTTTACCCAAACACGGGGGCCAAGGAGTTCGTTGACTTGCAGTGGGACCCAATTCAATTTCTATACAATGTATATTGATCAGTTGATAATCAGGGATCATTCGTAAACAAGTGTATCTTGCACCTGTAAAAAGAATTCAGATTTGTACTAACAAAAAAAACAAATGTTGAGACTAACGAGAAAAGGTTACACGATGATGAGCCTCACAACAAGTAGTAGAACTGCCTTTTGAAGTACAAAAACATTACTTGCTGGTTGGGTGTCCAGTTTCAAAGGTTTATGGCAACTAGTGGCGTGATTGGTAGAGGGTCGCCATGTGCCCCAATACGGCTAGCGGGTACTGCCTCACAGTCTCGTGGAGTGGGTGCAGCAATGCCCTTGATTGGAAGTACACCGCTACTGCCGACGGAAGTTCCACTTGTAATGCTGGGGGTACGTCGGGTCATGTGCACTAGTAGCGGATGGTCAGGGTGCCATTGGTGCACTCTGGAAATAGTACTGCTTAACAGCTCTTCTTGGAGGGGTGCAGTTGGGGTGGAAAGTACGCGCCACACGGTTGGGGTTACCAGTCGGTTCAGGTGTACTTAGTGGCGAAGATTGTAAGGGTTTTGGCCCTTGGCTTCCACTTGATCATCAGGCATGATCGACCCGAATATACTTGCCCAAAAGTACCAATTTCTCAGAAGTATGTTTATAAAAGTATCTAGTTCAGCCCCGACCCCACTGCGCTGCCGGGGCAGCTAGCCGATGTAGCAGGTTTCACCTCTTGAGTCAGGTTGTTAGGATCTAGTCAGCCCTCAACCCCAACTGCCTCTATCGGGCAGCTCGACGATGTATTTGCCAGGGTTCTCAACCTCCTTTATTTTTGCTGAGTCAAGGTTGTAGGTTCCAGGGGTGGCCCTCAAACACACTCGGCTTCTATCGGGGCAGCTCGCCGATGTACTGCCAGGTCTTCCACCTCGAGTTTCAGGGTGTTAGCTATCAGTCAGCCCTCGACCCCCAACTGATATATCGGGGGGCAGTCGCGCCGATGTGGTAAATGCCAGTCTCACTCTGAGTGCAGGGTGTTGGTACAGGGTGGCTCCTCAATTCTACTGCTCATCGGGCAGATCGACGATGTACTTGCCAGGTCTCATCTTTCTGAGTCAGGTTGTTAGGTTACCAGGGTGGCCCTCCACTCCATTTGCTCTATCGGGCAGCTCCGCCGTATTTAATTTGACGGGTCCCACATTCTTGATTCAGGTTGTTAACACCGGTATATAGACAGCCCTTGGACCCACACTGCTTCTATTGGGGCAAGCTCCCCGATGGAATTGCCAGGTCTTCCACTCTTACCGTTTGGATGTTAGGTACCAGGGGCACAGCCCTTCAACTTTCCAACTGGCTATTTATACAGGCAGTTCGCTGAGTGTACCGCTAAGTTACCGTCTCTTGTTCAGGCTCTTTCGCTTATTTGTCTGTTATTATCAGTGTAAAAAGTTTGTGCAAAGTGTTAAGGGTGCAATTGTTGGAAAGTACAATGTACTTTTGACTATCAGGTTTCTGGGGAGTGGGGTGGCAGTAGCGCATGCTGCTCTGTGAGAGTACCACTGTACAGCGGAAAGGCTTCCCTCCTGGCTGGGGGGTCCAGTCCGGTCATGAGTATACATGCGTGATTTTGGTAGAGGGTGGGCCATGGCCATGGAACAGTACACAGTTACCCAACTTCACAGCGTTGTATTGGAGTGGGTTGGCAGTAGCAGCACTGCCTGAGTTACACCGTATTGCATGAGGGGGCCAGTCATGTTGCACTAGTTGGTGTTGATGGTATAAAGAGTTGCCATGTGAACAGTTACAAAGTCCTGCGCACCAGGCTTTCTGGAGTGGGTGCAGCAATGTATTAGATTACACCGTTACTTTGCCTTGAAGTACACTGTACGAAAGCTTGGTGGGGTCGGTGTTGCGGGTTTCATTGTTACTTAGTGGCGTGATTGTAGAGGGTGCCATGTGCACAGGGGCACAGTTCTGCTAACAGGCTCTTCTGGAGGGTTTTCTTCCATTTTTTGTGGAACCAGTAACCGTACCGCCTCCAGCTTTCTGGAGTGGGGTGCAGTGGGTGCAGTTTAACAACACTGGCCTGAAGTACTTTGGTACAGCTGCTGAAGTGCAACATTTGTACTGTACTGGTTTCTACGGCGGGGTGTTTGTTGTTACTGTGGGTGACATGTGCAAAAAGTACACAGTGTATGCTTCACAGCTCTTTCCGTATTGAGTGGGTGCATTAGCAGCCTGCCTGAAGTACACCGTTTGCTGGTTGGGGGTATACTGCTGGTGGGTGGGGTTCCCGTCGGGACGCGTGTACTATTGTTCTTGGTAGGGGTTTCATGTTGGTTCCCACAAAAGTACTGGCTCATGCTTCTTATTGGAGTGGGTGGTCCAGAACGAAAAGCACTGCCTTGAAAGGGTAGCACAGTCTTGCCGGTGGGTATTCAACTCGAATCACATGCAGGGAAGGGGTGGTGAGGGGTTTGAGCGAGGGGCGGTGGGGGTTGGGGTGAGAGCCGGGTTAAGTCAGGGTTGGGGGGGGAGGGGAAGGGGGGGGGGGGGGGTGGGGGGGGGGGGCAGGGCTGACGGGAATGAAGGGGTTTTGAGCGGTGGGGGGGTGAGGGGGGTGAGCAAGGGGCAGCAGGGGTGAGCGGTAAGTTCGTTGGGGGGCAAAGGGCCTGACGGGGGGTGAGGACTGAGGGGGTTAGTGAGGGGGGGTGATGAGGGGATTGAGTTGAGGGCGGAAGAGTCGAGCAAGAAGCAGGGGGGGGCAAGGGGCTTGAAGGGCGGTTGAGGGATGAGGGGTTGAGCCAGCTAAGTTAGGGGGGAGCAAAGGGCCTGACGGGTGAGGGGGAGGGGTGTTTGAGTCAGGGGCAGGAGGGTGGAGCAGCGTTGAGAGATATCAGCAAGAAAGTAACCCCACTCCCTTCAACTTCCACATTCGCCATGAGGGAAATTCTCCTGACCCTAACATTCTTTAGCTAACATGATCTTGTGATATCTAGACGTACCTCAATCCCTTCATACTCCACATGTCCCATGAGGGACATGCTCCTGAAACTTACAATTATTTAGGTAACATGATCTTGTGATATCTAGACATACCTCCATCCCTTCATACCCCACATGTCCCATGAGGGAAATTCGTCCTTACACTAACAATTATTTTAGCTACATGATCGTTGTATATCTAGAAACAACGTAACCCTCATCCCTTCATACCCACATGTCCATGAGGGACAGGCTGCCTGACTTACAATTCTTTAGCTAAACATGATCTTGTGATATCCTAGACTTACCTCAATTCCCTTCATATTCCACATGTCCCCCAAAATTTTGAGGGACATCTCCTCTGACAGTCTTCCAATTAGTTAGATCTAACAGACTTGTGATATCTAGACGTCCTCAATCCCTTCATACTCCACATGTCCCATTAGGGACTGCTCCTGACACTGCAATTATTTTAGCTAGACATGATCTTGTGATATCTAGAACGCAACCCTCATCCCTTCATACCCACATGTCCCATGATGGACATGCTCCTGACACTACAATTCTTTAGCTAACATGTCTTGTGTATCCTAGGACGTAACCTCAAATCCTTCATCCTCACATGTCCCATGAGGGACATTCTCCTGACACAACAATTCTTTAGCTAACATTATCTTGTTCTTCTAGAAGAGTCGTACCACCTCATCCCTTCAACTCCCACATGTCCCCATGAGGGACATGCTCCTGACCTAACAATTCTTTAGCTAAACATGATCTTGTTATATCTAACTACCTCCACCCCATACTCCCACATGTCCCATGAGGGACATGCTCCTGACAACTAACAATATTTAGCTAAACATGATCTTTGTGATATTCTATCGTAACCTCAATCCCTTCATACTCCACATGTCCCATGACCCACTTTTTGTAATTACTTCCCAATATTTAGGTAAATGACTTGTGACTATCTAGACGTACCCCAATCCCTTCATACTCCACTGTCCCAATGAGGGAAATGTCCTGACCACTACACAATTTTTAGCTAACATGATCTTGTGATATATAGACGTTACCTCAATCCCTTCATATCCACAGTCCCATGAGGGACATGCTCCTGAAACTTACACTATTTATGGTAAACATGATCTTGTGACCTCTAGGACGCCCCATACCTCAACCCCTTCATACTCCAATTGTCCCATGAGGCAACTGCTCCTGACACTAAAAATTCTTTAGCTAACTGATCTTGTGATATCTAGACGCACCTCAATCCCTCCTACTCAACATGTCCCCAGTAGGACAGATCCTGACACTTACATTATTTAGCTAACATGATTCTTGTGATATTAGACGCTAACCTCAATCCCGTCATTACTCCACTGTCCCATGAGGGACATGCTCCTGACACTTACCAATCTTTAGTAACATGATTCTTGTGATATCTAGAAGTACCTCATCCCTCATACTCCAATGTCCCATGAGGGAACATGATCCTGACACTTACAATCTTTAGCTAACATTGATCTGTGATATCTAGACGCACCTCAATCCCTTATACTACACATGTCCATGAGGGACATGCTCCTGACACTTACAATTATTTAGTAACATGCTCTTGTGTATATAGAAGTACCTCAATCACCGTCATACTACACATGTCATGAGGGAATGCTCCTGACACTAACAATTCTTTAGATTAACATGTCTTGTGAGATCTAGACCGTAGCCTCAATCCTTAATACTCCCCAAACAAAAAATTGTCCCATGAGGGACATGCTCCTGACACTACCATTATTTAGCTACATGATCTTGTGATATGCTAGACCCCGTCACTCAAATTCCCTTTCATACTCCACAGGTCCCATGGAGGGACATTTGCTTGACACTAACAATTCTTTAGCTAACATGGATCTTGTGAATCTAGACCGTACCTCAATCCCTCATACTCCAATGTCCATGAGGGACATGCTCCCGACCTAACCAATCTTTAGCTAACATGATTTGTGATAATCTAGACGTTACCTCAATCCTTCATAACTCCACAGGTCCCTGAGGGACATGCTCCTGACACTTACCAATTCTTTCGCTCAATGTCTTGAGCTATCTAGAGTACCTCAATCCCTCATACTCCACAGTCCCATGAGGGACATGCTCCTGACACTTACATTATTTAGCTAACATGATATTGTGATATCTAGACTGACCTCAATCCCTTCCTACTCCACATGTCCCATGGGAATGCTACTGGACACTCAAATTCTTTAGCTCACATGATATTTGAGATCTAGAGTACCTCAATCCATTCATAATCCACATGTCTGAGGGACCATGCTCCTGGACACTAAACAATTCTTTAGCTAACGTGATTTGTGATCTAGATACCTCAACCCTCATACTCCACTGTCCATGAGGGACATGCTCCTGGCACTAACAATTCTTAGCTACACATGAGTCTTGTGGTATCTAGACGGAACCTCAATCCTTTCATACTCCAAAGTCCCATGAGGGACTGCTTATGACACTTACAATTATTTAGTACACATGATCTTGTGATATAGACGACCTCAACCCTTCATTATCCACATGTCCCATGAGGGAATGCTATGCTCCTGACACTTACAATTCTTTAGGTAACAAGATTTGTGATATTAGAGTTACTCAATCCCTTCATACTCCCACAGGTCCCATGAGGGAAATGCTCTGACACTAACAATTCTATTAGATAACATGATTTGTGATATCTAGACCGTCCGTGCAACCCTTTCATATCCACGTCCCATGAGGAAAATGCTTCCCTGTCCACGTACAATTTTTAGTAACCTGATCTGTGGATATCTAGAAGTAACTCAAAAAAAAAATCCTTCATATCCACATGTCCCATGAGGGACCTGATCCTGACCACTTACAATTATTTTGCAACATGATCTTGTGATATCTAGACACCTCAATACCTTCACATCCACATGTCCCATGAAGGACATGCTCCTGGACACTAACAAGTCTTAGCTACATGATCTTGTTGATATCTAGACGCACCTCAATCCCTTTCATATCACATGTCCACTGAGGACATGCTCTGACATGACAATTCTTTAGCCTAACATGATCTGGTGATATCTAGACGTATCAATACCCTTCATACTCCACATGTCCCCTGAGGACAGCTCCGGGCACTAAACAATTCTTTAGCTAAACATTGATCTTGTGATATCTGACGTTACCTCCCATTCCTTTCATACTACACATGTCCATGAGGGAACTGCTCCTGCCACTAACAATTTATTTAGCTACATGATCTTGTGATATCTAGAGTACCTCAATCCCCTTCATACGCCACATTCCCATGAGGGAACATGCTCCTGACCTTACAATTCTTTAGCTAACATGAATTTGTGATATTCTAGACGTTACCTCAACCCCTTCAGACTCCACATGTCCAATGAGGGGACATGCTCTGCCACTTACAATTCCTTAGGTACATGTTCTTGTGAATCTAGACGTACCTCAATCTTAATACTCCACATTGTCATGAGGGCACTGCTCCTGACCCTAACAATTATTGTAGCTAACATGATCTTGTGATATCTCGACGTCCCTTCAATCCCTTCATAATTCCACATGTCACAATGAGGCGACATGCTCTGACACTTAAAATTCTTTAGCTAACATGAATCTTGTGTATCTAGACGTAACATCCAATACCCTCATACTCCACCATGTCCATGAGGGGACATTGCTCCTGACTACTTACAATTCTTTAGCTAACATGATTGTGCTATCTAGGACGTACCTCAATCCTCATAATCCAACAGTCCCAGGAGGGACATGCTCCTGAAAACTTACAATTATAGGTACAGATCTTGTGATACTAGAACATACATCAATCTTCATACTCCACTGTTCCCTGAGGAAATGCTCCTGACACTAACAATTATTAGCTAACATTGATCTCTGTGATATTGACGTACCTCAATCCCTTCATACTCCAGGTCCCATGAGGGACATGCTCCTGACACTTAGAATGCTTTAGCTAACAGATCTTGTGTATCTAGACGTCCCTCACTCCCTTCATACTCCAATGTCCCATGAGGGAATGTCCTGACACTTACAAGTATTAGTAACATGCTCTTGTGACTATCCTAGACGTACCTCAATCCCTTCATACTCCACATGTTAAACGGAACCCTGCTCTTTTGTGACGTCGCCTCACCCAACGTCCCAAAATTCCCCGCTAGACACCTTCACGATTGCCATCTGCACCCATGTGTTCTCCCATATTCCCCTGCATCCGTAATCCCCAGCTCCCCCTTATTTCTCATCATACACATGCTCTTGTGAATCTATACTTATCCCAATCCCTTTCATCCTCCAAATTCCCATGAGTGACTGCTCCTTACACTTACAATTTTAGCTAAGGACATGACTTTTGATTCCCCCCTTTAAAAGACTTACCTCAAGACTCCCTTCAATACTCCACAGTCCCATAGGGACCTGCTCCTTGAACACTAAACACTTATTTAGCTAACATGATCTTGTGATAGCTAGACTACCTCCAATCCTTCATACTCCACATGTCCCAGGAAGGGACCTGCTCCTGTCACTTACAATTTTTAGGTAACATAATTTGTGATAGCTAACGTACCTCAATCCCTTCATACGCCACATGTCCCCTAGGGAAATGCTCTGACACTAACATTATTTGCTACATGATCTTGTGGTATCTAGACGTCCCTCAATCCCTTCATATACCCACATGTCCCATGGGACAGTTCTCCTGACACTACAAGTCTTTAGCTAAACATGCTCTTGTGATCTAGACGTACTCAGCCCTTCATACTCCACATGTCCATGAGGGACTGCTCCTGACACTACATTTTTGCTAACCTGATCTGGTGAATTCTAGACGTAACCTCAATCGCCTTCATACTCCACATGTCCCATGAGGGACATGCTCCTGACACTAACAATTCTTTAGCTAACATGATCTTGTGATATCTAGACGTACCTCAATCCCTTCATACTCCACATGTCCCATGAGGGAAATGCTCCTAAACTGCGATGACAAAACAGTGGTGTGTTTGAGGGGGGGGGGGGGGGGGGGGTTGGTAAGGTGGTGGTGTGGTTAAGTGGCGATGTGCATAGAAAGGACAAGAAGCAAGTGGGGTGCTGGATGGTGTGGTGGTGGTGTGGGATGGTGGTGTGGTGTGGTAGTGATGCGGTTAAGTGGCGATGTGAATAGAAGTGCCAAGATGCAAGTGGGGTGTTGGAGGGGATGGTCTGATGCTCTGGTCACTGGTCAAGTGGTGGTGCATGTGGATAGGACAGGAAATGGTGTGTTGACAGTCAGGGTAAGTCAAAGCGCGCCCTTTTAAGCTTTTGAGCGCTGACTTTTTGACAGGTGATCTTTAGTGTTCGCGGTCGCTGTCAACCGCCATGGTAGCAATGTCCGGGCAAGCAGCAGCCCGTTCTTTACCGCCGAAAGGCAGGGCTCCCGTAATATCTTTAACATATCATTGCAGCACACTCTAAAGAAGAACAAGGGAAGGGGAGGGAAGGTTAAGAAACAAGAAAAAAGATGAAGGAAAACCGGTGAGTAAAGTAATAGAGGGAAGAAACAGGAGCCGAAAAGGGGAAGGCGAGAGCGAGGGTAAGAGAATTGGAAGGAATGGGTTTGTGGAGAAAAAAAAAAATACGGACCGGCCAAAAGGTGGAAAAGAAAGAAAATCCTGACCATCACTCGAGTGCGAGAGAAAGAAGCGAGAAGAGAAAGGGAGTGGGAGAGGAAACATGTGAGGAGGGGGAAAACTAAAGGAGAGGTGAGAAACAATTAACCCACCGAAGCCGACAACGGTGGGGAACAACCCCCAAGAGAAAGATACACATCTGCAAACCAGTCAACATACCCCCTACCACCACCACCACCACCACCCACCAACCACCCACACACACAACACTACACACACACACCCACACAAACACCCACCCCCACCCACACATACCCCACACACACACCCACACCAACCCACACACACACCAAAACACACCAAAAGGAACAGCCCAAACCTCCCCCAGTGGAATGATACCCCCCCCCCCCCCCCCCCCCCGCCCCTTATGTGGTGGCCCCATGAAAGCCAACAGCTGGCCCCCCTCAACCTCAGCCTCGAACAAGGCGTACTATATATTTATGCACCCTGCTGTACCCTGAGTCACTACGTCACCCTCTGTTGTGTAGCAGTCTGCATCAACCTATCTTCTCCCGGTCGCCCATCTGGCGCACGTAATAACACGATGGTGGGTTTGTCCTGTTGTGGGGGGAATGGTCGTGTGTGTGGTGGGGTGGGGGGGGGAGGGGGTGGTGGTGGGGGGGGGGGGGGTGTGGGGGGGGTCAGTGTGTTGTGGCATGTGTGTGTGTGTGTGTGTGAGTGTGGATGGTCTGTGTGTGTGTGTGGATGGTCTGTGTGTGTGTGGATGGTCTGTGTATGTGTGGATGGTCTGTGTGTGTGTGTATGGTCTGTGTGTGCGTGTATGGTCTGTGTGTGCGTGTATGGTCTGTGTGTGTGTGTGGATGGTCTGTGTGTGTGAGAGACGATGGTCTGTGTGTGCGTGTGTGTGTGTATGTTCTGTGTGTGTGGATGACGTGGTTCAAAAAATCAGACAAGGTAGGTTTATAGTTTTGATAGAGTGTGCGTGGATGATCTGTTAGTGACTCTGCTAGTAAGCAGGAGGAGCAAAACCGGGTTGCCCATTGATGTGTGATGTCCTGGGTCGGAAAATCATGTGTACAAGGGTTCATATGCGGTTCACCAGCAAATCAGATGAAGACGGGTGTATGATGATGATGGTGATGGTGTGCTGGGGATGTGGTAAGGGCTGAGCTGGTAATGATAATGATGATAAGGGGATGGTTATGTGGTGATGGGTAGGTGATGTGATTGTTATGGTAGGGTGGATGGTGATGATGATGGTAAAGGGTGATTGATGCTGAATGACGATGATGAAAGATTGATGATTGGTGATGATGGTGCAGCTGGTGAGATGATGATGATGTGATTAATGATGATGATGATGATGATGATGATGATGATGATGATGATGATGAGATGGAGGTGATTGTGATCGATGGTAATGGTGATGTGGTAATGGTGATGATGATGATGATAATGTGATGGTGGATGGACTGATGATGATGACTGATGCACGACCTAAGCACAATGATGATGATGATGGGTATGAGAGATATGATGCAGATGATGATGATGATGATGGTTGTCGATGGTGATCGGTGACTTGGTGCCGTCGGTGGCATGCGCTGTGCTGCTGATGCTGCTTGGTGATGATGATGACCATTTTTCCCCGGGGCCACCCACTGGATGGAAATGAGGCCCCCGGTTACGGAGTTACCGGGCGCATAGTAGTTTGGTGCTATTACAAGTGGAAAAATGCTTGTCTAGGAAAACGGATACACCAATAGGTGTGTTCCCGATATTTACCACCAACACCTCCCCCCACCCCACCGACACAGGATACCACACCTTACCCCGGACCCATTAAGATAACACACATTTGTTGAAATACCACACCACCACCCACCCCCCACCACCACCACCTCCAGCCACGACACACTCCCCAGCACACGACACCCCAAAACACCAGCACCACACCATGAGATAACACGTCTAGTTGAAATTTCCATCCCCCACCACCACCATCCACCAAAACAAACCATTGAAATAACCCCCCAACCCTAGTTGAGGAATCCTCACCACCACCAAAACACCCACTGACAACACGACACCGGCCACATAGTTGTTTAAAGATCTACCAGCCCAACCGCCTCAACCCCCCCACCCCGCACACCACACAACCACCCACCCAAGGACCACAAACACCTCCCCCCCCCCCCCATAGAGCCCAAACCCACCATTTTGTAAAAATCTCTGTGTGAATGTGTCATGCCAACTATGTGGGATCGCGCCTTGATTAAAAGTGGCAGAGTCCTCTGCACTAACGGTTGGGTGCACGAGCTAGGACATAGGCTTGTGTAAAAAAAATTCTTGGTGGGTGGGTGGGGTGGGGGGGGCGATATTTAGGGTTTGATGGGTTGTGCGATGTGTCGAGACATAGTGAAAAAAAAAAAAGGGGCAGAGTCCTTGATAAATGTTTGGGTGTAAGGAGAGGAAATAGGATTGGTCAGTGAAAAATGTGTGGAATTGGTGTGTGGTGTGTGTGTGTGTGCCGAGCAGAGACTCGGGGGGGGGGGGGGGGGGGGGGGGGGGGGGGGTGTGGGGTGGGTGGTGGGTAACAATTCAGGTGGTTGTGCAATTATGACATGCCATGTCAGGGGGGGCAGGTACTCTACGATCTGTTGAGTGTGGAGGTAGGATAAGGTTGTTGGCAGAAATGCTCTTTGTGTGTGTGTGTGTGGGTGTGGGTGTGGGTGTGGGGGGGGGGGGGGGTTACCACTCAAGCTTGTGCAATATGACATGGCATGGTGAAATGGGCAGAATGCTAAGATAGCTGTTTGGGTGTACGAGATAGGAAAAAGGCTTGTCAGTAGAAATTATCTTGGTGGGTGCGTGTGTGTGGGGTCAATATTTAGGGTTTATGGGTTTTGCAATATGATATGACATGGTGAAGGGGGCAGAATGCTCTGAGATCTGTTTGGGTGTTAGGTAGGATAGGCTTGTTAGCAGAAATGAATTGGGTGGGTAATCACTCAAGGCTGTGCAACATGACAAGACATGGTGAAGGGGGCAGAGTCCTCTGATAACTGTTTGGGTGTACGAGATAGGACATAGGCTTGTCAGTTAAAAATGTCTTGGTGTGTGTTGTGTGTCTGTGTGTGTGTGTGGTGGGGGGGGGGGGGGGGGGGGGGGGGGGGGGTAATCATCAAGGCGCTGGCAAACATGACAAGACATGGTGAAGGGGCAGAGTCTTCTGATAGCTTACAGGGAGTACGAGATAGGATAGGCTTGTCAGCAGAAAAGAATCTGGGTGGGTGGGTGGTTGGGTAGGTGGGTGGTTGGGTGGGTGGTTGGGTGGGTGGTTGGGTGGGTGGTTAACCACTCAAGACCGTGCAATGTGACGTGGTGAAAGGGGCAGAGTACTCTGATAGCTGTTTGGGTGTGCAAGACATGGTGAAGACATTTCTTGAAATCTGTTTGGGTGTGCAACTATTTTATTGATATCGTGGGTGTGCAACTATTTTATTGATATCTGTTTGGGTGTGCAACTACTTTATTGATATCTGTTTGGGTGTGCAACTATTTTATTGATATCATGGGTGTGCAACTATTTTATTGATATCGTGGGTGTGCAACTATTTTATTGATATCTGTTTGGGTGTGCAACTATTTTATTTATATCCTGGGTGTGCAGTTTGTGGTGGGTGGGGGCGGGGGGGGGGGAGGGGGGGGACCACTGGTGATGGGGGCAGGGTCCTCTTGAGTATGTTGGGGTACGGATATTCATAGGGTTGTTAGCAAAACCTGCTTCCGACCTTCAGTAGGTTTGGTTTAGGGTTTGTGCATATGACACGGACATGTCAGGACAGTGGGGGCAGGATCATGTACCCGCTTGTCCTGGGTGTCGATAACAAGAGCGGTGACATGCCGTGAGGTAGGTTTGTGTGCAATAACAGGTGGGTGACATGGTGAAGAGGGTAGATTCATCTAATATCTGTTTGGGTGTCCAAGAAAGGGGTTTATTAAGCCGCATCTTGTGTTATTAATATTTGTGCATTTATCTAGCGGTGGCTGCAGCAGGGCTTAATATTACCATTTCTTATCAATGATGCCTCATGGATTGGGGTAGGCGCTTAATAGGTTTTGGTACACTACGTCATTCTTTTCGGTGTGTATAAGCTTTGGTTCTGTCTCTGTTCTTAGGATGACCCCTTCGCCCTGTCAAATGTCTTCATGTGTTGTGTAGTGCTAGGATAATATTTTAGTACGTAGCAAGCGGTGGCTTGAATGCTTACAATTGATTTAATATTCATGTATATGTCAAGCGGTGGCTTGTAGGATGAATATTTGCAATTGCATATTAAGCGGTGGCTTGTATGCTTCAAATTTATTTAATATTTATGTGTACATTAAGCGGTGACTTGTAGGAGTATTAAAATTGAAATTGAAATTGTTACATCCGAGTAATGCGCCACTCTCAGGACGTGAAGTTAAGGACACTACTGCGTAAGCCGGAGCTAGCAGTAGTCACCATAATTGTAGGAGTACGATTTATGAATATTTGTGCGTATACAAAGCGGTGGCTTGGTTTATGCTTCTTATTATTTTTATCAAGCTGTGGCTTGTGGGATTAATAAATATGTCTGCATCAAGCAGTGGCTCTAGGATTAATATTTACTTACTATTTATGTGTATACAAAGCGGTGGCTTGTAGGATTTATATTTATTAATATTTATTTACATATAAAGCGGTGGCTTGTTTCATGTTTATTATTATTATCAAGCTGTGGCTTGTGAGATTAACATTTATGAGTATATCAAGCGGTGGCTTGTAGGATGACTATTTATTTACTATTTATTTACTTGAATATCAAGCAGTGGCTTGTAGGATTAATATGTATTTAATATGTATGTAATATTTATGTGTATATAAAGCGGTGGCTTGCAGTATGTTTATTTTTATTATTATCAAGCTGTGGCTTGTAGGGTACGACTGTGGTGCAGCCCCCCCATGGGCCTTACCCCACTTCTCACCCCCAAGATGCCTCACCATCTGCAGGCACGCGCAAGGGGGGGAAATAAAAATACCGTAGCAGTTTAGTAGAAGTTATGGAAATGTCATCTGCAGGGCAAGAATTCAAACATCCAGTGCTTCACCCCCACCATGCTTCACCCCCACCATGCTTCAACCCCACCATGCTTCAACCCCACCATGCTTCAACCCCACCATGCTTCACCATCTGCTGGCACACGCAAGGGGGAAGGAAAAAAAAATCAATTGAAGTTAGTAAGTTAGTAAGTAGTAAGAAAGTAGTTAGTAGTAGTAGTTAGTGGCACTAGTTAGTTGAGTAGGTGATTAGTTGAGCTTTTTGTAGTGGTGGTGGTTGTTGGTTTGGTTGGTTGGTGGTTAGTCTCTTGAGTTCAATCAGCAAGTTACAATAGTAAAAATGGTTAGGTAGGGTTAGGTAGCCTTCTGGGCAGCTAAAAATTTCCAAAGTAAGTAGAGGAATTCAAACATTCAATACGGCCTATCAGGTGTCTTGTCTGCTTGCCACCGACAAGCTGCCAACCTGCGGACCAGGGTACTTCCATTGACCCTTTGTAGTGCAAAAAGCGCAAAACTTGCTTGCTGCGCCCACAGGGGGTTACAAAAGCTGTGCAAACGCGCAGTGGGGGTTCAAAAAGGCAGCGCGCCAGCGCGCAAAAGCGCGCGCTTGGAAGTATCCTGCTGCGGACATGTTTTTTTTTGGCGGAACCCCCTGTTCTGGGGTCGGGAGCCCCCATGCTTACCCATTTGTCCGTCCGACCGTCTGACCGTGATGAAGCCTGACGCGTCAGCAAACGGTATAGTAACTAACTCGCTTCCGTTGCCAACCAACTCGCTTCCATTGCCGCCTGTCGCTCCGTCGCGATCATTCTCCGCCTATTTTTAGTGTTGCAGGCGATGCTGCAACGAACTTGTTTTATTTAGTGCTTTGGCTTGTCTGCCGTCGTCAATAGGGGTAGAGGTGCGCCGGTCGTACAAAATCATAAAAACGAAATATAAAAATCATGAAAACAAATCAAAAACAAATCATAAAAAACCATTCTCCTGTCGTCCGTCAGGCCGAGCGCCGCATTCCGCCCTCCCTTAGATCATCTTCAAATTCCTCAGGGACTCCCTATATAGCCTTCATTGCGCGCCCTACACACCACAAACAGAAAAATCTTACAAACAATCCCAACTCCCACTCACTTTGATCACCTGCGATACCTGCCCTGGCCCCCATCCACACACCGAACGTATAATCACTTACCAAACCGCTAAAGAAATGAAAAAGTAAAAATACCATTACATCCATATTTCGCATTCCGTTCGAAAACGATTCCTCCTCACCTCCCTGCACAACCCCTAAAGAATCATAACAAAAAATTAACAAAGAAAGAAAAATTAAAAATAAATAAATCCTCACTTTCCCCCTATCCAGACACAGATAGCTATTGCGGACCCTAACAAAAAGTCACTTAACCAACCATATGCGTTTCAAACATAAGACCACATAAAAACATATAAATAATCCCTCGAATTTGATCCCTATGTAAGACTAGGCGGCCGACCACAAATAATCAAGGGAAAAACCCCCCATTAAATAATAACCACGTAATCACAGTCGCACAGCAAAGTAAATCTCAGAATGTTGAGTCGCTTGATAGAATAATGTGCCTTCAGTGATGATCCAGCATTGGGGCTTCGCGCAACTGTTAGCATAGTGTCGTGCATGTTTTGTGCCTCCCTTTTTTTCTTTCTTTTTTCTGAGTGCGTGGTTGCTGTGTGCTGTGTCAAATTGTGCGTGTGTAATATTGAGTTGTCTATCGTGGACAAATATATGATGATGTGTGTGTACTAATGATGGGTGTGGGTTTGCGGGTGTACGATGACATGTGGCGGAATAATTAATGGGATAAGTGTGTGAGATATCGTAAATTCGAGTCACATGGCCTATGGGGGGGGTGGCGGGAATAGTCGTTGTCTCTATCGCCCTCCTCCCTCGGACTCTTCACCCCCCTACTTCCCGTTTGCCTCTCCCCCCCCCCTCCCCCCCCCCCCGTATTCCCCCCCCCTCTTTAGCCCTACCGTGTCCCCTCTCCCCTTTTTTCTCCTACTCCCTCCTCCTCTTCTCCACCTCCCTCTCTTTTTCCCTCGCCTTCTTCCCCTCTCTCTTTCTCCTCCCTCCCCTTCCTCTCCCTTCCTCCCTTCCCTCTTCCCCTCCTGCCCCTTCTCCCTCTCCTATCTCTTCCCTCACCCTATTCCGCCCACCCCCCCCCCTCCCCCCCCTCCCTCCCCCCCCCTCCGCCACCCCGCCCTCCCCTCCCCTTTCCTCCCCCCCACGACCTCGTGCCTCAGCGATCCCCTCTTCCCCCTCACCTAGTTCTTCAGATTCTCTCTCCCATTTCTGTCGACCCCCCCCCCCCCCTCCCTCCCCCCTCCCCCCCGCCCAGTCACCTTTCTTCCTCTGCGTCCACGTCCCTTCTGATGGTTACCACTTCTCACCCGCCTCCATGGTGTCATCGTCCCCCTGCATCGTGAAATTGTACATCTAGTGGTCCCCCCTATCCTTCCTCTTCCCCCCCCCCTCCCCCCTTCGGCTTGGATCCCCCTCCCCCCTCCCTTGTCCGCCTTCTCCCCCTCTCCTCCCCTTCTCCCCCTCCCCCCCCCCCTTCTCTCGATTGGCCCCTCCTGTTACTCCTCCCCCCCCTCTCCCCCGCCCCCCCCCTTCTGCTCTCCTCAGTATCCGTCCCCCTCCCTCTCCTCCCGCACTACCCTCTTTTGACTTTCCTTCTTCTTGTTTTCCTCCCGCCTCCTCCTCCCGAACCCCTCCTCTTCGATTCGATCTCTATTCCTCTTACCCTGCCCATTCAGTTGTCTCACTCCCTCCCTCACACAGAGACGCCTATGCCGAGCGAGATAGCGTGGTGTGCCGCAACCTTTTCAACCATCTCTTTCTTCCCCCCCTCCCATCATTCCCCTATCTCCTTTCCCTTCGCCCGTTGTGTCTTTCACACAACATCACATAGGCCCCGCCCACTTCTCCCCCCCCTTTCTCTCTTTTTATCCCCTCGCCCCCTTGTTCCTCACCTCCACCCCTCTCCCCCCCCCTCCTTCCTTCTCCCCCCCCACCCCCTTTTTTTCTTCGAGCCCCCCCTCACACCCCAACCTCCCCACCCCCACCGCCCTTACCCTCTCCCTCCCGCCCCACCTCCCCCCCTCCTTCTTTACCCCTTCCGGGGACATTTCCACATTCTACCCTCTCTGAATCCCCCCCCCCCTCAAAACCTACACCACCCCCCCATCAGTCATATCAGACCCCCACCCCTACCCCTTATACTCGATTCCCCCTCCACAGCCCAGTGCCCACCCCCCCACCTCCCCAACACTATTGAGAGTTGTCACCCATTCCCTTCACCATCCCCCCCCCCCCCCCCCCCCCCCCCCCCCCCCCCCCCCCCCCCTCCTCCCCCCCTCCCCCCCCCCCCCTAGCCCCTGCCCCCCTTCTCCGCTTTTTCGTCAGCCGGTCGGTCGTACTCCTCTGTTCCTCCTCCCACCCCCAATGCACCCAAACTCAACACAACCCCTAGTCAAAAAACAGACTTACACGAAACTCCTCTTACTTAAGAAGAGAGCCTGCTTTCGCTGCTGTGGATGGAGAAGACTCTAGAGACACCACCACTCAACCCTATCCTATACCTCACCCCTCGTACTGCTGACACTAAACTAAAAACACTAATACTTAGACATGGTCGATAATGATGATGATAAATAACCTTACCCCCCCCCCGCTGGAGGGGCATGAGGAGGGTGTGGGCCTCTTGTTGTCACACTGTCAAAGTTCAACACGGTCAGTAATTCATCCCAGCGCAGAAGGGAGCAGCACCGAACACGAAGACGGGTGAGGGGACGCAAGGAAGACGTAAAAGAAGGACGAAGATCGAACGGTGAAGACGAAGACCGAGTAGACGACGAAAAACGAATTACGAATGACTAATGACAATAAAAAAGGACAAATTACCCCAAAGACCAATACTAATACGAAGATAATACGATACGAAGTATCCCCAACTAATACTAATGACGTATAATTAATACTAATATAATACTAATATAATACTAATAAACTTACACATCTGATGGGCGCTGGTGGGGGTGTGAAAGATTGGCGTTCCCTTTCCCAGTAGCCTTTCTATCTTTAGGCGGCTGGCAAGGGCAGGTAGGTTGTTTCTGGGTCTGTATACAGGTAGTGAGGTGTACAGTGTAGCGTTAGTTTTTAGCCCTACTACTGTTATTTTTGGCTGGATGGGTTAGTGGAGTGTGGAGGTGTAATTGTTGGAGTCGCGATTGCAGGTGTGGGGTAGTGGGTGTGAGAGTGTCGTTAGTGGTGTGTAGAGCTGGTTTAGAGGGTTGAGCGCGATGCAGGTAGTGGGGTAGTGGGGTGTAGAGTGTAGTTAGTGGTAGTGTAGAGCTGGCAGGTTGTCTCTGAGTCGCGATGCAGGTAGTGGGGTTAGGGGGTGTGTTTTGGGTAGTGTAGCGTGTAGTAGGGGTCGTGTAGCGTGGCAGGTTGTTCTCTGAGTCGCGATTGCAGGTAGTGGGGTTTAGTGGGGTTGTAGAGGGTAGTTATGGTAGTTGTAGAGCCTGGAGGTTGTTCGGTAGTCGCGATGAGGGTAGGGGTTAGGGGGTTAGAGTGTAGTTAGTGGTAGTGTAGAGCTGGTAGATTGTGTCTGAGTCGCGATGCAGGTAGTGGGGTAGTGGGGTGTAGAGTGTAGTTAGTGGTAGTGTAGAGCTGGCAGGTTGTCTCTGAGTCGCGATGCAGGTAGTGGGGTAGTGGGGTGTAGAGTGTAGTTAGTGGTAGTGTAGAGCTGGCAGGTTGTTTCTGAGTCTGTATGCAGGTAGTGGGGTATAGAGTGTAGTTAGTGGTAGTGTAGAGCTGGTAAGTTGTTTCTGGGTCTGTATCCAGTAGTGGGGTATAGAGTGCAGCAATTAGTTTGTATCCCTACTGCTGTTGTTTGTAGCCTGTATGGGTTAGTGGAGTGTGGAGTGTGGAGTGTGGAGTGTGGACATGAAGTGTGGTGTGTGGGGAGGGGGGTTCTCCCACTAGCCTGCTATCTTTAGGCTGGCTGGCAAGGGTTGGTAGGTAGTTCTGGGTCTGTATGCAGTTAGTGGGGTAGTGGGGTAGTGAGGTAGTGGGGTATAGAGTGCAGTCAGTTAGTATGTAGGCTGGGGGCTGTGGATGTGGTAGTATGTTGTGGAGTGTGGGGAGAGATGGCTGGTTGGCTGGCTGGCAAGGGCTGGTTGGTTGTCTCTGGGTCTGTATCCAGGTAGTGGGGTGTACAGTGTGGCGTTAGTTTGTAGCCCTCCTACTGTTGTTGGTAGCCTGTATGGGTTAGTGGAGTGTGGAGTGTGGAGTGTGATGGAGAGATGGCGATTGGCAGGCAATGGCTGGTAGGTTGTCACCGGGTCTGATGCAGAGTGGGGTGTCAAGCAGGGTACTTCAAATGGCCAAATTGGCCAGCGCTTTAGCGCACTTGAAACAAAAGAACTGCGCTTTGTAGTGCAAAAAGTGCAAAAATTGCTTGCTGCG
Source organism: Chlamydomonas sp. ICE-L (assembly GCA_013435795.1). NCBI lineage: Eukaryota > Viridiplantae > Chlorophyta > Chlorophyceae > Chlamydomonadales > Chlamydomonadaceae > Chlamydomonas > Chlamydomonas sp. ICE-L. Next base: position 24,690 of record JACBWV010000646.1, read on the forward strand.
CCCACAGGGGGTTGCAAAAAACTGCGCTTGAAGCGCAGAGGGGGTCAAAAAGTCAGCGCTCAAAAGCGCAAAAGCGCGCGCTTTGATTTACCCTGGTGTGAAGGGTAGAGCTACTTTGTAGGGATGGATTCGAGAGGTGTGGAGTGTGGGGAGGGATGGCGGCATGCAATGGATGGTTTGTTGTCTCTGGGTCTATGCAGGTAGTGGGGTGTGCGGTGTAGTGAGAGTATGAAGCCCTGTGGTAGTTGTATGTCAGCTGTAGGCTGGGGATAGATTAGTGAAGTGTGGGGAGGTGTGGTGTGGATGGGGTACTGGAGTGTGGAGCGTGTGGTATGGATGGGTTACTAGAGTGTGGAGTGTAGAGTGTGGTGAGGTATTGTGGCATGCAATGGCTGGTAGGTTGTCTTTGGGTCTGTATGCAGGTTGTGGAGTGTATAGTGTAGCGTGAGTTTGAATTCCTGTGGCAGTTGGATATCGGCAGTAGGCTAGGAATGGGGTAGTGAAGTGTGGAGTGTGTGGTAATGATAACGCCTGGTGGGGCGTGGTGTTAAGGGAGCCCGTTGTACGCGGGTAGGGAGCTGTCTTCTACCTAAACTGGACAAGCTACCATCGCGGTTGATAACGCTCTGCAACGCCAAGAGTGACCGAAGGGGGGATCGAACCCCCGACTCTTCATCCTCATAGTGATTTGGTCTAGACCAATGTATATCACAGTAAAGGGCTGAGTGTGTGGCATGGATGGGGTAGTGAGGTGTAGACTACGGTGAGGGATGGTGGCAGGCAATGGCTGATAGGTTGTCACCGGGTCGATATGCAGGTAGTGGGATGAAAATGGTAGAGCTACTTTGTAGTCTTCTGGGAGTTGAAAGTAGGCTGTAGCTGCTTGGGCAGTGGGGTTACTTTACATAGCTTCAGCCAGCAATTTGGCTGCTCACTTGCATGTTATGCCAATACGCCATGCCATGCCATGTTATGGCATGCCATGCCAAAGTTAAATACAAAACCTTTATAATTCATATCGCTTTAACCTGGCTTTAACTAAACAAATTTAACTAAACAAATTTAACTAAACAAATTTAAGTAAACAAACCCATAAAAATTAATGTGTTCTTGTATACGGTACACATATAACTATCAATGGAGAGTTTGATCCTGGCTCAAGATGAACTCTGGCGGTATGCTAACCTTACATGGGTGTGTGAGCAAATGCTGGCAATTTGGCTGCTTGCTTGCATGTTATGCTACCACTGGCTGTAAAAATACAGAGAGAGAGGAGGGGTATCCATTTGGTTTGGACAAGGGTAGCCAAATGGTGCCTGCCAGCCTGGATCCTGCCCTAGTTCAGACATGGTTTATTCATGTGGGAGTTGCATGTATGCTGTCGCTGCCTAGTCGGTAGAGTGTAGAGTTTAGCTGCCCAGGTAGTGGGGGGTAGGTTTAGGGTTCAGGGTTGAGGATTTAGGATGTAGGGTTTATGGTTAGGGTTTAGCTCCTAAGGTCCTCCCATCTTCCTAATGAGGCCACTCAGTATCAGACCATGAAACCAATAACAAACTTTTACATACCAGTTGTTTCATCATGAGGGGTGGAGAGTTTAGCTGCCCAGGTAGTGCCCAAGTAGAGTGTAGCTCCTAATGTCCTCCCGTTTTCCTAATGAGCCCACTCAATGATAGACCATGAGACCAATAACGGACATGGACATCCAAGCAACACGTACACTAACCCACAAACTTCAGAGGGCACCCCAGCACCAAATCACTAAATGACACGGACTTTCAGCCAACACGTACACTTACCCACAAACTCTAGTGGGGGGTGGACACCCAGGGAAGACGCACCCCAGGACCCAAACACTTAACTAACATGGACGTCTAACCAACACATACACTTACCCACAAACTTCAGAGGGCACCCCAGCACCAAATCACTAAATGACACTGACGCCCAGCCAACACGTGCACTTACCCACAAACTCCAGTGGGGGGTGGACACCCAGGGGAGACGCACCCCAGGACCCAAACACTAACTAACATGGACGTCTTACCAACACAACACTTACCCACAAACTCCAGAGGGGGGTTGGACACCCAAGGGAGACGCAGCCCAGCACCAAACCACAAGATGACATGGACGTCCAACCGACACATTCACGTAACCACAATCTCCGGAAGGGGGTTGGACACCCCGGTGGAACGCACCCCTGCGCTAGACCACCGAGTAACATGTACGTCCAACCAACTCGTACACTTACCCACAATCTCCAGAGGGGGGTTGGACACCCAGGGGAGACGCAGCCCAGCACCCAAACACTAACTAACATGGACGTCTAACCAACTCGTGCACTTACCCACAAACTTCAGAGGGGGGTTGGGAACCCAGGGGGGCACCACCCCAGCAGGGACCTCTTGAGGCAAAGTAATGTAAAGGTCCTCCGGACTTCTCAGTGCTCCATTAATAGCCCCCATGCTGGTGATCTTCATAGTCTTGCCAAGAACCCCCATGTTGTCGGTCTTCACAATTTTGACAGTATTGGCGGTAAGCTTAGGTTCCTTGTCCGCTTCTTCCAGCGCACCCCCCTCCATCCTGAAAGGATGAGGTTTGTTGGTAACAATAAAGTTGTCTTCACCGCACACAGTGGTGTTCTTGCAAAGGGCCCCCATGTTGTTGGTCTTCACATTATTGACAGTATTGACAGTATTAACAGTATTGACAGTACTGACAGTATTAACAGTATTGACAGTATTGACAGTATTGACAGTATTAACAGTATTGACAGTATTAACAGTATTGACAGTACTGACAGTATTAACAATATTGACAGTATTGACAGTATTAACAGTATTGACAGAATTAACAGTATTGACAGTATTGACAGTATTGACAGTATTAACAGTATTGACAGTATTGACAGTATTAACAGTATTGACAGTATTGACGCAGAGCTTGGGGTCATTGTCCGCTTCTTCCAGCGCACCCCCCTTCATCCTGAGGGGAAGTAGTTTGTTGGTAACAATGAGTTGAATTCACAACAAACACTGTTTTCACAACAAACAGTTTTATAATTGCAAGCAAAGGGCCCCCATGTTGTTGGTCTTCACAATTTTGACAGTAGTGTCAAAGAGTTTGGGGGTCTTTGTCCACTCCTGAGAGGATGAGGTTTGTTGGTAACAATGAGTTGAATTCACAACAAACACTGTTTTCACAACACTCAGTTGTATTCTTGCAAAGGGCCCCCATCACATGTTGTTGGTCTTCACAATTTTGACAGTATCGATGCTGAGTTTGGTTTCCTTGTCCGCTTTTTCCACCCCCTCCATCCTGAGAGTATATGGTCAGATGGTAACAAATAAGTTGTATTCACGACAAACAGTTTTATTTACAACAAACAGTTGTAATCTTGCCTAGGTCCCCCAATTTTTTGGTCTCCACAGTATTGGCAGTATTGACAGTATTGACGCAGAGTTTGAGGTCCGTATCCGCTTCTCCCAGCGCCCCCCCCTCCATCTTGAGAATATGTGGTTGGTTGGTAACAAACAGTTGTATTCACAACACAAAGTTGTATTATTGCAAAGGGCCTCATGTTGTTGTTCTTCACAGTCTTGTTTAGGGTTTAGGGTTTAGGGTGTAGGGTGTAAGGTTTAGGGTTTGGTATTAGTATTTGTATGTGTATTTGTTAGTTTAGGGTTTTAGGGTTTTAGGGTTTAGTATTAGTATTAGTATTGACGCTAAGTTTGGGGTCTTTGTCCGCTTGTTCCAGCGCACGACCCTCCATCCTGATAATATATGTTTGGTCGTTGTCAACCGCGATGGTAGCTTGTCCAGTTGAGGTAGGAGACCGCTCCCCACCCGCGTACGACGGGCTCCCTTTTAACACCACGCCCCACCAGGCGTTATCATTACCTTTTTTTATTTTTGGTAACAATAAAGTTGTATTCACCGCACACAGTGGTGTTCTTGCTAAGGGCCCCCATGTTGTTGGTCTTCACAGTATTGACAGTAATGACAGTATTAACAGTATTGACAGTATTGACGCAGAGCTTGGGGTCATTGTCCGCTTCTTCCAGCGCACCCCCCTTCATCCTGAGGGGAAGTAGTTTGTTGGTAACAATGAGTTGAATTCACAACAAACACTGTTTTCACAACAAACAGTTTTATAATTGCAAGCAAAGGGCCCCCATGTTGTAGGTCTTCACAATTTTGACAGTAGTGTCAAAGAGTTTGGGGGTCTTTGTCCACTCCTGAGAGGATGAGGTTTGTTGGCAACAATGAGTTGAATTCACAACAAACACTGTTTTCACAACACACAGTCTTATTATTGCAAGCAAAGGGCCCCCATGTTGTTGGTCTTCACAATTTTGACAGTAGTGTCAAAGAGTTTGGGGGTCTTTGTCCACTCCTGAGAGGATGAGGTTTGTTGGTAACAATGAGTTGAATTCACAACAAACACTGTTTTCACAACACACAGTCTTATTATTGCAAGCAAAGGGCCCCCATGTTGTTGGTCTCCACAATTTTGACAGTAGTGTCAAAGATTTTGGGGGTCCTTGTCCACTCCTTCCAGCGCACCCCCTTCCATTCTGAGAAAATATACATAGTACAACTTGGTGAATATAAAATATATCCTCCAGTTAGCGATTTGGATGCTTGCCATCTTTGTCAGTAAAATATATTCAAAGGGAGAATGCGAGCTTTATCAAAACTATCAATAGCCAATCAAAAATATAAGCATTCCTATGAAGATACAATCAAAATGTGCTTGCCCATCGGCAGCAGCCTGTGCTGTGTTGAGAGTGCTGGCCTCAGCAGGTAGCGAGACGTAATATCACTCCCCCCCAGGGAGCTTATGTGTCTTTGGCATTAAAAATCATCTCTAGTACTTAGGAGGATGTAAACATTATCAAAACAATCAACAGTCAATCAAACATATAAGCATTCCTATCAAAATACAAGCAAAAGGGAGAATGCTACCGAAATCAAGTCAATCCAAAATCAATCAAAAATTTAAGCATTCCTATCAACATATAATCAAAATTTACTTGCCCATCAGCAGCAGCCTGTTCTGTGTTGAGAGTGCTGGCCTTGTGTGGCGAGACGCAGTAACACTCCCCCCAGGGAGCTTATGGGTAATTACTTGTACTAGGGAGAATGTTACCGTTATCAAGTCAATCCAAAATCAATCAAAAATATAAGCATTCCTATCAACATATAATCAAAATGTACTTGCCCATCAGCAGCAGCCTGTTCTGTGTTGGGAGTGCGGGCCTCAGTAGGTGGCGAGACGTAATAACACTCCCCCCCAGGGAGCATAAGGGTATTTGGCAGTCCAATTCATTACTTGTACTAGGGAGAATGTTACCGTTATCAAAACAATCAAAAATCTACGCATGCTTGTAAAAATATAATAAATAAGAACTTGCCCGTCAGCAGCGGCCTGTACTGTGTTGGGAGTGCTGGCCTTATGTGGCGAGACATAGTCAAACTCCCCCCCAGGGAGCATATGTCTTCGGCAGTAAAATTCATCACTATTACAAGGGAGAATGTACACGTTATCGAAAATCAATCAAAAACAACCAAAAATGTAGTCATTCCAATAAAATTATAATTTAAATGGACTTGCCCGTCAGCAGCAGCTTGTTCTGTGTCGGGAGTGCTGTCCTCAGTAGGTGGCGAGACGTAATAACTGTCCCCCCCCGGGAGCTTATGGGTGGCGACTCCAGCTGGCACAGTGGGCTCCACCCCGTACTCATTGGTGGGTGGAGTGATGGGGTCCCCAGCTTGCAATGACCTGTAGCTCGCCCCCAGGGTTGGCGTGGCCTTCACGTGGGCCCCCCCCAAAGTTGGCGCGGCCTCTGTGGAGCTGGCCTCGGCTTGGGAGGACGAATTCCTCACCCCCATGTGGTCGGCTGCAGTTCCTGCTGGAATCTCCTCCTCCACCCGGTACTCGTCATCAGGTGTACTGAAGGGGCCCTCCATTTGGGTGACCACCACCATGGGCAGCATACCCCCACTGGACGTCCTTTTCAGGTGTTTGGCGTGGGACCCACACCCACTGCCGGTACTAGAGGTTCTCCTGATTAGGCTGCTTCTGTACCCAGCCCCGTTCGAGGTCCTGGTTAGGACGCACGGGTCTTGAGACCCCACCTCACTCTGGACTCTGTGTATGACAAAGTCATCACCCCCGTTTGAATCCCTTGCTAAGATCTCTGTGTGGGAGTCTCCTCCCAGGCTAGATTGCCTGCTGCGGGGACTGCCCTGCTGAGCTGTCAAGGACAGCTCCTGCCCATTCGACTCCCTTGCTAGGTGCTCAATGTGGGAATCCCCTCCAAGGCTTGATTGCTTGGTGAGGGCACTGCCCCGCTGAGAGGCTGTAGACAGCTGATGATCGACCAGTGGAGTCTCAGGCAGTGGAGAGGGGGGTTGGGCACGATACGGGCAGTGGGTAGGTGGGTGGAGTAAAAATGTGTCCTCATCTATTTCAAACGAGCTCCGCCAAGAGACTGCGCTACTGTAGCGGCTGACAAGACTGGGTGCGTTGCTTACAACACTGCATCCCTTGTTGCTCCTCGGGACATACCCAGGGCTACTTGAGCGATTGCCGTCGCCTTCGTTGCTTTTGTCGCCAGTGTTGGGGAGGCCCTGGTGGTATGGCACATAGATAGGAGCCTTGATGGGGGCATGGTGCATGTTAAACACGCTTTTCTGGTTGTTGTTGAAGGTGCGGCCGTAGAGCTTTTTGCCAGGCTTGGGGATGAGCAGGCTGGTGGGGGAAGTGCCCTGACCTTGATAGTAACTGTTGCCGCGATGATCACCATAGGTTCTGGAGCAAGGGGTGCTAGAGGACCGGGTGACCTTGCTGCTCTGATCGCCATTGCTGCTGGTGCTGCTCCGTTGAGTGATGGGAGTGCGTGCAGAGCTGCTAATAGCAGGGCCCGTGTGAGTGTTGTATGTGCTCTTCTTGAAGATGCTGCTGGAGTTGTATTTGTAAGAGCGGCCGCGGTGTCTGTAAGGCAGAGGGATAGGGGTGCTGATGGTGCGAGCGATCTTGCTGCTCTGGCCACTGTTGTTGGTGATATCATTTTGGCCGAAGGGTATGGCGACCGGGCGGGTGCGGCCGTCCGTTAGAGCGCCAGTTGTGGGGCGCCTGGCAACAGGACGTGCGTCGGTGTGTGCGGGAGACGTACCTGCAGTGAGATAGATGAGGGCTAGGGTTGAGGGTTGAGGGGTGAGAGGTGAGGGGTGGGGGGTGGGTGGACGGGTGGATGCTGGTGGTTTCGGTTGTCGGTGTGGGGGTGCCGCCATCCATGAGCGCACCAGTTGTGGGGCGCCTGGCAACAGGACGTGCGCCGGTGTGCGCAGGAGACGTACCTGCAGAGAGAGAGATGAGAGCGAGGGGTAAGGTGAGGGGAGAGGGGTGAGATGAGGGTGAGGGACGAGGGGCGAAGGGTGAGGGGTGGGGGGCTGAGGGGTGAGGGGTGAGAGGTGAGGGGACCAGGTGAGGGGTGGGTGGATGGGTGGATGGGTGGATGTTGGTGGGTTTGGTTGTGGGTGTGTGGAAGCCGCCGTCCATGGGCGTGCCAGAGGGGCCCAGTCGAGGGGTGGGTGGATGGGTGGATGGGTGGATGTTGGTGGGTTTGGTTGTGGGTGTGTGGAAGCCACCGTCCATGGGCGTGCCAGATGGTAGAGGTGGGTCCCTGGCAGTAGGAAATGTGTTAAGTGCATGTGGGAGGCGTATTTCCAGATAAGTATTCCCAGATAGATAGAGGTGAGGGTGAGGGGTGAGGGGTGGGTGCTGCTGCAGAGAGATAGAGGTGAGGGTGAGGGGTGAGGGGTGGGTGCTGCTGCAGAGAGATAGAGGTGAGGGTGAGGGGTCAGGGGTGGGTGCTGCTGCAGAGAGATAGAGGTGAGGGTGAGGGGTGAGGGGTGGGTGCTGCTGCAGAGAGATAGAGGTGAGGGTGAGGGGTGAGGGGTGGGTGCTGCTGCAGAGAGATAGAGGTGAGGGTGAGGGGTGGGGGGTGGGTGGATGCTGGTGGGTTTGTTTGTGGGTGTGGGATTGTGACCATCCCCAAGCATGCCAGTTGTGTATCGCGGCAGACTGGCAGTACGAAGGATGTTGGTGCGCGTGGGAGGCGTATCTGCAGAGTGAGATAGAGAGAGATGGGGGGTGAGGGATGAGGGGTGAGGGGTGAGGGGTGAGGGGTGAGGGGTGAGGGGTGAGGGTGAGAGGAGAGAGATGAGGGATGAGGGATGAGAGGTGAGGGGTGAGGGGTGAGGGGTGAGGGATGAGGGGTGAGGGATGAGGGATGAGAGGTGAGGGGTGAGGGATGAGGGGTGAGGAGTGAGGGGTGAGGGGTGAGGAGTGGGGGGTGGAGGGTGGGGGGTGAGGGTTGAGGGGTGGGGGGTGGGGGGTGAGGGGATGGGTGGATGCTGGTGGGGTTGGTTGTGTGTGTGGGGGGTGCCACCATCCTTGAGCCTGCCAGTTTTGGGAAGTGGCCGCCTGGCAGTAGGAAGTGTGTCAGTGTGTGCGGGAGGCATATCTGCGGAGAGATAGAGATGAGGGTGCGGGGTGGGTGGATGCTTGTTGGTTTGTTTGTGGGTGTGGGATTGTGACCATCCACAAGCATGCCAGTTGTGTATCGCGGCAGACTGGCAGTAGGAAGTGTGTCGGTGTGTGCGGGAGGCATATCTGCGGAGAGAGAAAGAGAAAGATGAGGGGTGAGGTGAGAGGGTGGAGGATGGAGGTGAGAGGTTGAGAGGGTGGAGGAGGCATGGATGGAGGCGGGGGAAATGTGGATGGGGTGGAGATGGATGGGTCTAGGGTTCTCAGGTGTTGGGGAGTTCTCTAACACAAGGCCCTCTTGGACAGGAAGTGTGCCTCAAACCACCCCACTGCTGTGGCAGACTTGTTGAGACCAGACTCCATGGGTAGGGAAACATGTTTGCTGAAGGCTGCAGGTCCTTGTGAAGGAATCCTCACCAAGGCATCACTCCTGTTTCTATCACTATTGTTTTAAAATCTTGTTTTATAATCTTGTTTTATAAGTAAATCAGTGCCAATCTTGTTTTTAACACGTCACTACAGTTGTATAATCTACCATTACTCACTCAGTTTTATTATCTATCATTACTGTCCCTACAGTTTTATAATCTTGCTTTATAATCATGTGCTTATGATCTGCCATTACAGTTTAATAATCTATCATTACTGTCACTACAGTTTAATAATCTATCATCACTGTCACTACAGTTGTATAATATATAATTCCTGTCACTACAGTTTTATAATCTTGCTTTATAATCATGTGATTGTAATCTGCCATTACAGTTTAATAATCTACCATTACTAACTACAGTTTAATAATGTATCATAACTGTCACTACAGTTTTTTAATCTTGCTTTATGATCATGTGCTTATGATCTGCCATTACAGTGGTACCATCTGTCATTACTGTCACTACAGTTTCATTATGTATCATAACTATCACTACAGTTTTATAATCTTGCTTTATGATCATGTGCTTATGATCTGCCATTACAGTGGTACCATCTGTCATTACTGTCACTACAGTTTCATTATGTATCATAACTGTCACTACAGTTTTATAATCTTGCTTTATAATCATGTGCTTATGATCTGCCATTACAGCGGTACCATCTGTCATTACTGTCACTACAGTTTCATTATGTATCATAACTGTCACTACATTTTTATAATCTTGCTTTATAATCATGTGCTTATAATCTGCCATTACAGTGGTATCATCTGTCACTACTGTCACTACAGTTTTATTATGTATCATAACTGCGTAGGGAACGGCAAATAATATTAGTGTTAAAAAAAAAGTGTCATAGTAATATTAGTTTTTCAAATAAATTCGAAATTCTGGTGAGATGGCTCGTCCGAAAACTATTATACTATAATATATAATAGTATTTATTCACTAATACTATATAACATAGCCGACCCCTATTACTGTCACTACAGTTGTATAATCTGTCATAGTGGTCATTACAGTTTTTTAATCTGCATTGTTCGATGTTCAGTTCACCAGTACTTGTTTCTAAAACTGTCTATACTATTGTTTCTTTCATATCCCAGAGGAATGTTGGTGCAGGCATTGGTGTGTATCCATATGTTCAGTTCACCAGTGCTTGTTTCTTAAACTGCCTATTCTGTTGTTTCTTTCATCTCCCAGTGGATTGTTGGTGAGGACAACAGTGCGTTGTCTTATGTTCAGGGATCGGCAACTAATCTTATTGTTTGAAAAACTAATATTCACTAATATTATTTTAGTGTCACAATACAATTAGTTTTTTGAATAAATTCGAAATTCTGGTGAGACGGCTCGTTCGACTAATATTATGTAATGTTATATAATATTATTTATTCACTAATATTATGTAACATAGCCGACCCCTACTTCTGTTCAATTCACCGGTGCTTGGCATCTGCATCATGCCGCACGGCATAGTATAGGCCTGCAAGCTATTGCAGCACATTCACCTCACCTCAGACATGAGCCTAATCAAAAATGGGTGAATCCTGGAGTGCTCGCGATGATAATACACTTAAACAATACATACATACAAGGATACACACAATAAAAATAAAAACATTCAAGGACACATAAAACAAGTCCTATGCAGTGTCACAAGCGACGCGGAAAATTGGCGGAGTGTGTTGGCAACGGAACGAAAGGTGGCAACGATGGAGCTGACCGAAGCGAGTTAGTTACGCTAACGTTGGCTGACGTGTCAGGCTTCAAGCAAGTTTTTTCCGGTCGGATTACCGGAAAATGGGTAATCACAGGGCTCCTCCCCCTTTTGAAAGAGGGGGGCGCCGATCGAAAAAATACTTACATACAGAATACATACATACAAAAATACATAAGACAAGAAAGAGGCAACAGGGCAAGGAGGCAGACAAGGAAAAAAAGACAGGACAGACAGACAGACAGGCATACGACATACAGGCATGACATACAGACATACAGACAGACATACATACATACATACAGATCAGTACATACAGACAGACAGCAGACAGACCAGACCACACAGACAGACAGACATCACGATACAGGACATTACATTTACATAATACATACAGAATTACATACATGCATGCATGGCCATGCAGGCATGCATGAAGCATACAGCAGACAGAACAGACAGACAGACAGATCAGACAGTTGAATACCTAAGGACCGACAGACATACAGACATTACATACATAAGTACATACATACAACATTACATACATACAACATACAACATGACATACATACAGACATACAGACATACAGACATACAGACAGTACAGTACATCTACATTAAAACATACGTAATAACATACTTAATATAATAGGCATACCAAACCTTCTACAGCATCTGTTGGCGTCGGAACATGCGGCAGGCTCGTACCGTAGCCAAGCATCGTGCCCCTGCAGGCACCTTACCTCATTGGGGCTCGCCTCCCATCCAAATCTGCCTTGTGGAGGGTTCATGACCTGTGGGTGTGGGTGTGGGTGTGGGTGTCTTGATGAGGGGTTACGACCAGTGGGATCTATATTATGTGGTTCATATACCTCTATATATTTACAGTCTGTGAACCCTTCTTTTACTTGTGAAAGGAATGTCAGCCCATGAGGTGGGTCTTCCGGCACAAACCAGCGACACCGAGGATTCAGTTTGAATGGCGTTGCCATTCATACAAAAGATAGGATAGCTAGAAGAAGTAGAAGCTCCCCAGAAGTTGTGGTGTGGGGCTTGTCTTGGGTCAACACTCAACACTGGCCTACCCATATAAACCCGATGATCAAACATAGATAATACCGTTATGAGCTATACATAGTTGAGATATGTGTTTACGTTTGCCAGTGGGGGGGAAGTAATGCCCTAAGGACAGGTTGACAGCAGTGCTTTTCTTTTCAGCTCTCTGTCACCCGTCATGGTCGCACTGTCTAGGTTAAGTAGCAGCCCATTCTCTACCACCGTAAGACAGGGCTCCCTTAATCCTACGCCCCACCAGGCATTATCATTCATCTTCAGCTACCAGCAGTAGCTTCTAGGCAGCTCCCCTGGAGTGCTAGCCAGCCAAACCTGTAGCAACAGGCTGCATCCGGAAGTTGACATAGCCAGCTTTCCAGTGCTGTTGAATTCTTGAAGCTTGGCTCAGTGGCTGGCTGAATGACCTGCCTAGAAGCTGCTGCTCGTAGCTGAAGAGAAAAGCGCTGGCCGAAAGTCGTACCCGATGACAATTGTAATGTAGTATGTAGTATGTAAGCTACAGTCCAGGGGTGGGCCAAATAGGCTATCGAAACACGCCAACCGTGACAGGGAGGGCTTACAAGAAAGGGGCATTGATGAGCTGAACCCCAAACAATCGTTTTACCGACAGGGGGGGTGAGTTCGTACTAGACTGATAAAAAGCGAATTCTGAAGTCATAATTACATCGCCAATGCAATTTAATATCTGAGTCGGGGAAACCGAATAAACCCAACATGGTAGACTTTATCCAGCATACGCGCATGCATGCAAACGGGAGGTTTCCCTCAATCTCGTGTCCTGTTGGAGCTCGTACTACTTTTAATTTTACAAATTTCAATGTATGTCAGATTTAAACCTACCTCAGCCCCTACCTTCAGTGTTATGTCAAATCTGAACCTAGCTCCGCCCCTACCTTCAGTTTTATGTTATATCTGAACCTAACTCCACCACTACCTTCAGTTTTATGTCGTATCTGAACCTAACTCCACCACAACCTTCAGTTTTAAGTCATACCTGAACCTACCTCAGCCCTTACCTTCAATTTTATGTCATACCTGAACCTAACTCCGCCCCTACCTTCAGTTTTATGTCATACCTGAACCTAACTCCACCACTACCTTCAGTTTTATGTCATATCTGATACTAACTCCACCACTACCTTCAATTGTATGTCATATCTGAACCTACCTTCACCTTTACCTTCAGTCACATGTTTATGTAATATCTGAACCTTACTACACCACTACCAACAATTTTACGTAATATATGAACTTACCTCTGCCCCTACCTTCAGTTACATGTCATATCTGAACCTAACTTGGCCCCTACCTTCAAGTTTATGTAATATCTTAACCTATCTCCCCCCTACCTTCTATTGTATGTGATATCTGAACCTACCTCCGCCCCTTCCAATCTGAACCTAGCTCCGCCCCTACCTTCAGTTGTATGTCATATCTGAACCTACCTCCGCCCCTACCTTCTATTATATGTCATATCTGAACCTACGGCTGCCCCTACCTTCCATTTTATGAAATATCTGAACCTACCTCCGCCCTTACCAACAATTTCACGTAATATATGAACTTACCTCTGCCCCTACCTTCAGTTACATGTCATGTCTGAACCTAACTTGGCCCCTACCTTCAATTCTATGTAATATCTTAACCTATCTTCCCCCTACCTTCTATTGTATGTCATATCTGAACCTACCTCCGCCCCTATCTTCAATTCTATGAAATATCTGAACCTACCGCTGCCCTTCCATTCAATTGTATGTTGTACCTGAACCTAACTCCGCCTCTACCTTCCATTTGATGTAATATCTGAACCTACCTCCGCCACTATCTTCTATTCTATGTTAAATCTGAGCCTACCTCGGCCCTTAACTTTAATTGTAAGTAATGTCTGGCCCTACCTCTGCCACCACCTTCAATTCTATGTCATATCTGAACCTACCTCCGCCCCTTCCACTGGTTCATGAGGACTGATCTGGAACTCCTCAGTGTGCTGCTTTGCCAGTGAAGTGCAGCACACCAAAGTTTCCTTGAGTGACTTGAAAGCAGCTCGCACTCTGGAGACGGGGGTGGTACAAGTCTTAACCTTTGGATTCTGCTTCTGTTGCTGCTGCTGCTGCTGCTGCTGCTGCTTTTTCAGGGGGAGCTTCTGTTGGATTTCTTCTATTTGGTCGTGGTCGCAAGTGCTGCCAGAAGCTGCTCCAGGCATCAGGGTGTGCATGTCCTCTGTAGCTGCGGTCTTGCCCTTACTGCTAGTACAGTCGCCAGCATGCACAGTGGCTATGTTGCTCGAGGGACCTGGTGATGGAACTCCCAGTTTGGTCCTTGTGCCGTCGGCAGGGAAGATCCACTCTTGGTTTTCACTCATCACGAGAGCTGCAATATAATATGAGTGCAGATATTTGGTAAATACAACAACGTGAAAATATATAATACAAAAAACATATATAGGGCAAAATGTATTTAAAAAAACAGATAGAAGGCCTATATTTGCTCGGATAGGGGAAGTTATAAGGACCTAGCTAGCTGGTGGTGATGACACACCCAGTTTAGTCCTGGTGACATCATCAGGGAAGATATTTTCTTGGGCTCCACTCATTTCTAGAGCTGCCAGTGCATACGAGATGAATGAAATAAATAAAGAGCACGCCTTGTTACGAGGCGGGAGGTTGAGGGGGCCAGATCGTTTACTTGCACTGGGGGCAACCCCCAATACACAAGAAATTCACATGCGCGCTTTTTGTATAGTTCATCCATAATCAATATTTTGTGACAGGAATTTCACCTCAGCCAGGAGTTGGTCCCTCAGGCCAAAGCTTTTCTACGAGCAGCAGCTTCTAAACAGCTCCCTGTGCAAGCCACTTGGTTAAGAGATTTCAACAGTTCTAGACAGCTAATTACGGAAGCTTCCAGATGCACGAGGTTGAGTTTCCCTGTATGAATAGCTACCGGCAGTCAGGGGGTCTGACTAGAAGCTGCTGCTCGCAGCTGAAAAGAGAAACAGCACTGCAGGCTTTTTCGGATTGCACTTCGATCAAGCTTGAATTGGTCACGATGGGCAATTTGTTCAAGACTGGTGTCAGTTTTCTCGAGTGCCGTAGATTCGTAGATAGTTTGAAGCTGGTAGGGCTTCAAAATAATTGACTGTTGTCGAAATCTGGACGATAATAGCCTAGTCTATCGCTAAGTCCACAGTTTGTTTGTTATCGAGATCGACCTTGTGAGTTGCAAATAAAACAATTCAGATAGATCTCAGATATTTTTACGGAACTCAGTTATAATGAAAAAACTATGAGCGATAATTCGCGTTCAGATTCTGGCATCACCAATCCTGCATTATTCGTGGTGCATCAATTCGCTTCGAACTTGAGAAGCACGACTTCGTGACATAATTACAATACATTGCCATCGACAGGCCATTGTTGGTTCAAGACAATCCCGCTACCCAACATCCGGGAGGGGTCTTGCAACAAATCCTCAGAAAAAGAAAGGCAATATTGCAGCAAGCGAGCTAAGGATGACTTTATGGGAGAATGAAAAAGAAAAAAGATAACGCCTGAAAGGACGTGGTGTCAAGGTAGGGGACCCTCTCGTTCGCCGCAGCTGGAGAAAGACAAGAGTAGAAGCCTTGATTGGTTTCGTTTACCTGAAATATCTGGAAGGGCAGAGTAGCTATAGCTAGGAGATCGAAAGCAGCTTGGTAACTTAAATGGCCAGGAAACCATGAACAATATAGCGATTCAAGATGCCAACGACTATATGTCCCATCTCCATACCGCGAAATAAAATTGGCATTGGCAGGCCAGTTCTGACGCAAGACAAGCCACCTCCACAACTTTCGGGGGGGGGGGGGGTTCCAACCATCCGCATATGATATTTACAAGGTGAAAGGTGAAAATGGTGGACTGCATCTACCCACCTATAGCTTGAGACCCTTGAGTTTTTCGTCAACGCCGGCGACTGACGAATGACAACCTCGGTGACTATAGCTAGCTCCGGCTTACGCTATGGTGTCCTTAACTTCACGTCCTGTGAGTAACGGTTCTACACGGATGTAACAATTTCAATTTCAATTTCAATGACAACCTGCTTCAATGGAGACTTTTTTTTGCTGTGACAATATTTGCGTCAAGTGCTGCAGTAATAACCAGCAGCTGCGATAAATACAACAATGAGCGGAGTCACCAGCTATCTGGATAAATAGCTAGTGGCCTCTTTCTTATCTAGGTAGAGATAGCTGCTTGCAGCACTGCTAGTTGACTGGTCTGCTTGGGCCAATTTAATAACCGGTATTTGTCGATGTCAATGTTGCTAGCAGTTATTAGGCGAGTACTCGAGCAGCTTACTTGTATCATGCGGTGGCGGAATGACACTTGTCACTTTATTCAGAGACCTGCTGTCAAAAGAAAAGAGGTAGGGCCCCAATGCATTGGCATATCATGGTAGAAGTTACTTTTCGATGAGAAGACGCCTCTCGCTCGGGGGGGGGGGGGGGGGGGGGGGGGGGGGTGGGGTGGGGGGGGGTAGTAATTATATGGTGTTCGATTTGCTCTTTCGTGTTGTCATTCGCTCATGTCGCTGTACATCACCGTTGCAGGTTGAATGATCGTGATTCGTGACCCGTTAGCTGCTCAGTGCGTCAGCCGACTGTCCAATCATCTGCAACTATTACTGCCATAATCTGCCACCGCGATTAATGTGAATGCATATCTTAGACCTGCAGAGGGTATTTCCCAAGGGTGGTGGTTGGTGGTGGTGGTGGGCTGGGCTGGGCGGTGGGGTGGGGTGGGGTGGGGGGGCAGGAAGGCAGATTTGGACCTCATCAAAACGGTCTCCGGTGCAGATGGGGGTTGGATTTTTGGAAGTTTCAGACAAAAGGAGGGGAAGAATAAAGTTTTTAAAAACTGTTTATCCACCCTCCACCCCCCCTCGGTATTTCCCGCAATTAATTTGCGCAAATATTATTCACCTGCTTTACAAGGTTATCATCGCAACTCAAATTATTTCCGTTTGAAAACCTTACAATAGTCAAACAAGTTGCGATTTTTGGAATTTGGGGGGGAAACATGTGTTACAGTAGATCTCGCTATCATCCTCCCGATCGGGAGCATCAGCTTCATCATCTACAGATATTGATCGAGGAATCATGTTGCCGTTGTCATAATATGAAGATATGAAGAAAATAGAGATACCGACAGATACAGCCTTGTGTCTGCGATTAACAGACTCCGAGATCCGACTTCGAGATTCGAAGCGCGCGCAATACATTCCAGGATGGCATCTTCTCACGTGGACTGTTACGAACGTCGCTGACAGTTATATAACAGCTCGGTTGTGTGGGGTGTTTTGGGGGCTAGCGGGTGATTAACTCTTCCACAAACAATGTAGACGCCAATAGGCATGGCTTAAGCAGTAGGGAAAGTGATCGCTCGCTCACCTGGAGCTCAGCATCTCACTCAATCGGCAGCTCATCCGCCACTTTCATCTCTCGTAAAAGTGTACCCCTCCTAGTGGCGTGTCCCCAAATGCCTCGTTTCGATTTCCCAAATCTTGTGCCTCGAAGTGATCTAACGCGTGCCTGTCGAACCCCCACCCAAATTCTCCGACACTTGCTATTCCTTCCTCCCCTTATTCGCATCTACCTGCAGCCTGCCGTTGCCCAGATCCTTTCCGCGCCCCCCTCCCTTCTCGGGTCCATGCGCACGAAATAATTTCGACAGCTGACTTCTGGCAGACCCCCCCTTAGCCCTCCCCCCCCATTCCACACAATGTTCGTCAACAACCAAACCAACAGCAAGGCCCCGGCACCGTCCAATCGCCCCGCCATGCCCCCCGTGGTGAAACACCTCAGCATGATGTTGCATGCCTCAGCTGTCATTATGGCCCTTTCCATTGCCTTCCTCCTTTTCGACGGAACACTCTTTGCCTGGCACCCGCTGTTCATGTCGGTCGGCTACCTCCTCTTCATGGCAGAGGGGTTGCTGAGTGCGGTGATGTTCAGACACATGGATGGTCCTGAGAGGGTGAGTGTGGCTATGTGTGTGTATGGGTGTTGTTTTTGTCTGTCTGATAGGGTGTGCAGGTACTGGTGTGTGTATGTAGCTATGTGTGTGTTTGGATGCCTCCTCTTCATGGAAGACGGGTTGCTAAGTGTGGTGGTGTTCAGACACATAGATGGTCCTGAGAGGGTGAGGGTCTGAATCTGGGTGTGTGGATGGACATGTGTGTTCCTGTTGGGGGTGTGTGGGTGTGTGTGTCTGTTGGGGTAGTATATAAGGAGTGTGTGTGTCTTGACTGCTTCCCTGTTCAGCAGCAGGGGGGTCGGTCGATGAGTGCGTGAGTTCAAGCATAGGGTGGCCTGAGAGGTGAGTGCGTAGCATGAGGTGTGGTGGGATAATAGGGGAGGAGTGCTGTGTGGTGGTGTGTGTCCTGATGAGTTCTTGTAAATGGCAGAGGGGGTTGAAAATCGGTGCGCTGTAGATATCCAAACGCAAAGCGCACATGGAACAAACGTTACTGGTTGGGTAGATCAACTGGATGTTGTATGTGTAGTGTGTGCCGGCTGTGTGTGGTGTGTGGATGACTGGCCGGTGTGGGCGGGTTGTGATGTGTGTGTGTAGGGGGGGAAAGAGTGTTAGATGTGTGTTGGATGGTTTTTGTGTGTGTGTTGTGAGTAGGAGCGGATGGAGCGTGGGGTGTATGGGTGTGGGGGTGGTGAGGTGAGTGGTGGTCGGGGGAGGTGGTAGGGTGAGTAAGATGGTATGTGTGGTGTTGGCTGTGTGTTGTTGGGTGTGATGGTGTGAGTGA
>JACBWV010000645.1:0-103698 GCA_013435795.1 Chlamydomonas sp. ICE-L
TACTGAAATTTGGTAAGCAAAGTTATTACGAATATGTATTGTTGAATGCAAGCATTACAATGAATCAATAGCGTACTATTTTGCAAGCATTGATAATGAAGATATATACTGTTTGCACAGCGTGAAAAATGATAAGAAATCGTCCTAGTTGCTAGCATGGTGAAGAATGAGAGATATAGAATACTGTTTGCAAGCATGGAAAAATGAAATCTAGTCCTGTTTGCAAGCATTGGAGATGAAGCATATAGTACTGTTTGCAATCATTGAGAGCCATATATATCAACTGTTTGCAAGCATTGGAATGAAGAATAGATTACGTTTGCAAGATTGTAGATGACGAATAAAGTACCTGGTTTGCAACCGTTGAGCTGAAGAATATGGTACTGTTTTGCAAAGCCTTGGAGATTAAAAGAATATATACGGTTTGCACATTAGGAAATTGAAGAATATAGTACTGTTTGCAAGCATTGGAGATGAAGAATATAGTACTGTTTGCAAGCATTGGAGATGAAGAATATAGTACTGTTTGCAAGCATTGGAGATGAAGAATATAGTACTGTTTGCAAGCATTGGAGACTGGCAGAATACTAGTAACTGTTTCACAGGGCATTGGAGTGAGAAAGATATAGGTACTGTAATTTTTATCAAGCGATGGAGATAGGAAGAATATATACGTTTAGCAACAGTGGATATGAGATCAAGTTTATACGTTGTTGCATCTTGGAGATGAAGAATTAGGACTGTTTGCAGCATTGTTGAGCGGAAGAAATAACTGTTTGTCAAGCATTGGGAGAGGAAGGAATAATAGTCTTTGGCAAGCCTTGGAGAATGGAAGAATATAGTACTGTTTGCAAGCATTGGAGATGAAGAATATAGTACTGTTTGCAAGCATTGGAGATGAAGAATAAAGTACTGTTTGCAAGCATTGGATATGAGAATAAATTACTGTGTTTGCACTCATTGGGATGGAAATAGTCCTGTTGTGTTCAAAGCTTGGAGAATGACACTGTAGTACGTTGGCAATCATTGGAGTGAGAATAATACTAAAAGTTTGCAAGCATTGGCGATGAGAATAGTAGTACTCTGGTTTCAAGCGGATTTTATATGACTAGAATCAAGTACTGTTGCAAGCTGTTTGGATATGAAGAAGTTATTACTGTTTGCCCCAGCCATTGGGACTGCAATGTAGTACTGGTTGCAAGCATTGGCAGATAAACTGTAGTACGGTTTGCAACATTGAGATTAAGAAATATAGAGTACTGTTTGCAAAGCGTTTGGATTAAGAGATTAATACGTTTGGCAAGCATTGTAAATGAAGAAATATTACAATACTGTTTGTCAATGCATTTGAGATGAAGAATAGTACTGTTTGTAAGCATTGGAGATGAAGAATATATCCTTGTGTTTGGCAGCAGTGTTATAGTGAAATATAGACTGTTGTCAAAGCATTAAATGCAGATTAGAGTAGCGTACTGTTTGCAATGCATAGATGGAGATGTAAGAAAGGACTGATTTGCAATCCGTGGAGATGAAGATGTAAGTAACAATTGTTTGCAAGGCATTGGATGCTAGATATATAGTACTGTGTATAGCAACATTGATAATGGCGACTATTAACGGTTTGCAATCCTTGGCGATGAAGAATCTAGAATACTGTTTTTGCAACATTGGAGATGAATAATATATTCATGATTGCAAGCAATTGAATAAGAGAAAATAGTACTGTTTGCAAGCATTGGAGAAAGAATGAGTAACTGGTGTGCAGATTGGGAGAGTGAAGAAGTATAGTAACTGTTTGCAGAGCCTTGGAGATGAAGAATAAGTCCTGTGCAAGCATATGGATATTTAGAATGTAGTACTGTTCCGAAAGCGTAAATTGGAGATGAAATAATAGAGTACTGTATTGCAACGTTGGAGAATGAAGAATATAGTCTGTTGCAAGCATAGTAATGAGATGAATAATGTAGTACGGTTTTGCAAGCGTTGTAGAAAAGAAACAGAATGCTAGTACGGTGTGCAAGCATTGGAAAATGAAAATTATGAACTTTTTGCAAGCATTGGAGAATGAGGAATGTACTAAACAAGTTGCAAACCACATGGAATGAAGTAATAAAAGTACTTTTGCAAAAGATGCCATGGAGATGAAGAATATAGTACTGTTTGCACGACCTAATGGAAGATGAAAATATGAGTTGGCAAGCATTGGAGTGAAGAAAATAGTACTAGAAATTATGATGCAAGCATAGAAGGCTATGAAGACAATAATAGGTACTAATAGGCTGTTTGCAAGCATGGAGATGGAAGAAATGAGTACTGTTTGCATCATTGGAGCTGAATAATATAGTACTGTGTAATTGCAAGCATTGGCTATGAAGAAATAATACTGTTTGCAAGGCATTGGAAAGATGTAGACAATCAGTCCTAAGTGTGCAAGCATTGGTAGATGAGAATATAGTGACTGTTTGCCGCATTGGAGTAATGAATAATATATAGTACGACGGTATTAGCAAGCATGATGGTGGAAGATTAAGAATATAGTACGGGTTTGCAAGCCAGTTTGAATGAAATATCGATACTGTTTGCCAGCATTGGATAATGAAGAATTAGTACTGTTTGCAAGCAAGTATGAAATCATTGAGAAGATATTCCTAGTGGTTGGCATAACAAGTTGGATATGATAATATAGTCCTGATTGCGAATGCAATGGAAATGAAGAATCAGTACTTTTGGCAAGCGGATTGGAGAGAAGAATTAGTACTAGTATTTGCAACAGGTTGGCGATGAAGGATGTATACTGTTTGACAAGCATGTGAATAGATAAGAATATAGTACTATTGGCAAGCATAATTGAGATGAAAATTATGTAACTGTGTGCGGCATTGAAGAGATGAAATATGAGTACTGTATTTAAGCAGCGTTGGCGATGGAAGAGATAGTAGCGGGTTTGCAAGCATTGGAGATGAAGAATGTAGTACGTTGGCAACTGTAATTGCAGCATATGGAGATGAAGAATGTAGTACTGTTTGCAAGCATTGGAGATGAAGATAGTACTAGTTTGCAAGCGTTGGAGATGAAGAATATAGTACTGGTTTGCAAGGCATTAGGAGATGAAGATATAGTACTGTTTGCAAGCATTGAGATGAAGAATATAGTACTGTTTGCAAGCATTGGAGATGAAGAATATAGTACTGTTTGCAAGCATTGGAGATGAAGATATGTACTTGTTTGCAAGCATTGGAGATGGAAGAAGATTAGTATTTGCAAGCATTGAGAGATGAAGAATATAGTACTGGTTTGCAAGCATTGGAGATGAAGAATGATAGTACTGTTTGCAAGGCATTGGAGATGAAAATATAGTACTGTTTTGACAAGCATTGGAGATGAAGAATATAGTCTGTTGCAAGCATTGGAGATGAGAGATATAGTACGTAATTGCAAGCATTGGGATGAGAATATAGTACTAGTTTGCAAGCATTGGAGATGAAGAATATAGTACTGTTTGCAAGCGTTGGAGATCCAGCAACCGTCTGTAGTAGCACTCCAAGTATATGGAGAACATTTGGTAGTAGGCCTGTGGAGCTTCCAGGGGTAATGAGTAATGATTACACCTGGTGGAGCGTGGTATTAAGTGAGCCCTGTCTTTCGGCGGTAGAGAATGGGCTGATACTTAACCTGGATAGTGCTACCATAGGGGTTGGCAGCAACCGCAAACACTAAAGCGCACCCGTATATTGCCGTTCCCTAACCATAAGGTCTTTTGGTTGCCCTCTCATTCTTTCTTGGATCTGTTATCTTGGCAACAACTATTCCTAGTATTATTTATTAATATTTATTATTATTTATTATCATTATTATTATTGTTATTTCCGTGTACCATGATGTATATTAACGGACTGAGTGCCATGTATTCTTTGTATCTATGACTCTTCTTATCTATCACACCTGATACAAAACCTCCCTAAACCCTTAACCCCAAACCTCCTCTTGTGTGCAGGTGAAGGAGCCAACACAGTCTTAGCTGGTGTTTTGAGAGGGTGTGGACGACAAAGGATTGGCGCCACCATTAACTTGGGAATGTACTGGGGCATCGGTCTTCCCTTCTCCTACGTACTTGCGTTCAAAATGGGGCTCGGTGCCATGGGCCTATGGACCGGTCTGGCCTGCACTGCCAGCTTCCAGTCATTTTACCTTGCTTGGGTTGTGTTCAGGTACGGCACCAAGTCCTGGGTGAAAGCTGATAGCCTGGCTTCCTTAATGTACATCAATAGAGCCATAGATTTGTATCCGGCTACGAGCAGCAGCTTCCAGGCAGCTTTGCTGCCTTCATGTCCAGCCAAACCTATCAGTCTAGCCAAACCTATCAGTCTACTGCACCTGGGCGCTGATATCATGAGGACTACATGTAAGGGGATGAGTGAGAGGGCTGTCTAGAAGCTGCTGCTCGAAGCTGAAAAGAAAAGCTATGCATATAGCCCTTGATCATTCATCTCGACTGTTTGAGGTTGGGCGAGTCCCTCTAGCTAAAGTGTCTACACCTGGACTGCAGCTTATATACATGCAGAGACTATTATTGAGTGAGCAGAGTACGTACAGTAGGCGTACTGCCGGAATCGCAAAATGGAAGGGGATTCGTGTGAAATTAACAGGTTTAAGATGAACAAAAGCTTTCATCTCATGCCACTCGTCATTCACCTACACCACAGCACGCCACATCACACCACAGCTGCACCTCAGCACACCACACATCACCACACCACATGTCACCACACCACACATCACCACACCACACATCACCACACCACACATCACCACACCACACATCACCACACCACACATCACCACACCACACATCACCACACCACACACCACCACACCACACATCACCACGCCACACATCACCACGCCACACCACTACCTGCATAGGGCGGTCGCCGCCTAGATAAATACTATTGAATACTTGCATATTTTTGTTATTTTACATTATTTTGGTTGTTGAAGACTGATTGCATTATTTTTGTTATTTTTGACATTACATAGCTCTTCAGCGCTCAACGACACTGTATTCATCTTAAAGGTTCTACTGGACTGCTCGTCACGTATTACCCACTGCCTACCGCTCACAATATGTTACTGCTATTTATTCTTTATCTACATATATTGACTAAGACATAAAATACTAGGTGTACCATTTATTGACGTGAAGCTTGACGTGAAGCTTGACCTGAAAACGTAGAATACTAGATATACTATTTATAGACCTGAAGCTTGACCTGAAGACATACAATACTAAGTATACTATTTATTGACGTGAAGCTGCGTGAAGACATAAAATACTAGACATACTATATATTGGCCGTGCTGGCAGCAAAGAATAACACTTAAAGTTGACAGGGGCACCCGTCAAATGCAGGCGTTATTTCCGCAATGAAAAAATCGTTGACCAGTATATCAGGGCGATATTAGGGTTTGGGAGTAAAATTAAACCTGTCAAATGTGTAGCGTCACACTATATTCCTCTGGAAAAAGCGTCAAATGTAAAACGACAAATGATAATAAACCCCCTCAAAATGACAGTCAAATATTTTAAAGCGTTAATTTGTTGTCAGCCAGACATAAAAGACTATATATATCATATATTGACCATAAGACGTAAAATATGCTCAATAATGATAAACTCAGTATATGAACAGACATACTCAATATGTAAATAGATATACTCAATATTGGCGGAAAGACATAACATTTTACGTGATATGGATTCTGTTTACGCGATAGAGATTTGTTTTTGGACAGTATCTGAAACAATTTCCATCCCCAAAGGTTTGACTGGAATGCAGAGGCGCTGCGAGCCAAGGCGCTGATTGCTTCTGAAAACCCTGAACCCTAAACCATCCCCACAGATTTGACTGGAATGCAGAGGCGCTACGAGCCAAGGCACTGATTGCTTCTGAAAACCCTAAACCCTAAACAATCCCCACAGGTTTGACTGGAATGCAGAGGCACTGCGAGCTAAGGCGCTGATTGCTTCAGGGGACATTGACTTCGATCTCGAGGAGGACGTTCTTCTAGAGCTTGCTGACGATAATATCGATCCAATTTAATGCAATATCCTGGGGACATTGACTTCAAACTGAGGAGGACGTTCTTCTAGAGCTTGCAGTGGCTGACGATATTATCGATCCAATTTAATGCGTCCCCCCAGGTGCATGTGTGTGTCTTAGTTGGCAGAGCCCCCTCTTCAAGAGGGCGGGAGCCCCCATGTTTACCCATTTGTCCGTTTGTCCAAAAAAAAAAAAAAAATTGAAGCCCGACACGTCAGCATACGGTCGTGCAACTAACTCGCTTCGGTCAGCTCCATCGTTGCCAACTTTTGTTCCGTTGCCAACACACTCCGCCAATTTTCCGCGTCGCTTGCGACGCTGCATAGGACTTGTTTCTGTTGGGCTTGGCATTTGAACAGCATCAAAGGCGCCGCAGCAAAGGACTGGGTGCGCGCCTATCCCGCCCCTACACACGCCCCACACCTTTTCAAGGGGTGAAGATAGATTGTCTTATTCAAAGGTATAGCAGCTAAGGACGAATTGCCCCCCCCCCCCCCCCCCCCACCCCTCCCCCCCCTTCACCCCCCACCCCACCACCACCACCACCACCACCAAAAAGCACACATACCACCACAAGGAGGGCGAAGAAAGATTTTTCTTAGATGAGGGGATTCAGCCAATGACCAGGTGGGTGCCAATCCCTACAAGCCCACCTCACACACGCACCTCCATCTCACACAGAGAGCGAAGATAGATTTTCATAGACATTATGTATTAAGGGTATTGCCCCTCCAGAAGGCAATTGACTTCTAGAGCAGCACTTCAAAAAATGCTGTACGTAGTTGGTGACAGGTCGATCATACTACTCTACCAATGCACCATGCATGTATGTATGTTACAGTCCAGGGGTAGGCCAAATAGGCTAAAGGGACTTGCCCAACCATGCATGTGTGTCAGATGACCGATAGGCGTTTTGGTAGACTAGTTTGGTCAACCTGTCACTTGGTCTTGATGTTTGAGCTGGACAAAACTTCTGCCAAGCCATTATGGTTTGCCACCTTAGGGCTGCAGGATTCCTTCTAAAGAGGGACATGCAAGGTGCATAAGCACAGTGTTGGTATAGCTTAGTGGCGTCCTGAAAACTTAGGGCTTTAGGACCCCGTCTAGAGAGGGGCATGCAAGGTGAGAAAGCAAAGTGTTGGTATAGCTTAGTGGCGTCCTGAAAACTTAGGGCTGTAGGACCCCGTCTAGAGAGGGGCATGCAAGGTGAGAAAGCACAGTGTTGGTATAGCTTAGTGGCGTCCTGAAAACTTAGGGCTGTAGGACCCCGTCTAGAGAGGGGCATGCGAGGTGAGAAAGCACAGTGCCAACTTGAGGCTGCAGGAAACGGGCACCATCGTGACGTTGACACCCTGATTATTTGAAACCCCCTTCCTAACCCTTTTCTGGTTTAATTATAGGATTATTCGGGAGGACGCAAATAACAGTGCCTGGAAGGGGCCTAACAAGTTGGAGCCAGGGGGCGGGGGGGGGGGGGGGGGGGGGGCATGCTAGGTGAGTAGGCACAGTGTTGGTATAGCTTTGTGGGGTACAGCTTTTAGGGGGTGTTGGTATAGCTTTGTGGGGTTCCCTGCAAAGCCATGATGGTTTGCCAACTTAGGTCTGTAGGACTCCCTCTAGAGTGGTGACAGTGTTACAGACTCCTTCTAGAGATGGACATGCGAGGTGATATGGTTGGTGACTGTTGTTATAGCTTTGTGGCGTCCTGAAAAAGAGGAGGACTTGGGTGCAGCTTTTGGCGGCAATGAAATGAAACATAACTTATAAACATATAATTATTGTGGGCAAAATTGCAGCGATCAAGAAAGAGCTGGATAATCAAGAACAAGACTCACTATATACAAAAGAAAATTCAGGTGGTACCACTGGTGTAGAATCAATGTTTTTACTGAAAAACCTCCTGATCTGCACAACATATCTGCAACACCTGTACATACACTGCTTACATGCTGCATAAAAATGCACATATGTGTATCGATTGGAAATTTGATGTGATGTGAGCCCTTTACTTGTAGCAGTTCATCATGTAGCAGTGCATCATGTAGCAGTGCCCAAAGCAGCTAGACCATATGTTCCAAGCAGCTATGTACTTGCAGCAGTGCATCATGCAGCAGTGCCCAAAGCAGCTGGACCATATGTTCCAAGCAGCTACGGCAGGCCATTCTGATCTATATCAAGTTCAGCACATGGGGTCAATTAGTGGATTGCGTGTCTTTCGAGGGCGTATGGAAGAGAAACTCGGTAGGGGTGATCAGTCCCTGCGAGTTTTCCATCCGTATCTTCAGGTTGTTGTATGTCAATAAAAGGGGTGGCTAGACAGGTTATTTTAAGTTGTATGATATTGTACACTTGTACCATTAGGTTTTCTTTTCAGCTACGAGCAGCAGCTTCTAGGCACCTCCCTTAGCCAGGCACTGAGCTACGCCCCAGGATTTCAGCAGTACTGGAAAGATGATTCTGTCAGCTTCCAGGTGCACCACCTTGCTTCAGGTTTGGCTGGGTAGCAAGCCAGGGGAACTGCCTTGAAGCTGCTGCTCGTAGCTGAAAAGAAAATCTATAATATGTACACAGTATGTATGTATGTATGTATGTATGCATGTTTCAAGCAATGGAGGGTCATATACCAAGCTCCACAGGGTATGTCTGGACACAGAACTGCATATATTCCAGAAACTTCTACGTAGCTGTGTCTAAACTTAATGTATTCTCGCGCGTGTCCTGGCTTCTTCAGATAGTAATGATAACGCCTGGTGGGGCGTGGTATTAAGGGAACCTCGTCTAACAGCGGTAGGGAACGGGATGCTACTGTACCTGGACGAAGGTACCATGGCAGTTGACAGCGACCGCGAACACTAAGGCACACCCGTAGGGATTCAAACCCGGCACCTTAGTCGTTCTAGGAGCTCTGCCACTGAGCCATTCGTAGAACAGGGATTTCTTCTGATAGCTGTATTTCTCCCCTCTTCATATGTTTGTATGCCTATAAGCCTCACACGGCACCTCATCCATTGAGCTAGCGCATAAACATGCAATGATTCAGCTGTATTCCTCACGTCTTTATATGTCTGTATGCTTATAAGCCTCACAAGGCGCCTCATCCATTGAGCTAGCCCATAAGCACGATATGATTGAGGTGCCTTGTGAAGCTTATAGGCATACAGACATATGAAGAGTTACGGAATACAGCTGAATCATTGCGTGCTTATGATTTAGCTAAATGGACAAGTCGCCAAACCCTAAACCCTTGACCCTAAACTTCGTAGCATGAAGACATGTAGCTACCGAAGTAGCTGTCTAGCTACCTGCATTATATTTATATATATATATATATACATATATGTATCAGTCTCGGCTTGGCTCCTTGGTTTTGTAGCCAACAGCAGTTCAGCTACTATTGCGTGAGTATTTATCTCGAAGCCACGCACCTTTTACACCTCTTTCGTGTACAAGGATTTTTCTTCCGATATCTTTTTCAGCAGGTCGCCTGGAATCCTCGGTTGGTTTTTTTTGCATTTGCACGTGCATTGGCATTTGCATGGTGCTCAGGCATCAACCCAAGGACGCGGGGGACATTATCTTTGAGGCTGTTGTCTGTTGGTGAACTGTTGCCCTTCGCCTGCAGACAAGACAACTAGGCCTCATTGATACGAGCACCTTGGGCGCTACCTGCTTGGTGCATTCTGTTGCTCTGCCTGATCTTGTTTGCAACTTAAATGTATGTTCCTGTCCAGGGGTAGGCCAATTAGGCTAAAGGGACTTACCCATCCGTTATAAGAAGGGCTAAACATAAAAGGCATCGATGAACTGAACCCCAAACAATCGTTTTACCAACGGGGGGCCTGAATTCGTGCAACAGTGATCATTTGATTTTACATAATAAAAATATATAAAGTGATGACACTGATGAGCGCTTCCAGCAATAACTTCCTACTTTTGTAAGACTTCCTCCGCCTCTCTTCCTGAACCCTCGGCAGGCGCTGTCTTGTGTACGAGGTCCCTCTTCCTGAGGTGAAACTCTTTCAAAGTTTCAAATAAAAAAAACGTCCCATGCCCCTACCCAACAGGTTAAGGTTAGATACACATTACTGGTGTGGGGCCTTGAGGATGGGTCTGATAACTTTATTGCATGGTCTATTAGACTTCAGACTGATCACCTTTGCGGGTGGAAGGCACATGGGGGTTTTAAATAGTGTTCAACTGCACGACGCTCCTGGGAACAGAATGCAATGAGACTGTCAGAGACAGGTCACACCAACAGGTCATCAGTACCGCTGCCCAGCTAGCCCAGACATGTTGCTCTTTGCCCATTCGCATTCGTCCAGCCTATCATGCGAACTCCGAATTGCTACTGTATCGAGTTAAAATGTCTCTGCGGATTCGCCATTTGAAGGGAGTAAAGTGCGTGGGCTGTCTTGGGACGCGATTTTCCAATTGCGATTTTCTCCTCCCCTTCACTCTGTCGAACCAATTAGCTTGCCACCAAAGGATGCGATGAAAGTTGCTAAAATCAATCCATAATCTCGCTTTTCGCAGTGGTTCGCTTCGAGACTCTTTCAGATGTCATCCCCGGAATCCGGGTCAGCTGTTTTACGTGTCTGGTTGCCAGATTGTAGCGGCGAATGAGGTGAGTATGCTCAAAGCACTAAACGATGCGATTCGTAGCCTTCGCTCCACATCGACTCTGTATCGAAGCATCATCGGACCCCCTGTGTGTGTGTGCAGGACATCTTTGCTCCGCAGGGACTGGCCAGAGGTCATGACGATAGAATCTCAGCCTTTGTACTGTCGGTAAGTTTAGTGGGGGAGGGGTATTGGAGTGTTGGGGTGTTGGGGGTGAAGGTGTGGGGGAGAGAGTAGGGGTTAGTGGCAGTATGTGCGGGGTGGGGGGTGGGCCTTAGGCAGGTGTGGGGGGAGCAGTGGGGGGATTGTTTGGATTGTCTAGTAAGGTGCTTCAAAGGATATATCGTACACGCCTTAAGTAATGGCAAGAACATGTCTTGGCAAATAGGCCCATTTTCCTTTTAAAGGGGTCTCAGAGAAGCATGGCAAAAATTACTTGGCAAAGGGGTCCACGGCTGGATCCAACTGAATTTGAGACCCGAAAACCAGTTGGCAAAGGCTCGTTTTGCTTTTGTTACATTTCCTTGTTACTTGTTCATAGATTGTGTTACTTGAGTCCTGTAGTCTTCCCAGGCTTGCTGTAAAACCATGTACAAAATAGGTTCCTAGCCATATTCAATGCACGTAACATTTCAAATCAAATCAAATGAGCAGAGGTGGCCTGGCTGACCATCCAGTATGTAACAATTGAATTAAATCAGGAGCAGAGGTTGGCTGATCATCCAGTGCTTGGAGTGACACCATGTAACAAATAAATTAAAATCAGCAGCAGATGAGTGGGCTGGCTGACCATACAGAGCTTGGAGTGAAACCATGTAACAATTAAATTAAAATCAGCAGCACATGAGTGTGCTGGCTGACCATCCAGTGCTTGGAGTGAAACCATGTAACAATTAAATTAAAATCAGCAGCAGATGAGTGGGCTGGCTGACCATACAGAGCTTGGAGTGAAACCATGTAACAATTAAATTAAAATCAGCAGCACATGAGTGTGCTGGCTGACCATCCAGTGCTTGGAGTGAAACCATGTAACAATTAAATTAAAATCAGGAGCAGATGAGTGTGCTGGCTGACCATCCAGTGCTTGGAGTGAAACCATGTAACAATTAAATTAAAATCAGCAGCAGATGAGTGTGCTGGCTGACCATCCAGTGCTTGGAGTGAAACCATGTAACAATTAAATTAAGATCAGGAGCAGATGAGTGTGCTGGCTGACCATTTAGTGCTTGGAGTGAAACCATGTAACAATTAAATTAAAATCAGGAGCAGATGAGTGGGCAAGCATTTATGCTGCCTTCACCAAGGGCGTAACAACTGAGCTATACCTAGGGACCGGCATATTATATGATGCTGACCAAAGGCTAGTATGATATCATTTGATATCATATAAATTGTATCAAATAATATTTGTCCATAAATGGTAAATTTAGCCTAGCCAGGCCGCGGGCATCATCCAATATCATATGATGGCATGATATCATATGATATCGTATTGCCGTTCCTTAGCTTCACCTTTTTTGACCCTGTAGCGCTTCGGGAGGAAGCGTCAGAACCAGGGATTTCCCCCCCGCTATATGCAGCGATTGCTAGTTTTGAACCCGTTTCAGCAAAATTATCGCTACAAAAAGTTGCCCTAAATGGCCCTAAAAAGCCACAGGAAGCTATACAAAGCTAGAAAACACCAAAACGCTGTCCCTGGAGGAGGCCTAAATCCAGAAAGCTAGAAAAAACCCAATTCAGACATACAAAAAAACTGTTCAGAATGACTGGCCACCTCTTCAAGGTGTCGCTGGGAACCAAAGAGTGCGCTGCAAGCGTATCAATCAGCTCAATATATAATACCGTACCATAGCACCCCAACATGAACCCCCTCGGTTTGGTGGTTGGCCCCAGTGCAAGCAAACGGGCTGGCCCCCTCAACCTCATGCCTTGCAGCAAGGTGCAATATTTTAGATTTATGTATTTAGGTGTCGCTGGGCACCATAGAGTGCGCTCCAAGCATATCCATCAGCTCAATATATAATATCGTACCATAGCACCCCAACATGAACCCCCTCGGTTTGGTGGTTGGCCCCAGTGCAAGCAAACGGGCTGGCCCCCTCAACCTCATGCCTTGCAGCAAGGTGCAATATTTTAGATTTATGTATTTAGGTGTCGCTGGGCACCATAGAGTGCGCTCCAAGCATATCCATCAGCTCAATATATAATATCGTACCATAGCACCCCAACATGAACCCCCTCAGTTTGGTGGTTGGCCCCAGGGCAGGTAAACAGGTTGCCCCCCTCAACCTCATGCCGGCAAGGCGTAATATCTCATATTTATGTATGTATTTTTGTCTCGCTGGGCACCATAGAGTGTGCGTCAAAGATATCCAGCAGCTCAACCGTGGTGGTGGTGGTGGTGGTGGTGCTTAACCCCATTCACCACACGTCGTCGGTGGTGCTGAGGAAGCCTATGTCTGCAGCTTCAAGGATATCCAGCAGCTCAAGCGTGGTGGTGGTAGTGGTGGTGGTGGTGGTGGGGGGGGGGGGGGGTGGTGCTTAACCCCATTCACCACAAGTCGTCGGTGGTGCTGAGGAAGCCTATGTCTGCAGCTTCAAGGATATCCAGCAGCTCAAGCGTGGTGATGGTAGTGGTGGTGGTGGTGGTGGGGTGGGGTGGTGGTGCTTAACCCCATTCACCACAAGTCGTCGGTGGTGCTGAGGAAGCCTATGTCTGCAGCTTCAAGGATATCCAGCAGCTCAAGCGTGGTGGTGGTAGTGGTGGTGGTGGGGTGGGGTGGGGTGGTGGTGCTTAACCCCATTCACCACAAGTCGTCGGTGGTGCTGAGGAAGCCTATGTCTACAGCTTCAAGGATATCCAGCAGCTCAAGTGCTAGCCTTTGTAGGAGGTTAACAAAAATGCAAAATGCAAAATGCAAACCAATTTACTGCAAAATAAAAAATTGGAATTATAAAATGCAAAATGCAAAATTTAATGCAAAATGCAAAAAGTGCCAATCAGTGTACTACCGAGTACAGTAGCAACCGTTTTGTTGTAACTTGGCAACTTGGCAACGTCAAACCATCTGGACTGGACTGCGGTTTGAGCCAAAACGGCTTTGGCAAAGGGTGGTTAGTCAAACGATTCGCCATTATTTAAGGCGTGTATAGTATGAGCTATGTCATTTCTGTTGCGCAACGAAGAGGGTCGAAAAGGGTCGAAGAGGGTCGGAGAGGTTTACGCAAACCCTGGTTTCGCTTTTCCTTTTTTCTTCAAGATATCATCATAAAGGGAAACCGTGATAAGGCGTGTGCGGTATGAGCTATGTCATTTTTGTGCATGTGTGGGTCAAAATACAGGATGAGCTTGCATATGATTTGTGTTTGTCCTTGTTTGAGTTTGCGTTCGTGCTTGTATGGGTCCATACATGGGATGAACTCTCTGAACCCTAAACCCTAAACCTTAAACCCTAAACCCTGCTTGTGTGGGTACATACCTGGGCATCAAGCACTGTCGATATTGAAAGTTTGGGTTACCACCACCACCACCACCACACACACACACACACACACACACATACACACACACACACACACACACCACACACACACACATACACACACACACACACACACACACACACTCACACGACCCCCACCCCCACCCCCACCCCCCACCCCCCCACCACCCACACCACATACACACACACACACACACCCTCACACACACACGCACACACACACACGCACCCCCCCCCCACCCCCCCCCCCCCCCCCCCTACACACACACACCCCACCACACACCACTACCCCCCCCCCCCCCCCAACCACCACCACCACCACCACCACACACACACACACACACACACACACACACACACTACCCCCCCCCCACCACCACCATTAATCAATCTATCCACAAACCCATTCTCCACCCCCATAGCCAATCCATCCACTAATCCATCTACCAATCCAACCAACAATCCATCCCCCACCCTCACCGCCACCACTTCTACCCTCACCAACACCACTTCCACCCGCACCCTCACCACCCTGACCACCAACCACCCTCACCACCCTGACCACCAACCACACTTACCACCCGCACCCTCACCACCCTGACCACCAACCACCCTTACCAACACCACTTCCACCCGCACCCTCACCACCCTTACCACCCGCACCCTCACCACCCTGACCACCAACCACCCTTACCACCCGCACCCTCACCACCCTGACCACCAACCACCCTTACCAACACCACTTCCACCCGCACCCTCACCACCCTTACCACCCGCACCCTCACCACCCTGACCACCAACCACCCTTACCACCCGCACCCTCACCACCCTTACCACCCGCACCCTCACCACCCTTACCACCCGCACCCTCACCACGCGCACCACCAACCACCCTTACCACCCGCACCCTCACCACGCGCACCACCAACCACCCGCACTACCAACCATACTGCAGCACTCTTACCACCAACCACCACCAACCACCAACCCACCAACACCACCAACTCACCAACACCACCAACCCACCAACTCACAACCCACCAACCACCAACCACCAACCACCACCAACCGTACTGCAGCACTCCGGCTTTCTCATGGCTTCTGGTCAGCAGGGGAGGAACTCAGACGTCGTAATCTGGGACACACAGAGTTTGAGCGTGAGGAGCAAATTCCAAGAGCATGACTTGGAGGTCGTCAACCTCAGCTTCTCTTTGGACGACCGCCTGCTGCTCACATTGGGTCATCAGAAGTGAGATTCACTAGTGTTAACTACCCACGCCATACACAACTATTCCAACCCGCTGCACCATCAACGCCTGTTTGTTGCTACCTCGGAACATGTAGTTCTATTTCACAAAGTGTTGACTACCATCCTCCAGCCACCAACCCCCCAACCAACCACCCTACCCGTGCACCTCAAATTGCCTGGCTGCTTCATTGGTCATCAGAAGTGAGACTCACAAGTGTTGACTACCCACCGTCCATCCAACCACCCAACCATCCAACCACCCTCCCACCCAACCACCACATACCCGCTGCACCCATCCAATGCCTGCTGCTCACTTTGGTCATCAGAAGTGAGACTCACAAGTGTTGACTACCCACCGTCCACCCAACCACCCAACCACCCAACCACCCAGCAACCTCATATCTGCTGCACCCATCCAACGCCTGCTGCTCACTTTGAAACATGACAAGTGATTGTGGATTCTGTTGACCATGCAGCCTGCCACCCACCCACCCACCCAACCACCCAACCACCCAACCAACCACTACACATGCTGCACCCACCCAACGCCTGCTGCTCACTTTGAAACATGACAAGTGATAGTGGATTCTGTTGACCATGCAGCCTGTCACCCAACCACCCAACCACCCAACCACCACACATGCACTGCACCAATCCAACAACCTACCCACCCACTCACCCATCTGACCACCCGATTACCCAACCACCACATTCTCCCTGCAACAATCCAACAACCTAGATAAACACCCCTACAACTACACAAGCGCAACCTCACAAATCCACAAAAAGACACACACAGACACACACACAGACACCAACTCACCATCACCACCACCACCACCACCAGAGACAGAGACAGACACATGCACACACCACCGCTACACGACCATCCACCAAACATAGCTTTTCTTTTCAGCTACGAGTAACAGCTTCTAGGCAGCTCCCCTGACTGGGTATTGAGTCAAACCAAATGCAACCTATCGCACCTTGAAGCAGACATGATCAGCTGTCCAGAACTGCTGAAATATTAGGGAAATTATCGCTATACTTTTTTGTATTTGTTTCGTGGCCTTAAATGGCCCTTCAAAGGCTATAAAAGCTATAAAAGCTATAAAAGCTATAAAAGGACTCCCTGGAGGAGGCCTTAAACCATGAAGCTAGGAAAACCCACTTTTCCATTTGAAAAAATGATCCCTGCTACCACGTACTTGCCGTGCCTGTTAGGGTTTAGCTCAGTGGCTGGCTCAAGGAGCTCAAGCTACTACTTGTTGCCGAAAAGAAAAGCTCTACCACCCAGGGGTTTCTCTCCCGCAAAACTAGCGATTGCTAGTTTTGACCCTGTTTTAGCAAAATTATCGATAGAAACAAGTTTGTTTTGCTTTGCCTTACATGGCCCTAAAAAGCTATAAAAGGCTATGAAAGCTACAAAAAGAACGATAACGCTGCCCCTGGAGGAGGCCTAATAAACATAAAGCTAGAAAAAACCCACTTTCAGATTTGTTAGAAAATCCCTGCCCTACCACCACTGCCAGTGCGGTGGACTTCTAGGTAGCCAGGGACCACAACTATACCACCAACCAACCACCAACAGCCGTTTTGCCTGTGTCATTATTCGCGTCGCAGGGACCACCACCAACCACCAACCAACCAACCAACCAACCACCAACCAGCTGTGCCTGTGTCATTCTCACGTCGCAGGGACCACCACCAACAACCAACCAACCAACCACCAACCAGCCGTGCCTGTGTCATCCTCGCGTCGCAGGGACCACCACCAACCACCAACCAACCAACCAACCACCCACCAACCAGCTGTGCCTGTGTCATTCTCACGTCGCAGGGACCACCACCCAACCCAACCAACCAACCACCAACCAGCCGTGCCTGTGTCATCCTCGCGTCGCAGGGACCACCACCAACCACCAACCAACCAACCAACCACCCACCAACCAGCTGTGCCTGTGTCATTCTCACGTCGCAGGGACCACCACCAACAACCAACCAACCAACCACCAACCAGCCGTGCCTGTGTCATCCTCGCGTCGCAGGGACCACCACCAACCACAACCAAACAACAACCAAACCACCACCAGCTGTTGCTGTGGGTTCCATTCTCACGTCGCAGGGACCACCACCAACAACCAACCAACCAACCACCAACCAGCCGTGCCTGTGTCATACTCGCCCGTCGAGGACCACCCCAACACCAAACCAATCCAACCAACCAACCACCCACCAACCAGCTGTGCCTGTGTCATTCTCACGTCGCAGGGACCACCACCAACAACCAACCAACCAACCACCAACCAGCCGTGCCTGTGTCATCCTCGCGTCGCAGGGACCACCACCAACCACCAACCAACCAACCAACCAACCACCAACAGCTGTGCCTGTGCATTCTCAGCGCAGCGACCACCACCCAACAACCAAACCAACCAAACACCAAAAAGCCGTGCCTGTGTCATCCTCGCGTCGCAGGGACCACCACCAACCACCAACCAACCAACCAACACCACCACCAGCTGTGCCTGTGTATTCTCACGGCCCCCAAGGGGACCACCACCACCAACAACAACCAAACAAACCCAACCAGCCGTGCCTGTGTTCATCCTCGCGTCGCAGGGACCACCACCAACCACCAACCAACCAACAACCACCACCAACCAGCTGTGCCTGTGTCATTCTCACGTCGCAGGGACCACCACCAACAACCAACCAACCAACCACCAACCAGCCGTGCCTGTGTATCCTCGCGTCGCAGGGACCACCACCAACAACCAACCAACCAACCAACACCACCAACCAGCTGGCTGTGTCATTCTTCACGTCGCAGGGACCCCAACCCAAACAACCAACAAACCAAACCACCAACCAGCGTGCCGTGTCCATCCTCGAGTCGCAGGACCACCACAACCACCACACCAAACACAAACCAACCACAACCAGGTGTGCTGTGTAATTCTCACGTCGCAGGGACACCACCAACAAAACAACCAAACAACCACCCACCAGCCGTGCATGTGTCTAACTAGGTCGGAGGGAACCACCAACAACCACCAACCAACCAAACAACACCCACCAACCCAGCTGTGACTGTGTAATTCTCACGTCGCAGGGACCCACCCCCAAACAACCAACCCAACAACCACAAACCAGCCGTGCCGTGTCAATCCTCGCGTGCCGGGACCACCACCAACCACCAACAACCAACCACCAACCAGCGTGCATGGTCATTCCTGGCGTCGCAGAGGGACCACCACCAACAACCAAAACCAACCAACACCAACATGCGTGGCCTGTGTCATCCTCGGTCGAGGGGACCACACCAACAACCAACCACCAAACACAACCAGCCGTGCCGTGTCATCCTCGCGGAGAGGACCACCACCAAGAACAACCAACCAACACCACCCAACCAGCAGATGCCACTGTGGCATCCTCGGTCGCAGGGGGACCCCCACCACAACCACCAACCAACCAACCAACCAACCACCAAACGGCTGTGCCTTGTGTCATTCTCCGGCGCAGGGACAACCCACCAAACAACCAACCAACCAACCACCAACCCAGGCCGTTGCATGCTGGTCATCCTCGCGTCGCAGGGACACAACCAACCACCCCCCAATACCCAAAACCAAACCAAAACAACCACCAACCAAGTGTGCCTTGGGTCTTCATGTAACAGGGACCCCCACCAACAAAAATCCAACCAAACCAACACAAACAGCAGTGCCTGTGTCTATCCGTAGCGGGATCACCACCAACCACCAACCAACCAAACCAACCAACCACCAACCCAGACTGTGCCTGGTCTTCTCACGGTTGCAGGGGCAACCACAACCAACACAACCAAACAACCACAACCAGCTTGCCGGTGTCATCTCGCGTCGCATGGGGCACCACCAAACCCCAAACCACCAACCACCAACCAGCCGTGCCTGTGTCATCCTCGCGTCGCAGGGACCACCACCAACAACCAACCAACCAACCACCAACCAGCCGTGCCTGTGTCATCCTCGCGTCGCAGGGACCACCACCAACAACCAACCAACCAACCACCAACCAGCCGTGCCTGTGTCATCCTCGCGTCGCAGGGACCACCACCAACAACCAACCAACCAACCACCAACCACGCCGGTGCCTGTGTATATCGCGTGGAAGGGAACCACCACCAACACACCAAAACCAACCAACAAAACACAAACCAGATGTGCCTGTGTCATGCTAACGTCGCAGGGGAACACCACCAAAACAACCAACCAACCAAACCACCCAAACCAGCCCGTGACTGGTCATCCTCGCGTCGCAGGGAACCACCACCAACCACCAACCAACCAACTAACCCACCACAAACCACTGTGTGCCTGTTGTCATTTTCTAACGTCGAAGGGACCACCAACCAACAACCAACAACAAAACCAACCACCCACAACCAGCTGTGCCTGTGTCTTCTCACGTGCAGGGGGACAACCACCAACAACAAACCAACCAACACCAACCAGAGTGCCTGTGGTCACCTCGCGTGCGAAGGGACCACCACCAACCACCAACCAACAAACACAACCCCACCAACCAAGCTGTTTGTGCATGTGTATTGCTCACGTAGCAGGGACAACCACCACCAACAAAAAACCAAACCAACCAACCACCAACCAGCCGTTCTGTGTCATCCTGCGTCGCAGGGGACCACCACAACACCCAACCAACAAACCCAACCACCCACAAACCAGCTGTGCTGGTATTTCAACGTCGCAGAGGGCCAACACAACCACCAACGAACCAACAAACCAACCACCAACCCAGTGTGTACCGTGTCATTCTCACGTCGCGGGACCACCACCAACCACCAACAACAACCAACAACCACCAACAGCTGTGCCGTGTCTATTCTCACGTCGCAGGGACCACCATCAAACCACAAACCAACGCAACCAACCAACCAGCTCAACAGGTTTGCATGGTCATTCTCACGTCGCCAGGGAACTACCACAACCCACCAACCAAACCAGAACATAACCCACCCCACAAACAGGCTGTGTGCCTGGTGTCATTCCAAGTAGCAGGGCACCACCACCAACCACCAACAACAAACCACTCCGACCCAAACAACAGCTGTGCTGTTTGTATCTCAGATCGCAGGGGGGGAGGGAACCACCCTACGCAACTCACCAACCCACACCCAACCACACCCACACACCAACTGTCGTGCCTGGGTCGCAGGGACCACCACAACACCAACCAACAAACCAAACCTACCAGTCAACCAGCTGTGCCTGTGTCATTCTCACGTCGCAGGGACCACCACCAACCACCAACCAACCAACCAATACCACGCAACCAGGATTGTGCGTGTCATTCCACGTTGCGGGGACCACCACCAACCACCAACCAACAACCACCACCCACCAACCAGCTGTGACTTTGTCGTTTCTCACGTCGCAAGGGACCCAACACAAACACCAAACAACCAACCAACACCCACAAAACCAGATGTGCCTGTGTCATTTCTCACGTCGCAGGGGACCACCACCAACACAACCAACCAACCAACCACCCAACAACCGCTGTGCTGTGTCATTATTAACGTCGCAGGGGGACCACCACAACCACCAACCACCAACCAACCAAACCCAAACCGCTGTGCATGTTGTCATCTCACGTCGCAGGGACCAACCACCCAACCACCAACCGAACCCAACCAAACCACCCATAAACCAGCTGGCTGTGTTATTCCACGTCGCAGGGAACACCACCCAAAACACCAACCAACCAGACCCAAACACCCACCAACCAGCTCTGTGCTTTGTCATTTCACGTCGCAGGGACACCACCAACCACCAACCCCAACCAAAAAACCACCCACCAACCAGCTGGCCTTGTTGTCATCTCACGTCGCAGGACCACCACCAAAAAACAACCAAACCAACAACCAACCCACCCACAACCAGCTGTGTGCATGTGTCATTTAACGTCGCAGGGGACACCACCAACCACAAACCAACCAAACCACCCACCCACCAACCAAGCCTGGCCTGTTGTCATTCTTCACGTTCGCAGGGACCAACCACAAACCACCAACCCCAAAAACCAACCACGACCAACCAGCTGTGCCTGTGTCATTCTCACGTCGCAGGGACCACCACCAAACCACCAACCAACCAACCAACCACCCACCAACCAGCTGTGCCTTGTCATTCTAACGCGAAAGGAACCACACCAACCACCCAAACAAACAAACAACCCCCACCACCAGCTGTGCCTGTGTCATTCTCTGTCGCGGGGATTGTTATCCATCCATCCAAATCGGACCAACAACCTACATCTAACAGCTGTGCTGTATGTCTTCTCACCGTCGAGGGGACCACCACCCAGACTCTACGCAACCAATAAATTGGTTTACCCCCCTAGTCTTGCGGTGCCTGTGTCTAGTCTCACGTCGTGGGAGGGATTACACTCTCAACCTGTTGGTTGGTCATCTACACCCACAGCACAGGCGTGCCCTGTGTCTATTCTTACGTCGCTCAGGACTGTCACCAAGCTGATTGACTTAGAGAGTCTTAGTTACCCACCCACAAACCGCTGTGCCTGTGTGCAGTCTCACGTTCGATAGGGACCGACTCACTAATTCACTCTAGCCAATCTAGACTGTCTATCCTCAGTCAGTTCTAGCTGTTGCTTGTGTCTTCTACGTTGCGGGGAGCATCACCGAATCCATACACCAGCCAATTAGCCGACCCGCCAGACTAGCTGTGCCGTGTATTTCTCACGGCGCAGGGACTACAAAACTGACTCAGAGGCTATTAACTAACCACCCATCTAATCAGTGTGTTGTGTCATTCTTATGTCGCGGGGACCTCGCAACCACAACAGGATCTCAACAACTCAACCACCAACCACTGTGCTGTGTCATTCTATCGTAGGGACTCGCTACCAACCACCTATAACAACCAGAACCCAATTATATCCTCACTAGCAGCTGGGTCCGTGTCGTTCGCACGTCGCTAGGGGACACCACTCTAAACCAGCCAATTAAGTCAATCAACCTATTTCTAACTGCTGTGCCGGTGTTATTGCTCACGTAGTAGGGGCTTAGTCCACCAGAATGCCAGCCAACCAATCCACCATTCCACCAAGCCGGCTGTGCCTGTGTCATTCTCATAGTCGTAGGGGCCATGTCAGCGTTAAACTGACTTGATCCAACACCTACCAACAGCTGTGCTTGTGTTATTTTATTACGTTGCAGGGACCACCATCAATCATAGATAACCAACTCCAACCACTTACCAGCTAGCTGTGGCCCTGTGTCTTCTCAGGTGAAGGGGACTAAAACCAACCACAACTAGACTCCAATCCAACCACCCATCAAACCGCTGTGCCTGTGTCAGTTTTAGTGTTGTGGGATCATAACGAATACGCTCAACCAATAAACCAGGCTATTCACTCAACCAGCTGGTGTTTGCTGTTATTCTCATGTCGTCGGGACTCATCCATCTCCAACTGTCTAGCAAACCAAATTAGATCCACTAGAGTCCGGCTTGTGTCTGTTGTCAGTTTTCATGTCGAAAGGAGGGAACACCCCAACACCAACCAACAAACCAACCACCCACCAACCAGCTGTGCCTGTGTTTATTCTACGTCGCGGGACCACCACCAACCCACCAACCAAACCAACCAACCACCAACCGCTGTGCCTGTGGTCATTTTCACGTCGCGGGACCCACCAACCACCAACCAACCAACCAACCACCCACCAACCAGCTGTGCCTGTGTCATTCTCACGTCGCAGGGACCACCACCAACCACCAACCAACCAACCAACCACCCACCAACCAGCTGTGCCTGTGTCATTCTCACGTCGCAGGGACCACCACCAACCACCAACCAACCAACCAACCAACCACCAACCAGCTGTGCCTGTGTCATTCTCACGTCGCAGGGACCACCACCAACCA
This sequence comes from Chlamydomonas sp. ICE-L, assembly GCA_013435795.1. Lineage (NCBI taxonomy): Eukaryota > Viridiplantae > Chlorophyta > Chlorophyceae > Chlamydomonadales > Chlamydomonadaceae > Chlamydomonas > Chlamydomonas sp. ICE-L. The sequence continues at coordinate 23,426 of JACBWV010000645.1, forward strand.
CCAACCAACCAACCAACCACCCACCAACCAGCTGTGCCTGTGTCATTCTCACGTCGCAGGGACCACCACCAACCACCAACCAACCAACCAACCACCCACCAACCAGCTGTGCCTGTGTCATTCTCACGTCGCAGGGACCCCAAACTTTTTGTTTTGGACACCTCTAACGGAAAGATCGTTGCCAAAACAGCTACAGAACTTAATAAGGTGAGTGTGTGTGGGGTGTGGTGTGGTGGGTGTCTGGATTTATTTTGTGTGGGAGAGAGGATGTGACCCAGCCTTGTATCACACAAAAGTAATGATTGCCAAAACAGCTACAGAACTTGATAAAGTGAAACAATGAGGGCGATAACCAATCGCACAGAAAAGCAACAGGGATACTTGTTTCAAGTCTGAAAGTGAGTTTTTTAGCTGAACGCTTTTCGGCCTCGTCCAAGGACAGCGTTTAGTGTTTTAGAGTTTTTATAACCTTTTGTAGCTTTTTAGGGCCATTTAGGGCACACAAAAAAGCTTTTTTTTGTTTGATTTTGTATAGCGATAATTTTGCTAAAACAAGGTCAAAACTAGCGATCGCTATATAGCGGGGGAAAATCACTGAGAGACAATACAATTATATAATAATAAAAATATAATATACAAAAATATGATTATACAATACAAGTATTATCCTCCGACTCATAATTCATTTCAAGAGTCCCACATAAAATAAATCCAGTACCCCACCCCACCACACCCTACAAAGATTATATGGAGGGTGTGGTGGGGTGGGGGTCTGGATTTATTTTATGTGGGAGAGAGGATGTCGCTCTGCCTTGGATCACAAAAAGGTAATGATAACGCCTGGTGGGGCGTGGTATTAAGGGAGCCCTGTATTACGGTGGTAAAGAAAGGGCTGCTACTGTACCTGGACAGTGCTGCCACGGCGGTTGACAGTGACCACAAACACTAAGTTGTAGTGCTCCTAACCGGGAGGTATCGTTTTCTGCCAAACGTTGAGCCTTGTTCTACGAATACTTAAGGTCTTCCTATACCTGCTATCAGGGCTCGCCTGCTATTATAAACCAATTGGATACAACACCTTTATTAACACCAGGTATATATAAATTTCCATATTCGTTGCCATTTTATTTTGCATATGCAACCGAAGACCAAGTACGATCAAGTGTAATACCAAATGTGATCACGGGTATTATACCAAATGTGATCAAGTGTAATACCAAATATGATCACGGGTATTATACCAAATGTGATCAAGTGTAATACCAAATATGATCACGGGTATTATACCAAATGTGATCAAGTGTAATACCAAATATGATCACGGGTATTATACCAAATGTGATCAAGTGTAATACCAAATATGATCACGGGTATTATACCAAATGTGATCAAGTGTAATACCAAATGTGATCAAGTGTAATACCAAATGTGATCACGGGTATTATACCAAATGATATAACATGCCTCATGTCCCCTCTGCCCCCCTTGATTGCTGTAGCGCTTTACAGCCTCAGCCTTTGCCCCTCAGACCACTGCCAACAGCAACAGCTTTGATCATTATATGGGATACTTAAACATGCCTCATATCCCCTCTGCCCCCCTTGCTTGCCGTAGCGATTTACAGCCTCAGCCCCTCAGACCACTGCCAACATCTACAACTTTGATCGTTAGATGAGGATACTTAAACATGCCTCATGTCCCCTCTGCCCCCCTCGCTTGCCGTAGCGATTTAAAGCGTCAGTCTTTGACCCTCAGACCACTGCCAACATCTACAAGTTTGATCATTAGATGAGGATACTTAAACATGCCTCATTTCCCCTCTGCCCCCCTTGCTTGCCGTAGCGATTTACAGCGTCAGTCTTTGCCCCTCAGACCACTGCCAACAGCAACAACTTTGATCGTTAGATGAGGATACTTAAACATGCCTCATGTCCCCTCTGCCCCCCTTGCTTGCCGTAGCGATTTACAGCGTCAGTCTTTGCCCCTCAGACCACTGCCAACAGCAACAACTTTAATCGTTAGATGAGGATACTTAAACATGCCTCATGTCCCCTCTGCCTCCCTTGCTTGCCGTAGCGATTTACAGCGTCAGTCTTTGCCCCTCAGACCACTGCCAACAGCAACAACTTTGATCGTTAGATGAGGATACTTAAACATGCCTCATGTCCCCTCTGCCTCCCTTGCTTGCCGTAGCGATTTACAGCGTCAGTCTTTGCCCCTCAGACCACTGCCAACATCTACAACTTCGCCACAGCATCGGATAACGAGATCACTATATGGACACTCGACCCTTTCACAGGCAGTGTCTCCGGTCAAAAGGTATGTGCCCACTGATTTGTTTAGTGACTCGGTGTGACCCCAGTTCGACACGCTGCCCCCCGAACCCAGCGGAGCGCAGAGCCTAGGGGGGTTGAGGGGGGGGCATTTCTGACTAATTTTGAGTTTTGAGAACGCCTGGAAGGGTTCGAACCCAGCACCTTCTTCGGTCCAACGAAATGATCAACCATTAAACCATTCGACAAAACGGGATAACATGCATAAGCAGGCCACAATGTGCGTTGGTAGCAGGGCTTTTTGTTTCCGCTATATATAGCGATCGCTATTTTTGATCCCGTTTTGGCCAAATTGTCGCTATACAAATGTACAGCAGTTGTTTATATTTTATGCCCTAAACAGCCCTAAAAAGGCTATAAAAACCTACAGAAAGCTGTAAAACGCTGTCCCTGGAGAAGGTTTGAAACCATAAAGCTAGTAAAAACCAGTTTCAGGTTTGAAACAATTACTTGCAAGCAACACGGGAAGATACTTTAGCAGTCTCCGGCAGGGAGTTTCGAAAGTAGTGGAGAAAGTAGCTACTCGTAGCCGAACAGAGCTACAAACATTGAACAACTTTTGCGAAGGATCTGGACCGCTGCGATGCTGATAACTCTAGTCATGCGCACTCCAACTATGAGCAAAATGTTTGGGTGCGGAGGTGGTCGGAATCGTTCAAACGCCTAGACATCTGTCGGACAGTCTGACGGACATCGGACAGACAGCTGACGGCGGACAAAGACACAGGGGGAACTTAGGGCTTCAGCCCCAGGACCCTGGGGGGTCCACAGGGGGCTAAGGGGGGAAAAACTGGTCAATAGCAGATTTATCGGAATCAGACCATCCTGATGATTTAAAATCCACACTGATTTTTCGAGGGTGGGCAATTCGATTTCGCAAATACATTTTGAGGGTGGGCAATTCCATTTCGCCTGTTTAGAGACACCCGGACTGCTTCAAATAATCGTTCACCAACAGTTTGTTTTGCGACCAGACCGCACCGTTCCAGAATAAGGCTTGGATCACCACTTGTGGCTAGCAACTTGGCCTCAAGATTTTTGAAGGAAAAAACTGTTTACCAACACCTACCACAAACTCAGGGCCCCATTGGGTAAAACAATTGTTTGGGGGGTCAGTTTTTCAATGCTTTTTATTTCTACCCCTTCCTGTCACGGTTGGGCAAGTCCCTTTAGCCTATTTAGCCTACCCCTGGAGTGTAAGGTACCTACCTACCAACCAACCTACCTACCTACCTACCAACCAACCAACCTACCTACCAACCTACCTACCTACCTACCTACCAACCTACCTATCTACCTATCTACCTATCTACTTACCAATCAACCAACCAACCTACCTACCAACCAACACCTACCAACAGGTTAACCCAGGCAGTGTGCGAAGGTCATATACAGCCCTTGTCTACTCCCCTGATGGTCAGTGGTTGTACGCGGGAACCACAACGGGAGATGTTGTGACTATCAATGTGCCGAGAGCGTTCATTCAGATGACGCATCCGACATGTGGTGAGCCACCAATATGTTTATTGATGTATTATAAGTATAGTATGATTCGTATTCGTATTCGTATTATTGTTATTATTGTGGGGGGTTGTGGTGACTGTCAATGTGCCGAGGGCTCTTATTCAGATGATACATCTGACATGTGGTGAGCCACCAATATGTTTATTTATGTATTATTATTATTATTATTATTATTATTATTATTATTATTATTATTATTATTGATATTGATATTGCTATTTTTGTGGGGAGATGTGGTGACTGTCAATGTGCCGATGGCTTTCATCCAGATGACACATCCAACAAGTGGTGAGCCACTAGTCTGTTTTTATACATAAATACATAAATACTCAATAGTATACCTTATATTACGAGGCGTGAGTTTGAGAGGGGGTGGGAGGGGGTGGGAGGGGGATTTGAGGGACCATACCTCATTCTAGAACACACGTCCACCCTCACATACAAACTCAAGCTTCGTGACGGCGCCACCCGCCACCCTGTCTTCCACATAAGTCTACTCCGCCTCTTTGAGGACGGTCTCACCGAGTTTCCCCTTTCGGGTCGACTGTGGGGAGTACTCGTTTATTGGGTTGAGAACCTGGCTCGCTAATAGGACAGCTAAGCGGGTGAATACTCAAGTGTTCGGACAGGGGGTATCTCGAAAGGGGAAACTCAGTGAGACCGTCCTCAAAGAGGCGGAGTAGACTTATGTGGAAGACAGGGTGGCGGGTGGCGCCGTCACGAAGCTTGAGTTTGTATGTGAGGGTGGACGTGTGTTCTAGAATGAGGTATGGTCCCTCAAATCGGGGCTGGAGTTTGGTGGGTTTGTCCAGTGCCAGTAGAACCAAGTCTCCTGCCGTGAACTCGCCGGGACGGCTGTGCCTGTTGGCATAGGTTGTGTACCTATCACAAGCACGTTGAATGTACTCTCTGGCTTCTGCCAGCTTAGCAGTCTGAAGGCAGACAAAGTCCTCAACAGCTGGAACAGCAGGAGGCGGGCCCCCTGAAAGGAGGGAGAGTGGGGTGTTGATGTTTTGGCCATAGGCCAAGACAAAAGGAGCAAAGCCAGTAGTGTGGTGCTCACTGCTGTTTTAAGCCATCTCAAAATGTGTGAGTTTCGCATCCCAAGACTTGGGGTGGGACCAAGCAAAAGCTTTCAGCATGTCTACAATTGTGCGATTTGCTCGTTCCGTTTGACCGTTGGTCTGAGGGTGGCGAGCTGTAGACATAGCTAACCTGGTTTGTAGGAGCTGCCAAAGACTCTTCCAGAAATGACTGGTGAACTTGGTGTCACGATCAGAGATGAAAACTCGGGGGACTCCATATTTGGAAACTAAAGCATCAAAGCAGAGTTGAGCCACCTGGGGGGCGGTGATCGTTGTTCTGCATGGAATGATGATGAGGATCTTGGTGATGGAACATTGGAGGACCATCATGTTATCCTTTTTGTTCTTGGTCATAGGTAACCCAAAAGCAAAAGCCATGGACCATGTGTCAAAACGGCTGTCTGGAATGGGGAGGGGCTGTAGGAGTCCATTGGGAACTTGAGTGTTGGCTTTGACTTGTTGGCATGAAGCACACGTACGAATGTAGCGTTGCACAGTATGGCGCATGCGGGGCCAGAAAAAATGCTGACTGACTTGGTGAAGAGTTTTTTCAGTACCAAAATGCCCGCTGATGGGGGTGTCATGTGCTTCGTTTAGGAGTCTCTTGTATAGAGGTTCATGGTCAGGGATATAGAGCCGGGTACCTTGCCAGAGAAGGTTGCTGTGCCGTGTGTATGGAGAGGTCTGCCCAGTTAGAGCCTGTTTTTTACGTTTCTGGTACACTGGGTCTGTGGGAGCAAGGAGACGGATCTCGGCTCGTAAATCTGGGGGGTTGACCTCCTTCAAATAGAGGACGTTGCAATTGTGTCCTGGCCATCTACTAAGGGCGTCAGGGACTACATCCTTGGGACCAGGGCGGTGCTGAACCTCAAATGTGAATTCTGCTAGTTTCTCTGCCCATCTTGCTTGCCGGCTTGTAAGGTTTGGCTGGGTGTTGAGTGATTTCACACTAGTGCTATCTGAGGTTACTGTAAGTGGCCTTCCCTTGAGGTGGTGGCGCCAGACACGTAAAGCATGGACCACTGCTAGTTGCTCCCATTCATGGGCAGCGTAGTGGGTCTCAGCTGTGTTCAACTTCCTGGATTCGTAGCCGGTGACATAGTCATGGCCTTGGGAGTCTGTTTGCATGAGTACGGCCCCAATTGCAAAATCGGAGGCATCCGTGTGGACCATGAAAGTTGCCATTGGTAAGGAGGCCTGGATGATCGGATTTGATGTCAGTGCTTGTTTGAGAGTGTCAAACGCTATTTGCTCTGTAGGGCCCCACTTACACGTGCTTTTGCGTTTGAGCAAGTCATTGAGGGGGGCGGCTTTGTGGGCATCAGGGTACTACTTCTTGCCAAATTGGTCAGCGCTTAAAGCGCACTTACGTCAAATTGGGCAGCGCTTTTTAGTGCAAAAAGCGCAAAAACTGCGTGCTGCGCCCACAGGGGGTTGAAAAACTGCGCGAAACGCGCAGAGGGGCTCAAAAAGGCAGCGCGGCACCGCGCTGCCGCGCGCGCTTAGTAGTACCCTGGTGGGCGTACTGGCGAAAGAAAACTCGGTAATAGTTTGCAAGACCAAGGAAGGATCGTAAATCGTGGCAGCTTGTGGGTCGAGGCCAATTCTGAATTATGTTTATTTTCTTTTGCTCGGGGCTGATACCGGCCTGGGAGAGGGAATGACCTAGAAAGTCAATGTTGTGACGGCCAAAGAAACACATCTTGGGTGATATAGTTTCTCGCGCCGAAGCACTTCGAAAACTTGTGCAAGATGTTCTAAATGTTCTTCTTCTGAATCACTGAAAAACAGGATGTCATCTATATAGCAGAGAACAAACTGGTCCAGGAAAGGACGAAAAGCATCATTCATTACACGCATAAATGTTGCAGGGGCATTGCACAAACCCATACCGAGGACCATGAACTCATAGAGTCCGTACCATGTGCGGAAAGCAGTTTTGGGTATATCCTCTGGTTTGACCCGGACTTGAAAGTATCCATGGTTCAAGTCGATTTTAGACCAAACTTTGGAGCCATGGAGACGTTCAAAGAGGTCATCAATGCGTGGCAGAGGGAATCTGTTTATGATTGTTTGTTTGTTTAATTGACGCCAGTCGAGGCACACGCGAAAACCGCCATTCTTTTTGGGGACAAACAAGGGGCACCATATGGTGAGCAACTGGGAAGGATAAACCCATTTTCAAGGAGTTCGGTCAGATGTGATCGCTAAGTATAGGGGGGATTTGGTGACTGTCAATGTGCCTAGGGCTTTCATTCAGATAAGCATCTGACATGTGGTGAGTCACCAATCTGTTTATTATTTTTTTTTTTTTTTTTTTTTTATAGTTGTGGGGGGACGTGGTGACTGTCAATGTGCGGAGAGCGTTCATTCAGATGATACATCCGACATGTGGTGAGCCACCAATATGTTTATTTGTGTACTTTAGTTTTTTTATGATAAGTATTAGTTAATTTGTGTACTTTAGTTGAAGTATTAGTTTTTTATGATAAGTATTACTTTATTTGTGTACTTTAGTTTAAGTATTAGTTTTTTTATGATAAGTATTAGTTTATTTGTGTACTTTAGTTTAAGTATTAGTTTTTTTATGATAAGTATTAGTTTATTTGTGTACTTTAGTTTTTTTATGATAAGTATTAGTTTATTTGTGTACTTTAGTTTTTATGATAAGTATTAGTTTTTTTATGATAAGTATTAGTATTAGTGTTATTACTATACCATTATATTAGTATTCATATTATTTGTATTTATTATCATTTTTATTATTATTATTATTATAATAATAATGATTATTAATATTATTATTATTGAGGTGGGATGTGGTGACTGTCAATGTGCCAAGGGCATTCATTCAGATGATACATCCGACATGTGGTGAGCCACCAATCTGTTGTTATAAATAAATGCATACATGATCAATATTATACCTTATTACGAGTGTGGTTGAGGGGGTGGGGGGGGGGGGGGGGGGGGGGGGGGGGGGAGGGGGGATGTGGGATGACTGTCAATGTGGCGCCCCCCCCCCCCCCTCCTATCCAGACCCTCCCATCCCTCGCCCCTCCCCCCCACCCCCCCCCCCCACCCACAAACACAACCCCTACACCCCTTACCAACCCCTCCCCCCACCGCCCTCACCCTACAACACCCCACCAACCCCTTCACTACCACCCACCAACATCCTTCCACACCCAAAAAAACCCCAAACACCAACCACCCAACCAACCCTCCCACCTGGCCAGCTTGTGGTGTAAGGTTACCATTGGACTCTTTATTCCAACTGCCCCTTCCCCTCACCCTTACCCCCCCCCATAACCCCCACCCCCACCACACACCACCCAACACACAAACAACCCCTTCCACCCCCACCACCCACCCACTCCCCTCCCAACCCCAACCCAACCCCATTTCGCACCCTCACCCCACTCCCCCCCCTCCCCCACTCTGCAGGGGGGGGGGCTGCTGTGTAGGTTACCATTGATCCTATCGACCAAAAAAATGGGCACAGCTGCTGGGGTGGGGCCGGCGGGTTTGGGGGGGGGGGGGGTGCAAACGGTCGGATGGGGCAAGGTCAGTCTCTCGCAGAAGTTTAGTCATTTGGACCACATTTTTGGCGGGAGGAGATCAAAAACCCTTTGCCGGTCGTGGGCTGGGAGCCGTCAAACCTCACTATCATCAAAACTTCGATGGGTTTCCTCCCTTGCTAGTTTGCCAAACCCAGCGGGGGGGGAGGATCTATATTCAAGGGTGAGGGACCAGGTGGGTCAGCGATTTTTTTTTTCAATTGTAAGTTGGGTTTTTGTTTGACCTAAAAAAACGGCTTATGGTTTCAGGCCTCCCCCAGGGGGGACAAGCGTTTAATAGGCTTTTTCTAGCTTTAATTTAGCTTTTTTCAGGGCACTTAATTTTCGCAAAAACAAAAAATAAAACGGGCGTGGGTCAAAACCTAAGACATTTCTATATAAATAGCGGGGGAAAGGAACAAATCCCTGGTTGTGACCAGGGAAAACTACACCAACGGTCACGCTATTGGCGGCGCTAATAACCGCGCAAGGTTTGGGGAGGCCCAGGATCTGGCGGCGAATTGACACAATTTTTGGGGAGACCCCCCCCCCCCCCCCCCCCCCCCCCCCCCCCCCCCCCCCCCCCCCCCCCCCCCCCCCCCCCCCCCCCCCCCCCCCCCCCCCCCCCCCCCCCCCCCCCCCCCCCCCCCCCCCCCCCCCCCCCCCCCCCCCCCCTGGGCGCCAGGGTAGTGGCAGTGCGCTTGTTGATTTCCGTTTTTCATTTTGAGTCAGGGAAGGAAAGGCGCAACCAAAAATGTACCAAGATGGTAAGTTAACCCCTGGTGATGTTTCATTGCACCAACGTCCCCCTCCTTGGAGGGTGGCAGGAAAGCGGCCATGAGTTAGGGGGCCCAAAAAAAAATGAAAATGGTGGTCCAGGTTACACCAGCTTTGCTATAGAGTTAGAATAAAACCCACCCCCCGAGCCGTAAGGTATCCAAAAAAAAAAAAAACCCAACCCTTAAACAACCCACCACCAAAACGTTACAACACACCCACACCCAACACCCAAACAACCCCAAATGCCCAACAACACACAAAAAAAAAACAAAAAAAAACTATCGCCCAAACCCTAAACCCTAAACCCCCACCCCAAACGCCAAACCCAACTCAAGCCATTCACCACCCCACCAACCCAAGCACAAGTCCCCAAAAGTTCCTTGCAACCCCTTCCAAACTTGATGATGGCATGGCCATTGGCCAATCTCCTGCTGACTACCGGTACATACCTACACATGAAAAAAAAGGTATTTCCACCCCAACCCAACCCTGGTTGTTTTTTGTGGGGAGGGGGGGCGAAATACCTTCCACAACCTAAAAAACCAGACAGAACTGGCCTACCTCAACCTAAGTTCCTGTACCTCCCTACCTCCCCCTAAGTTTCTGCATCCCTTCAAACTTGATGGCTGCATTGCCAATTCTGTGACTATATTACCTGCCAAACTTCTGGCTGACTACATACCTTTTTTTTTTTTTTTTTTTGGGCGGGACCTCCTGGCTGGACATTCAGAGGGTCGGGGTATCTCCACCCCCCTGGGCGGGCACAACCTACTCTGTTGTAGGAGTGGCAACGCCATTCAAACTGAATCCTCGGTAGCCCCGCTTTGTTGGTGTAGGGGGAGACCCATTCCTGGGTGTAAAAAAGAAAGAAAAACCCTTTTTTTTTTCAAACTGCTAATATAAACAAAAAACAAAAAAAAAAAACAAACTGCATAAACCTATAACCCCCATGGGCCGGGGAGTGGGCTTTTTTTTCTATTCTTCCGATGTTTCACCAACAACATCACCCCCACCAGGGCCAGCTCCAGGGGCGGTGGTCCACCAGCTTTCGACAATAAAACAAGGGGGCCCCACCAACAAAACCTTGGATACCACAAAAAAAAGAAAATGATTAACGGGGGGGGGGGGGGGGGGTGGGGGGGGGGGGGGGGCCTCGAGGGCGTGGGTTGGTATATTAAGGGACCCCCCGGTCTTACGGGCAGTAGGGGAACGGAGGCTGATTGCTGATTACTTTTAACCTGGACCAAAGCTACCATTGGCAAGGTTGGACAGCCAATCCGCGAAACACTTTAAAGCGCCACCGTTTTAGGGATTTCGAACCCTGGCACCTTCATTCATTTTCAACGGTTGCTCACCATTGAGGGGCCCTTCGTCCAAAACGGGGCGGATGGTTTATAAAACCTTCATAGATACATCCCTAAGACCAAAAAAAAAAACTTTTCTTCTTAATGATCATATTTGTTTTTGAGTGCTATCCAAAACGTGTAAATAAATCAAAAACCATGTCGGGGCTTCATTTTTATTTTCGTTGGGCAAACAGGGATTGCCACCCCAGGAGGGGGCGGGTTTTCTAACCGACACAACGAGGCTAAATGTAGAGCGTCTCCGCCTACAAAAAACCCTCTCAGGGTTTGTTTTACTCTCTAAATTTATTGCGGATTCGCTAGTTTTTTGGGACCCCATTTTAGCGAAAATTAAAAATTATCGGTATATTTATTTATTATTAAACAGTAATATAAACTTTGTTTTTGGTCCTAACAAAATTGCCTAAAAAGGCTATTTTATAAAAAAGGGGTTATACGGGAGCTTATAGAGCTCTAAAAACGCAGCCCAACAAAGGCGGCCTCTGGAAACCATTAAAGCACGCTATAAACCCCGCTTCAGATTTGAACAAAAAAAGAAACTAGATTTTTTTACTTTACTCCCTTGCCGAGTGTTTTCTTTTCCCATGTCTTCTCGGTAGCACAACCCTCAGGGCCCCGTCGATTAAATTATTTCATTTAAATTTTTATAAAAAAATTTTAAAACAATGTTGGGGGTTTAGTTTCCTTTTTGCACTTGGCCCCTGTCCTTGGGATTGGCAAAGTCCCTTTTCAGCCTATTTGGCTAACCACTGGACTATTAAAACATAACATTAACTGCTTCATTGCCTTTGCTCGGCAAGGTCCCGCCGCATTCCATAGGCAGGTTTCCGTAATGGATCACATACCTGGGGACCCATAAACTTAAACATACACCTACTACTACCTATTAACCTTAACCTCTATATCCTTTGGTGACTCTATACCCTCAACCTTTCACCGGAGTGTCTAATCTTCCATTGGCCTGTCGTGCAGGGGTCTCCGCTGATTTTACATGGTGCTTGCTTGTAGTGGGAGCAAAATACCTACAAAATAACATTTACAGACCCTTATACTTCCTGCTTGGACTCTATTACTACACCTGCTACCACGTTGTCTACCTTTTCCCTGTTGAATCGCGGGGTTCCGTTTGCCTCCATGGCTTGGTGGGCTTGTTTTGGTTGAGCACGGTCAATCCGCAGTCCCTTTGAATGATCTTTCCTTTTGGCCATTGGAGCCAGCGGAAAAAGACAGCTGGCTACGTGCAGCAGGGATTGGGCCACGGTTTTTGTCGTGTGGACGGGGGGGGGGGGGGGGGGGGGGGGGGGGGGGGGGGGTGGAGCCTGCAAGAAACTTACCTCCCATGATCAAACAAGCCGGTGACAGAGCCCTAAGGTTGGGTGGCGGCCCTTAGGGTAAGACTATTAACGCAGCGATCTTTGGTGTCCCAGGGTGATTGCGGAGGATTGGGGGGATTGGTTTGATTCGTTGGCGACGCACGGGAACGGACGGGCCTGCTCTGGGGCTTGGACGGATTTAACCTGGGGGGCGCGCTAACTTCAGGGCTTTTTCCACCCCTGCCTGTGGGGGGTGACCGCAAATGTGGAATGCCACAGCGAAATAGGAATTCGAAAACCCCAGTTTATGCCAGTGGAGGGTGTGCTGGTGGAGAACAGTCCGGGCGCGTGTGGTGACGTTGGGGTTTGTGGACAAGGCAATTGATGGCCCAGCGAATAGGAAACCAGTTTAATAAGCCCAAGGTGGGATGGGGTTTTTGCTGGGTGAGACGTCAGTTTTTGTGGTGAGTTGGGTTCCTGGAGAGGATACTAGCAGTGCATTCATTTGGTGTGGGCTTCTCATCATTGTATTATTTGGGGTTGATTCTTCCCAGCTTGTAGGGCAAAGGCTTTTGCCGAGGATGGGTGGGGTGAAGGGAAAGAAAAAAACCAACAACCAAAAAATTTTTTGGAACGAAGTCAAGTTTGTGGTTGAGTTGAGGTTCTTTGATGAGGGCTACTAGCAGTGCATTCATTTCTTATGGGCTTCTTGGTCATCTTGTTTGGCGGAAGCCCTCCTCTTTAACAGAATGGGGCGGGAGCAGCCAGGGTTTACCCAATTTGTCCGGGGGGACCGACGACCACTCCGTTCTGACCGGGAGTACGAAGCCCTGACACTCGCCAACGGGTTTCTCGTAAAACTAAACTCGCTTTCGTTTGCCAAAACCTGTGCTCCCGTTTCGCAAACCACTTCTTCCGCCCATTGTTTTTAGCGGTCGCTCCCTTGTTCAGCTTTAGGGGGGAAGGGTCCCCGGGCTTGCTCTGTCCAGCGTAAAAATAAAATCCCATCGACACAAAAACAAAACAAAAACAGGAACAAATTCTGGTGTGTGGGCTGGGGCACGGAATCTTTTCCCCTCTACCCATATAAGCTATTGGCTCGGTTTTGACCCCGTTTAGGGCAAAATTGTCGCTTTTAATGGTAACAAAACTAAAGTTTTTGTGTTTGGCCCTAAAAAAAAAAAGCTTACCCAAAAAAAGCTAGGGTTACAAACACTTACAACGCTGTTCCCGTGAGAAAAAAAAAAAAACAAAAAAAACTATAACCTAGAAAAAAAAAAAAAAAACAAACCCTACTTTTCAGAATTTTGAAAAAAACACAAATTCCACTGTTTCATTTGTGGGGCTTTCTCATTGGGCAGCTTCCCCCCAGATCCAATAGCCAGCAACTGGGCCAAACCCAATGCTTGAAGCTGAATTGGAATGCTTGTCATATCAGCTTTCAGACACACTAGATAGATCCTGGTTTGGCTCAAGGACAGAGAAAGGGAAAGGGAGCTGTCTAGAAGCTGCTACGCAAAACAGCCCCCAAAAAACAATGGCCTGGACGTTGACATTATCCACTTTCCAGCATTCATTCAAGCATTTAATTTTAATCATTCAAGCATTTGAGGAAGGGGCGAGGGCTCCAGATTTTGGACTTAATTTTAATCATTCAATCATTTAATTTTAATCATTCAATCATTTAATTTTTATAATTTATTTTTAATCATTTGAGAAAGGGGCGAGGGCTCCAGATTTTGTTTCATTTTGCTGTGGGTGAGCCATGAGTTGCAGTGGCTTTTGACATCTTATTTAGTTTGCTTACTGAGAGTTCAATCCAATGCAATCCAATCCGATCCAATACAGTTCAATCCAATCCAGTTCAGTCGAAGCCATTCCAATCCGATCCGATGTAATTCAATCCGATCCAATCCAGTTCAGTTCAGTCCAATCCATTCCAATCCATTTAAATGCAATCCATTCCAGTCCGATCCAATCCAGTTCAGTCTCAAATGGAATTCCATTCCCAAAATTCTTGATACAATCAATGCATGCAAACCGGAATTTCCAAGGTTCAATTCAGGTTCCATCCAATGGCAACAACACACACCAAAACAAAATTTTCCAATTTCCACAAATCTGAATCTTTTCAATTCCAATGCCAAGCCAAACCGATATCCCAGTTCAATTCAGTCCAATCCAATGCAATCCATTCCAATCCGATCCAATCCAGTTCAGTCAAATGCAATCCATTCCAATCTGATCCAATCCAATGCAATGCAAACCGATCCAGTTCAATTCAGTCCAATCCAATGCAATCCATTCCAATCCAATCAAATCAAATCAAATCAAATACGGTTCAGTCCAATCCAGTTCAGTCCAATCCATTCCAATCCTATCCAATCCAGTCCAATCCAATATAATCCAATCCAGTTCAGTCCAATCCACTCCAATACAATCCATTCCAATCTGATCCAATCCAATACAATTAAATCCAACCCACTCCAATGCTATACAGTCAAATCCAATGCAATCAAGTCCAATTTAGTCCAGTCCAATCCAATACAGTCCAATACAGTCCAATACAATTCAGTCAAATACAATCCAATCCAACAAAATCCAATCCAATATAATCCAATCCAGTCCAATCCAGTCCAATACAATCCATTCCAATCCGATCCAATCTAGTTCAGTCAAATCCAATCCACTCCAATCAAATTAAATCAAATCAAATCAAATCAAATCAGGGACATCCGCTCTCGTGGAATGGTGGCCAACATGAAACAGCATCAAGGCCCTATCACGGATCTCTCGGTGCTATCCGATGATGCACACTTGGTGGCCAGTGGTGAAGACAGGATGTGGACACTCTGGTGCGTGTTGTGCTGTGCTGTATTACAAACTTGTGGGAAGTGAGGTGTGGGTGGGGAGTAAGGAGTGGTGTGGGGAGTGGGTGGGGAGTAGGGAGTAGGGTGCTGTATTGAAAACTTTTGAAGAGACAGGATGTGGACCCCCACTTTGGTGAGTATTCTGGGAACGGGCATCAATATGTATATCAGGCTCATTTGCAAAAATAAGTTGTGATGGTGGGATATATGCTTTGTGTGAAAGACGTGTGTTAAGTTTGTGGAAGTGTGATTGATTAATAACGGACTTTCATGCTAAAATTTTTTTGATGATTTATTTTGATTAATCAAGTTTTGATCGATGATGGCGCGGGGGCTTTTTGGCTAGTTTGATGAAAGGAACCGGATTGTGGATCCCTTCTGTTGTGCTTTGTTTTTTGGGTTTTGTTACTGTGCTGTATTACACGGCTCTGTTGGGGAGTGGGTGGGGGGAAAAGTAGGGGGAGTGGGGGGGGATGGCTAGTGGAGGCTTGTATTTGCAAAATCTTTGTGGGGGAGGGGGGAGTAGGTGGGCGGAAGTAGGGGAAGTGGTTGTTGGGGAGTGGGGGTGCTGTGGTGGGCTGTATTGAATCTTGAGAGAGTGGGTGAAGTGGGTGGGTGGGGAGGGTGAGGGGGGGGTAAGAGTGGGGGGGACTGAGTTAAGTGCAGTGGGGAGTGGGGTGTGTTTTGTATTTGCACAATTTAAGATGGAGATTTGAACAGGATGTTGGAACTATGGTGCGTTTAATTGTGCTTGTGCTGTATTACAACCTTGGGGGGAGTGGGGAGCGGGTGGGAAAGGAAGGGAAGTGGGGGGTGGGATTGGGGTGGTTTGCTGTATGCAAACTTGTGGGGGGACGGGGTTGGGGTAAGTCGGGAGTGGGTTGGTTGGGGAGTGGGGTGGCGTATTTTTTTGTTTATTTACAAATCTGAGAGGGAGGGTGTGGAGGAGTTGTGGTTTGGAGTAGGGAAGGTGGAGTGGGTGCTTTTGATTTGGCAAACAAACTTAGATGAACTGCGCTGGGATTCGGGGGAAGTCAAGGGGGGATTGACGTGGGGAACCAGTGGGTGCTTGGAAGTAGGGAGTGGGGAGCGTGGGCGGGTGGGGAGAAGAAGGGGGGACGTGGGGGGTTGAGGGAATGAGTTGGGGGGGCTGCTGTAATTACAAAACTTGTGATTGAGTGAGTGTGGTGGAAAGCAGGGAGAAGGTGGTTGGAGTAGTGTCTTTTTTGTTGGGGAGTGGGGTGGTGCTGTCTTTACAAAAAAAAAAACTTGTGGGGTGGGGGTTGGATGGAGTGGGGTAGAACAAGGCAGGGAGTGGATTTTTTGTGGGGAGTGGGGGTTGGGGTTTTGGCTTTTGGCTTGTTTTGTTATCACAAACCAACTTTTCTGTGGGAGTTGGGAGTGGTGTGGGGAAGAAGGGAGTGGCCTTTTTCTTGTTGGGGGGAAGGGTTTGGGGTGCTGTATCACCAAACAACTTTTGTTTGGGGGGGGGGGATAGGTTTGGGGATGGGAAAGGAAGGGAAGTGGTGTGGGGAGTGGGTGGGTTTGGCTGTATCAAACAAAACTTTTGTGGGGATAGTGGGGAGTGGGTGGGGGAACAGGGCAGGAAGGGTCTGAGTAAGTGGGGGTTTTTTGTGAGTGGTATTTGGGGAGTGGGGGTGCTGTGTTACAAAAAAACTTTGTTGGGGGGGATAAGGGGGGGGAGGTTGGGGTTGGGAAGACGGAAAAGTTGGGGGGTGTGTTGTATTACCAAAAACCTTTTGGGGATGTTTGGGGAAGGTTGGGGTGGGAAAGGAAAGGAAGAGTGGCTTGTTGGGGAAGGTGGGGTGCTTTTGTATCACAAACTTGTTTGGGGCGTGGGGAGTGGGGGGGTGCTGTATCACAAAACTTGTGAAGAGTTGGGGGAGGTGGGTTTTGGGGAAAAAGGAAGTGGAGTGGGGTTTGTCGTGTAGGGAGTGTCTGTGGGGGATTGGGGCTTCTGTATTGGAAAAATGTTTGTGGGGGGATTTACCGGGATGGTGGGAACCCCTCTGGGTTGGGGGTTGTGCTTGTGCTTTGTACTGGCAAAACTTGGGGTGTTTGTGGGGGGGCGGAAGTGGGGTTGGGCCAAAAAGTTAGGAATGGGGGTTGGGGAAAGGTGGGGTGGCTTGTAATTAAACAAACTGTGGGGAGTTGGGTGGGTCTTTAGTTTTGGGGAGTGTTGTGGGGGAGGTGGGGGTGCTTGTATTGGAAAATTGTGGGAATTACAGGGATGGTGGATTCTCTTGGTGGAGTTATTGGAAAGGGCATTTGATATTAGGCTCCTTTATGGGAAAGAAGTTTTGTGATTGTTTGATGATGAATATCAGGATAATGTGAAAAACTGTGATGATGAAAACGGCCCGGGGGGGGTAGAGGGTACGGCCCAGTCAACAGGGATTTGTGATAACAGGGATGTGTATGTAGTAAGCCAGGCGAATATTGGCCTTTGCAGCCATCAATTTTGAAGGGGTGCAGGAAATTAGGGGGAGTACGTGGTGAGAGTAAGGAAACTTTAGGCTGCGGTAACTGAAGTCTTTGTTTTTTGTTTGTTTAGTTGTGAACAAAAAAGGTTATTTCAAGCCTCCCACAAACCCAAGGTGAAAGGGGGTTGGGAGGGGTTTGGAAATAACTTTCCTGTTGGTCGGTTTATTTTGTTTTGTTTTACCGGTTCGGTCAGGGGAGGGACAGGGAGATAATTTTTTGGTCATGCAGCCAATCAAGTTTTTGAAGGGGGTTTGCAGGAACCTTACGGGGGGGCCGGCTTTGGGGTGCGAGGGGGTAAAGGGCTTTGGGGCAGGCTACTCTTACTGGACAACGGCTCCTTGCGTTTTTGGAAAGGCCGTTTTTTGTCAACCCCAGCGGTTTCCCAAACCTGGCCCTTGACTGGCACACAGGGAACTTGTGTTGTTTTCTCTCTTTTACAGTTTTTTTTTTTTTTTTTTTTTTTTTTTTTCATTTGGCCTTGATCTGACCTCCAGGTTCCAGGTTTTTTTTTTTTTCAATTCTGAAAGGGGGTTTTGTTTTCTAAAGGCTAAAGCGTTTTCGGGGCCTCCTCATGGGACCAAACGAGTTTTTTTTTTTTTAAGTTTGTATAGCTTTTTAGCGGGGCCAATTTTTTAGGGTAATTACCTCTTAAAAAACTTTGTATAGCGATAATTAAATTGGGCCAAAAAACGGAGTCCAAAAAGTAGCGATGCTGTTTATTTAAAAGGGGGGCGGGGGGAAAACAATTTTTTTTTTTTTTTTTTTTTTTTTTTTTTTTTTTTTTTTTTTTTTTTTTTTCCCTGGCATTTGACCTTGAAAAAAGTAAAAAAACAGGCTATGTAGGGTGGGAACTAGACTATCATTATCATAGGTTTTTCTTTTCAGCTACCAGCAAGCAAGCTTCTAGGCCGCTTCCCCTGGCCTGCTAACCCACAAACTGAAAGCAAGGTTATATGTGGCATTTGGAGGCTGGACAGAATTTCATCGTTTCCCAGTATTTTTCCAAATTCCTTTGTGATTTCATTTCCAAGTGGGCTGGTTTTTTCAGGGGGCTAGGGGCTTGCCCTAGAAGGCTGCTGCTCGTTAGGGGCTGAGGAAACTTGCAAAGCTATGTAGGTAACTAATTCATTCATCTGGGGTAAAAAGGGAAGTTCTAAGCCGTTGGACCAGTTTCAATACAGTGGGACAGTCAAAATAACAAAGTACGATTATCCAGGTGCAGTACAGTTCAAGACAGTTCAGTACAGTCAAGTAAATAGAGTGAACTTTGGACAAGCCAAGTACAAGTTACCAGTCCACGGAGTACAAAAGGCAAGATAGTCAAAGTAAGAGTACAAGTTGGACAGTTCAGGGGCCATGGCGCATAGAAGGTAAGTACAGTCAAAAGTAAAGGGGAGGGTACGGTGGAACAGTCCAAGTACAGGTAAGTGCAAGTCCAAAGTAAGAGTACCAGTGGACAGGTCAAGGGCAGTTACAGTCAAAGGGGCAGCGCAGTCAAAAGTACAGTTCAAACAAGTAAGAGTAACGGTGGGGGGACCGTCAAAGTACAAGTTTTGGCAGTCAAAGGTAAGAAAGTACCAGTGGCAAGTTCAAGGCGTACAAGTTCAAGGGCCCGCCCCAGCGGCAATCAACAGTACCAGTCAAAGTAAGAGTTACGGTGGGGGACAGGTCCAAGTCAAGTACAAGGTTTGGCACGTCAAGTAAGGAGTACCGTGGACAGTTCAAGGCAAGTTACAGGTCAAAGGGCAGCGCGTCCAGTACAGTCAAGTAAAGAGTAACAGGTTGACCGTTCAAGGGCCCAAGTACAGGTCAAGGGCCAAAGTACAAAGTCAAAGGGGGCAGCGCAACAAAGCCCCAGCGCAGACCCCAGCGCAGTAAGTATCAGTCAAGTAACGTACAGTGGACAGTTCAAAGGGCAGGCAGTTAAGTATTACCAGAGTAACGTATGGGGGACCGTTTCTCCAAGTTACAAGTTTGGGGGGGGGGGGCATCAAGTAAGAGTACAGTGGGACAATTCAAAAAACAAGGGGCAGCCACCACGTGGTTCAAAAGGGTACAGTCCAAGGGCAGGATACAGTCCAAGGTTACAAGGTCAAGGGGCAGTCAAGAAAAAGCACAAAGTTGGGACGGGCAAGTACGAAGCGATATGAACAAAGTTCAAACTGATCCCATAAACAAAATGCTCTGGGGTGGGAGTTGTGGAGTTGGGTTGGGGGTTTGGTGGTTGGGGGGGGTGTCGGTTGGTGGGGGTGGTGGATGGGTGGTTTGGGGGGTGGTGTGGGGTGGGGTTTTGGTTTGGTGGATGGGGGGTCGGTGGTGGATGGGGTGGAGTTTGGGCCTTGGTGGGTGGGGGTATGGTTGTTGGGATTGGGGGGTCGGGGTGTTGGTCTGGGGGCTGGGGTGGTGGTGGGATTGGGGGTGGGGATTGTGGTGCTGGGGGGGTCCGGGGTGTGTGGTGATGGGGGGTGGTGGGTGGTGGTGGGCTGGGGTAGGTTGGGTGGGGGTTGGTTTTTTGGGTGGGGCTTGGTGGGGTGGGGGGTGGTGGTGGGCTGGGGGTGGTGTGGCCCTTGGGGGTTGGGGGTGGGGTTGGGGTGGGTGGCTGGGGGTGGGGGTTTGGGGGTGGTGGTGGCTGGGGGGTTTGGGGTTCAGGGGGCTTGGGCTTCAATGGTTTTGTTGGTCAAAACGCTTGTAACGTGAATGATTAAATCACACAAAAATGCAAAGAGACCCTGCCAAAACAGCTGATTAATTAAAATAAAACAAAAACAAACATGCTCTTGCTTAAACCTGCGGGGCGGGCACGGGGGCCAAAATATGGAAATCATTTTTAATATCCCCAAAAATTTGTGGGGGGGGGGGGTGGGGGGGTTTTTTTTTTTTTTTTTTTTTCCCCCCCCAAAAAAAACAAAACACCCAACATCATATTTGATGTTCATTTGAATCATATGATGTCATATGATGCAGATAGTTTTTCTAAACTAGGGCCCAAAAACAAAGGTTACCCATTTACAATCAATATCTATGGATATTCTACTCACTTTTTTGGCCAAAATTTTATCACAAAATGGTTTTTTTTTATTGGACATTTCCCTACTAAATACCTGCGCAGGGGATTATTCAAACGTCCGGCACCAGTTGGTCCCGGTCCATGGGGTGCAGGAAGTTAAGTAGGTAGTTGATCGCGGGGCCATGCCGGGTGGTTGGCTTTCTGATCAGGTGTCTGTCATCACTGGGGGGGCTGGGAACCAAGGGGGCATACAATACACTTGTGGGATAATTCGCTCACCGCACGGTCGTTACAGAGCATTCCCCAGGGCGGGCCCATGCAGGTATGGATATTTGCTACCCGGTCCTATACATTTGGTTTGGGTCCATAATTTACATTGGTCTGTCATATTACAATTGGTTTCTTGGTCCCATATTAATTGGTCTGGGTCACATTTAACGTTGGGTTCCTTGCTCCTTGTATCATTTCCAATTGGTCTTGGTCCATATTACATAAGTCTTGGTCCACATTACGGGTTGGTTTTCATGGGGCCAAAAAAACAAATGCCTGTCGATGAACAAATTGCGTTTTGTAAGGTTTTGGCTGGCCACTTGGTCTTGGTTCCATATTTTACTTTGGTATTGGTTTCAACCTAATTGTCTATCGATGGGAACAATGCGATTGGTTAAACAAACGTTGGCTTTGCCATGGTCTTGTTCCACAATTTACATTGGTTTTAGGGGCAAAAACCACAATGGGCCTTGTCGGATGAACCAAAGGGCAATGTACAAAGTTGGGCTGCACTGGCCTTGGTCCATATTACATTGGTTCTTGGGGGCAAAAATTAAATTGGCTGCTGATGGAACCAATTGCAAATTGCAAAATGCTGGCTTCTCTGTTGCGTTTCACTCCTTTTTTCTGGCCCCCCCCCCTGGGAGGGCCAGTCGTGCACTGTCAACTCTGCAACCTTTTTATCAAACTATCACATCAACCACTTTACCGACCCCAGCGCCCCCCAAGGTTTCTGATACCACTGGGCTGCAAGTCTGCAACTGCTGCTGCTGCTGCTGCTGCTGCTTCAAAACTGTTCGGCCTCAATCCCTTTTTCTGGACCCCCCCCCAAAAAGGGAGTTTCATCCACTGTCAAAACTTCTGAACCCATGGTCATCCCAAAAACACCAATTTCAATTCAACCCATCCCACCCAGTTGTGGCGAGGGCGTGTCTTGGGCCTAATTTTTGCTTGCCTACGTCATTATGTTCCATCAATGAAGAAGGCTTTAAGTGGAGACAAAATAGCCCTAGTCATTCATGCCACTATCTGTTTATCTGGTCAAGCAGCTGAAATGCCAATTTGAAGTGGTTGAGAATAATTGTTACAAGGTTCTATATGCCAGGTGTGGAGTCTAACCGTCTGCTCTTTGCAGCGAACAATGACCTCCCGTGCGAGAACCACGGAAACCAGGGATTTCTAGTGCACATGTCTCGGTGCTGATTCGAACCGGGGACTCCTCCGGTTGTGGTGACCATTCTAACCCGTACACCACTCGGTATTTTGCAGTGGTTAGCGTGGTGGGCCCATATCCTGAGATATTGTGGTTACATAAGATAATCCTCAGCCGTCAGGCTGGTCCTTATGTGGAAGCCGTGCCGTGGTGCTGCTGTACTGCACGGGCATATCATAAAAAGTTTGCGATATTTATTATTGAATCCAAGCTCTCTGTTGTTTCCGTTTCCTCTCATTGGGGACCAATTCATTAGGCGTCGAAGATCAGCCCACTAGCCCAGCCTGCCATTTTGGAATTGGCCTTCATTTGTTGAGTTTTGCGTCCTTTCAGTTTATTTGGCTACCCCTGTACTGTAACAAACATGAACTGCTTATCATTACCGGCATCAATCTCGCCTGCAACCTGATACCTGTATCAGGTCGATAAATGCACCTTATCCAGTGCGGACCTTTTTCTCCTTCTGTATTTATTATGGGCAGGCTGGCTGTGGCATGCACGCACCTTTAGATTCTCTGATTAGTAATTGAACTTAAACTTGGTTACATAGCTTTTGCCAGCATTTTGGCTGCTTGCTGTCTTTGGCAGTAAAAATAAATTTGCCACGAAAATCAATCTGACGCCTGGCAAGCACCAAGAGATCAGAATGTTTTGCATGCACCCACATTGCCGCCCACCAGAAGAAGAAGAAAAATAATCATGGTTACAGATGGTAAAATTTAAATTTAAATTTAAATTTAAATTGTTACATCCGTGTAATACCGTTACTCACAGGACGTAAAGTTAAGGACACCATAGCGTAAGCCGGAGCTAGCAATAGTCACCGTTACAGATGGTTACAAGGTTCTATATGCCGACAATTCGGAGTCTGACTTTCTGCAGGATACATTGCTTCCCCCCCCTCACCAGAAGAGCCGTTTGCTTTTTGCGTGCACTAATATTTGTACTCTTGGAACTGTATCCTGATACCTGATGCGCAGCATGATATATGTTGGCTTCTTTCCATTCCCAGCCCCACACCCAAGGACTTTGGATTTTTGTCCCCTTGTCACCAGGGAACTTCAGGAGGACCCCGGCTCTGCTGCCTGAGACGCAAGCAATTGTATAGCCTGCGTCTTGCTGCACAACGTACCCGTCCTTCTGGTCAACGGACCCTCCCCATGTTGCGTTCTGCGTCGCAACGAACTCTTCAAGATTGTGTCTGCGACGGAGGAGTGGAGGACGCAGTGTCCTGAACAACCCTGCTACTCACCTACTGGTTTTATACACCAAGTCACATACATGAAGTCAGACCGAGTCTCTCTTATCTCAACCACTCTACCAGACTCAGATTTACGCTTTGCCTGATCTGCTTTGGTTAATAAAATTACCAGGCATTCATTTGAATTCCGGTATACCATACTCACTAAAGGTTTCAAATTGCCGAAGACGCCGAGCAGCCACAGAGTGACGCTGCTGGCTGAGTGGCTGGAACTATGTACCCAAGTTCAAGTTCAAGGTTGTATGGACCGCAGCATCGAAGAAACAAAACACCGTACGAAGCCTTATCCTGAGTTCCTGACCCCTCACAGCCTCACTTCAGCCGCAAGCTCGGCTGCAAGTCCTGATAAGTGAAACTAAAATTGATGTATCTTCTTCCACTGTCCAGTAGCTGCCCATATCCAGACAGTATACCGATGCATGTTCAATAATTTAGCCCATACTGTTTAAGACCGCGAGCAGCAAAATTGCCGGCTGGGGCTATGTAACTAAGTTCAAGCTAGATAGATCCGCACATGAGGACTTCGAGAGGTCTCGGGCGCAGCATCTGGACCACACGCCCCAACTCACTCTGGCCGAAAGCCCCTGGATGGGCATCCCACTTTCTCCCATAGGACATACTGAGTCTGGACCCTATATGCAACACCCTTGCACCTCCTCTTCCCATAAGGACGTGAGCAGCCCAGACTCCCTGAGTTGGCTGGCAAATCAAGTGACTAACCAATTAAATCCTGGAAACCAGAAGGGGGTAAGAGAGGCTTGAGCAGAGACTCGTCTGTTCGTATTTTGGCACTACTAGTTATAGCATGTTTGAGACTCAGGGGAGAAAGGTACCGAAGACATTACATAAGTCCCTGGACAAGTCATTAAACTATCTAATAGGCATACTTTGCTACCTGGTTACCGAGGGTATCACATGGGGGGACTTAGCATGGGAAGACGGTGAGCAGCCCAGAGTTGGCTGAAAAAACATGTAACAATCCAATCAAGAAGACAAAACACAAGTGATAGACATCATACGAGTGGTAGTACGAGGCTGGGATACGACAGACCTGCGGGGTATATACTGACTATGAATGGATAACCATATTCTCACGTTCACTCATTCAAACGGTACTTGCAAGAAGCCCAGACCTGGACATGTTTTCAATCTGTCCACATCCTAATAATTGCATTCTGCACTCCGGAGTGTGGTGTGGTACAGAATAAACTTCCTGTACCACTCCGCCTGTCAACAGTGCAAACAGTGAGCAGCCTGAAAGCTGATTTACGATGTGATCAAACCAACCTTGAGACAAGCTACCTCACTCAGAAAGAAAGCGCTAGAAGGCCAAAGCCCTAAGTTTTTTTTGCCTCTTCGGTGATCGAGGGTTTTGGGGGTTTTTAAATAACAAATAAGCTGTTGCTTGATGCAAGGTGTGCACTACTTTCCTTGCGCACCATTTTTTTGTATTTTGGGGGTTGTCGGCTATTTACACCAGCAACCTGGTTTTCAAAAATATTGAAGTAGTGGCCACAGTGAGAGACAAAAAAACCTTCTTCACTGTGCCATAACACTGCTGTTTCGATCGTTCGGGACCTTTTCTAGGCCATGCTCCACACCGTTCCCGTTGACGTGACATGGCGGGGGCTGCACAGACTCAGTCTGGCCGTTGGCCTGCACCACCTCACCATGAGAGCTTGGATCTGCTCCATGCTGGTGGGCGGCATTGTTAAGGCCGTTGTTGGCTGAGGTCAAAGCTTCGGATGCAGAACTCCCTGAGTTCTCTGCAGCTACAGGCGCTGCCTTTGGGAGCTTGGCATTTACTACTTCGTCGTCTTCGCCATTATCAGGTCGAAGGCGCTTTGCTCCAACCATCTCAGGGGTCCGTGCAGCAGCTGCCCCATTAGACTGTTGGGCAGCTTTTGCAGCCTGAGGTGGTAGAGGTGGTTTTAAGGGTTGCAATAGTTGAGTCGCTGCACCAGCAGGCTTAGCCTTGAGCTCTTGCAAAGTCGGGGGCTGCGGCTGGGCCGGGGCCACAGTCTTCTCATCGGCGCCCTTCTTAGCAACATATTGCGCCATGAATTGGACCACAATGTCTGCAAGGAGATGGGGGGTGGGGCATTCATCGAGTCCCCACATCGTTTGCATGCACTGTGTTATGATGTGCTATTATCATGCCAGTCATGGTGCGCAGCCTTCAGCTGCTGTTAAAAAAAAAGCGTTTACACTTTCCTGGTAAAAAATCTGTCAAGACGGCGAGCAGCCACATTGCTGGCTGAAGCTATGTAACTAAGTAAAAGTTCAAGATCCTCAGCTGCTTTTATCATGCCATTCATGGAGTGCAGCCTTCAGGCTGAAGCCTTGTAACCAGGTTAAAGTTCAAGCTAAGATTTCGAAGAAGAGCTAGCTAACTTGCTGCTGGCTCTTTATTGTACGTGCCACAAGGGGATGAGCCTGGCCAAACGGTAATGACTAAGCCTTGTTTAATTTTGAAGACCAGAAGAATTAAAATTATATACAAATAAAAAATAAATGGTATGTTCACTTTCACATTTTCCCTGGTAAATATATATATATTCTGCCGAGGGGGGGGCAACAAAAAAGCTGCCGTACCGCACCTTCGCTTTGGATAGAGCCTATCCTCAAACTATATAAAAAAAAAAAAATTGAGCCAAAAATAAAGTTGTACAAAAGTTAGAGGGGTCCAAAGTTGTTTTCAACCAAAGCGGCCCAAATCTTAACTTCGCGATAAATCACGTTTGGGTAACCCCATGAAAGATGTAAGAGCATAACTGAAATGGGCTTTAAAAGATCTTACAAATGACCCCCATTTTAGGGGGGGTAGGGTGAGGTAATTGGGTTTTAGAAGAGGTGTGTGGTGGTGGTGGTGGTGGTGGGGGGGGGGGGGGGGGGGGGTAAAAAAACTTTTAGCCAACTTTATTTTCCCCCTCTTTTTGTATGAAACGTCCACAATTCCAACTCCCATCTGAATTGGACACCATAACGAAGGTGCGGTCCAAAATCTGTCTTTCTGCCCCCCCCCCCTGTATTCTGACGAAAACGGCGAGCAGCAAAAATTCTGGCTCGAGACATGTAACCAAGTTCAAGTTCTGACCAATCGGCGATTGCACAGTCATGGACTGCACAATACAGCAAATCCAGGCGCTAATCCGATCGTTATTATGCATCTTACAATGCAGGAGTAGCCGTGTAGGCTGGGAGGGACTTGCCCACCTCGACGAAGATTCATAATTAGGGAACGGCAATATGTAATCATTTGATATCATATGATGCCGGCAGTCTGACTATGCCAAAGTTACCATTTATATATAACATCATATGAAACAATTTGTATAATATTGTTTACATGTATTCAACATCATATGATTTGCCGGTTCTACTCAAAATGCAGGTAGCCAGGAAATAAGCGAGAAGGGCTTCACAAGCTAAATTCATGCAAGTCCATATCGCGAATGCTTGCTACGTGAAAGGCAGTATGACATTGAGTTCGCATCATATTCTAGCACACTTTGATTGATGGCCTACCTACGTTTACATTTTCCCCGGTCATTAATTTTACTGCCAAAGCCGGCGAGCAGCCTAACTGCTGGCTGGAGCTATGTACCCTGCCTACAAGCGACACTCTGATAGAACCCTTCATTGGATAAAGTTTAGCACAGGCACAGACGTTGGACTCTTTTTTTCACACACAGCTCTCTGTATACTACTCTGAAGGGCCTCCCATTCGATGCGACAGCGAAACAAGTTATATGCAGCGTTACATGCTGAAAATTGGCGGAGAGCGTTCACTTTGGAGGGACAGGTGGCAACAGAAGCGAGATAGTTACGAAACGTTGGCTGGCGTGTCAGGCTATGTTTCGGCCCAACGGCCGGTCGTTCGGTCGTACAGACAGATGGACAAATGGGTAACCCTGGGGGCTCTGCCAATTACTTCGTTATACTTGATTAAGAAGAGGGGGACAGACTCACCGTCTATTTCTTCCTGAGTAACACCAAAGAAGCTGCAGAAAGTCTCCCCCTCAGGAAGAGGAAGTTTTGTGTTGGTCATGCTTGCCGCTTTGAAGATGGCAGCGTGGGCTACCTTGTCAGCGGAGTACTCAAGGAGTAATGTGGTCCCCAAGCTGCCAAGGTTAGAACAAGGCAACAGGTGTCAGGAAACATCCATTGCCGTCGGTTCAGTTGTGAGCTACCCACAGAACATTAAAAAAAAAAAAAATCAATCATACGTTGTATTACGAGGCGGTTGAGGGGGCCAGTCTGTTTGCTTGCACCTGGGCCAACCGACAACCCACAGTTCATTTACCATAACTGCCAGCTTTGCTGGTTTTTGGACGATCTGTAACTAATAGTTCAGTTAGTGAAATATGCACAGGAAATGGCCCATGTCTGTTTAGTTGGTGAAATAGGCTAGGGTGCAACAATTCCTTTATTCTTTGGGGGTTCCTTTGGCGCCCATCCGTGATGATTCATGGTTTATGATCGGGTTGATGAACCAACCACTAGATGATATCCATGCCGCTGCAGGGGGATGACAGCCCCCTGCAGTGCCATAGAAATCAGTTTTCAAATTCAACCATTTTTTTCCTTTTAAGGAAACAAAATAAATACGCATTATTGTTCAAGGGAAAAAATACATCTCTTTTATCCAAAATATATAAATAAAGAAGATGGTATAGTCCAAGCCAAAATAAACTTAGAATTTTATGACCTTCGCGCCAGCAGCCGCAGTACCCCCCCCCCCCCCCCCCCTTCCCCCCATCCATTGGTGGTTGGCACCAGTGCAACCAAACGGGCTGGCCCCATCAACCCCACATCCCGTAATAAGGCTTTCTGTTTGCTTATTTATCCATGCCGTCTGAGAAACTAGAATAGCTCTGCCTCTCATGGAAAATGGAAGCCAGCCTTTTCAAAAGAAGATCAGAAGATACCCTCCCAAAACCGAGAACTGCATTGATGTCAAGACCCATCGTACAATCACCTGACTTCAATTCATCAAGACCCATTGTACAACCACCTGACTTAGATTCATCAAGACCCATTGTACAACCACCTGACTTAGATTCATCAAGACCCATTGTACAACCACCTGACTTAGATTCATCAATACCCATTGTACAACCACCTGACTTTGATTCAACCTCTGTGGCACCAATGCATACAGTTAGGCAATTTCGTGGCTCAGGCTTGTGTGCTATGATACCAGTTCTGTCCATCGGTAAAATACACTACAAGACAAGAGTCCAACGGAGGCCTGCACACAGCCATTCACCGCATGTGACAGATGCCTGATGTACACTGAACATAAGTAATGTACACTGAACATGGGCATAGCACAGGGCACAGGGAACAGAGAACCAGAAGAAGAAATTCCCCTTTTGCATGCCATGGATTACTCCCAACAGTTGTAGTACAGCACTTGCTTCAATTTTGGGTGCGATGTTGCCTCAAGCACACTTGTGTCTGTGTCTTTTGCCAGGCGTTGGTCTTGGTAAAAGCTTTCAGACTACTGAATCGTGTCATGCAACGCATGACTAGCTACGGGTGCCTCTTGCAAGGCCCTGACCACAGTCTGGCCTACGAATGACTTGCTGTATACAAACAGGAGTTCAAAGATAAGACATGCCCCCCTCTATGAGCAGCACCTGTCATTGCAAAAGTTGACAGCCAGCTGTGAGAGCTTGCTTCCAACAGAGTCCTTGCTGTCTTTGCTGTCCTTCTGCAACATCCCAAGCTTTTGCAGGCCTCGGATGATCACATTGAAGGGGTGCTCCACGTTCAGCTCGAAGTCAAGGGTGTACAGAAGAGCACGCTCTGCCAGCATCAGGCTCTCCATATGGGGGTCCAGGAAGCTCTGGGAAATTCGATCACAGGGAACCAGGGGGGTGGTTCAGCACATTGATTGGCCAATTGTGCAGTGCAAGCCCATGTTACAACCAAACTGCTATCATAAGGGTTGATTGAGCACAGCGATTGGTTGGCCAATTGTGCAGCATGAGCACTGCTTACAATTGAACCGGTACCTGCGATATGCGGGATCGTTTGCCTAGCAACTGTGCGGTAGCTGCGCAGCAACTACATCCTGTCCTGAGTCATCCCACACACGACCCTTGCCAATACGATAGCAAAGGGGCGCCCTGCAGCCATTTGAACCCGAAACATAGCTATCGACTTACCGAATCAGTATTCAGCTTTTTTAACAGGTCGGGTTGGCGAGCCAGTTTTTTCATCTGGTAAACGTAAGCCAAGTCCCTGAGGTTCCTGGGGCTCTCGTCGATTTTGCAAGCGAGGAAAAGCGCGCCAGTGGCAACCAACTACGAGAGACAGAGTTGTCCGAGTGGGGAGGGGGGGGGGGGGGGGGGGGGGGGGGGGGGGGGGGGGGGAGGGTCAGTAAGGTCTCAGAAATGAACAGAGGTCATCTAAGAGGACCTAGCTCAGTAAAAGTATGCGGAACTTACGAAGCGGTCATTCTTGGTCACGCTGCGTTTGGTGTAGAAGCGATGGGTCAAGACACAAGCAGTCTCTAGCGTCCATTGAGAGCTGCAAAAGAAAAGTAGAACACAGAAATCAGAACGGAAGCTAGACGCGCAGACTTGTCGAGTGAATCCAACTCGAAAGTTTTCTCACAGCTTGAGATCCTTCCCCATAGAGCAAATGAACCTTGTGTATGTTTTGCGGAAGTCCCTTTCCTTTTCCGAGTCGACACCATCTCTGCGGGATGGCGTGTTTTCGAGCTCGTCTTTTGTGAAATACAACACCATAAAACTGGCCTTTGGGCGAGCACTAAGGAACAACAGGCCGCCCTGGAAAAAGGACTACACTGAGGTTCAAATAGAGGAGGCTCGCCCAAGGTTTCAGCTTTCAGAACTTAAAAACACTTCTACTTTAGAGAAGGGGGTTAAATTGAGGTCGTGGAGGTGTTGAAAAATCCTAGGAAATGGGAGGACGGAATGTTCCCGAAAGCAGCGCGACCCTGTAAGATTGTGGCCAAAGGGAGCACGTACCGTCTTGTACATCATCCGGTACAGAGTACAGTATATAGTCGTTAACAGGCCCTGAGGGAAAGCGCGAAGCGTTAGCACCTGCTTCGAAGGTTCAAGGTCTGTAGGGCTTGTTGCCGAAAATTAGTGTATAGCAGCGGCCTCCCTCACCTGGGCTGGGCTTGTGTTCCCCCCCCCCCCCCCCCCCCCCCCCCCCCCCTGGTCGTTAGCTTCAGACCCACGAATTCACGACGCCAGCTCAAGCCGGCTCAAGCCTTCCAGGTCACCTCGAGTCTTGCACCAGGGGCGAACCGAAGCCAGCTCAATCGGTTCCTTCAGCCAGTCAGCAATTCAACCACTCCTCCATGTGTAAATATATAATATATCCCTCTGCTTCTCCGTTCCTTCTAACCTAGCTTAGCCTAGCCATATCTTGTGAACTTCGTGCACCGGCACATGTTTGCCGAAAATAGGAATTTAACATACTACTGGACTCCGGGACCAAGATACTAAGCAGCCACCTATGCCACGCCCTGCGCTCTGGACAGCTTGAGAGGGGAGAGAATGGTGCACCCATTTTCAATTACTCAAGTCAATGGCGAACTGTTAGACAAAGGATTTGAGGATACGGAATTGTGGAACAGGGGTGCAGAAGGTTTCTAACATCATGTTATGTAATGTAATGTAATGTAATCGAATGGGAATTCCCCACTGGAAAAGTGTGAAAATAAACCCACGAATGGGAATGCAGGAAAGTGTTAGCGTGTACACCAACCCACGTAAAACTGTATAGCAGGCCTGCAGGGATGGGTGAAAGATGTGTGTGTGCGGATGGACAGTACGATTAGTCCACTACCCGATACCCGTTTTGCCAGTACTACGGAAGTTGTTTCTGGGGTAAACAGGTTTATGGGACTTGACCTACCGTGATAGAATCACATGAGGGGCGAAACCGAAAACTGATGACCTGAAGCCCAAGCTATCGTTTTGCCAACGGGGGCCCTGGGTTCTTGCAAGTGTGAGACTTCAATTATTGGCTCGTTAAAAGATGAGAATGCATGCTCTTGGGGCACTTCTGTTCTGTAATATACCAAATGCTCTATACCACTGAAGATCTCTAATAGTGATGGGATAAAATGCTTTCTAAAAGAGGCCCCTAGGAGGCATGGCTACAGTAATGTTCCCCAGCTTATGTTCCACAAAAATAAGTACCGGTAATGCATCAAATGTGTTGTAATAATTTAAGTGCATGCCAGCCTGCTGTGCAGGCCTTGGTGGACCAGCAGTCCAGCACAGTTCTTCTCTTCGGCTACCAGCACCAGCTTATGGGTAGCTCCATAAGACTGCCACAGGGCCAACCCCGAAGATTCCAGGAGCAGTGGAAAGCTGAAGATATCAGCTCCCAGATGCCTAGGTTGCTCAAGGTTTGGATGAAGAGAGAGACCAAGGAGCTGCCTAGAAGCTGCCTGGAAACTGCTGCTCGTAGCTGAAAAGAAAAACTATGATTGCTGGGGGATCAAGGGCCTTCTTCCACTTTCTACAACAGGCTCGCATAAATAAGGGAAGCCTCAAATGTACTCATGAGGGAATGCTGGCATGAGACCTAAACGAGGTGGTGTCAAATCACCTCGTACACTGAGCGTCAGCAATGCACTGATCAGTGACAAGCATTGCGTGTGGTCGGTGACTTGGTGTGCATGTCAGCAATAGCATCCCACATCCCCACCATGTGCTGTCAAGCCAAATGGTTTTGGCATCATTACCTACTCCACCACCAACAATATTGCCTGCATCTATTATAGCAATTGCTTGGAATAGAGATTGAAGTGACTGGCTGGCCACTAGCCACATGTGGCAGTCTAGGCATAACAAAACAAGAGGTTCTGAGCGGGCAGCATAAAAATGAGGCTGACATAATGAACAAAAACTCAGTCAAGCATAGCCCAGCATAGCCCAGACTGGTCATGTAGCCAATACCGTCTGGGTGGAAAACATGATGAAAGGCAGGAAGATGTCTGGTTCTCATAGTATTCGTTCACTACAGGTCATGTGACCAGAGACTTGTTTTGCAGAAGGTATAGCCCCGCTCCAGCTCCAGGCTGTTTTTGGAGGAGCCCTCCCTCCTGGGGGGCTGGCCCCCAGATTCACCCCGTTGTCTGTTTGTGCAACCGAAGAATTGAAGCCTGACACGTCAGCCAACTGTCTCATAACTAACTGGCTTCGGTGAGCTCCATCGTTGCCACCTGTCGTTCCGTTGCCAACACATTCCGCCATTTTCCCGTGTCGCTTGCGACTGCGCTGCATAGGACTTGTCTAAATCTTCTAAGCCCACGTGGAAGAGTTTCTTCGACACGATCAACTCGGTGGTGTAGCGGGACCATCCACGTCCTTTCCAGATGAAGGGAGTGGAATAATTCCCTCAAACTCCTTTTGGTTGTTAATATAACGGTTCTCAGCTTCCTGCAGATGAAGGGAGTGGAATAACTCCATCAAACTAATTAATCAAACTTAAATTTTCCTTCAGATGAAGGAAATGGAATAACTCCATCAAACTAATTAATCAAAAGTATAATTTCCTGCGAATGAAGGAAATAGAATAACTCCATCAAACTCCTCCTGGCTGTTAATTGAACGGTTCTCAGCTTCCTGCAGATGAAGGAAATGGAATAATTCCATCAAATTAATTAACCAAAGTAATAATTTCTTGCAGGTGAAGGAAAGTAATGGATCAAACTAATAATTTCCTGCAGATGAAGGGAGTGGAATAATTCCCTGAAAATCCTTTTGGTTGTCAACATAACGGTTTTCAGCTTCCTGCAGATGAAGGGAGTGGAATAATTCCCTGAAAATCCTTTTGGTTGTTAACATAACGGTTTTCAGCTTCCTGCAGATGAAGGGAGTGGAATAATTCCCTCAAAATCCTTTTCGTTGTTAACATAACGCTTTTCA
Source organism: Chlamydomonas sp. ICE-L (assembly GCA_013435795.1). NCBI lineage: Eukaryota > Viridiplantae > Chlorophyta > Chlorophyceae > Chlamydomonadales > Chlamydomonadaceae > Chlamydomonas > Chlamydomonas sp. ICE-L. The sequence goes on from JACBWV010000645.1 coordinate 56,440, forward strand.
GCTTCCTGCAGCGGGTGGAACAGCAAGCACACATATACTTCGAGCGTTACAGGGGGTAACGGGTCCAGCGTCTCCAGGGCAGAGCATCCGCCCAGGGGGCAGATGTCAACCATGACACGTCACAGCATTTTGGGCTTTAGCCTCTTCATGCATCCCCTGGGATGCATTGTTTTTCTTACATCCTCGAATGCTGATCTGATACATCTGCATTTATAATAATGGAATTTGGAATTATTCAGGGTGAAAGCAACGAAAGCTGAGCTTTTTTTCTCCGCTACCAGTAGCGATCGCTACCTGGGACCCTGTTTGGCCAAACCTTCCGCAACCGCGAGACTCTATTCTCGGCACCGCTCCCCAACCCCCCAGGCCGGCCCTTTGGGCCGCCCACACAAATCGCTACCAGGAGCCCAACCTTGAAAGACACCAAATCCCTGATCGCTACAAGAAGCCCCTCTTTGTGAAACAAAAAAAGCTCTGGACAAAAGCTGAAGTACACGTGATACTCTTTAGCACCAGGGGGACAGCCCCCCCCCCCCCCCCCCCCCCCCCCCCCCCCTCCCCCCTATTGGTGGTTGGCCCCAGTGCAAGCCCCGGTGGTTGGCCCCCTCAAGCTCACGCCTCTAATAAGGCTTACTATTCATTTATGTATTTGCTCTGTAGCGCCACGCACCTCACTGTGGTAGACACAAGCCACCTCAGGGCTGTCCCCAAGGTACCCCACCCCCACCCCACCCACCCACCCACCACACACACACACTCTTACCCACCCACTCACCTACACTTTCACACACACACTCTCAAACACACACTCTCTCACTCTTCAGCACCACGCACCTCACTGTGGTAGACACAAGCCACCTCAGGGCTGTCCCCAAGGTCGCCAACGTAAGCAAACGTGTTCAAATTTCTCCGGCACTCATCCACCTGATTTGCAAGTGACATGCACAAAAGGTTGTTAGGTAAAAGTTTGAAAACATGATAGAATGCCCCCCCCCCACCCACCCACCCACACACACACACTGCACCCCATTGAATCCATCTCGACTGTGGTTGTTTTTCAGGTTCGTATGCTTAGGATGAGTCTAGCAGCCTACATGTAAGAGATCATGCGTCATGGCACCATTTTTGTGTCGTTACTGTTGATGATAAAGAACGGACATGTTAGTTAGTTACTTAGCAACGCCAATTAGGGAGTTGATGGTCAGCAGAATTCATAACTTGTGTTAATGCGAAAGACGTGCATTAATGCTGAAGCCGTATTGCAACTTATCACAGCTCCCTTCCAATCCAATCCAATCCAATCCAATCCAACAAACAGATCCCAGTTATGCTCGAGGGCTGCTAGGGCTGCTCACACGCGGGTTTGACGTCTATTAGATAGGCAAGAGGCAATTAGAAAGGCAAGAGAGACCCTATGGATGTCCATATGCCATGCATTGCGTTTGTGAGGAACACTGCGAATGTAGGTGGTCTTCGGTACCCTTTTCTGCAACCCTGCAGCACCCCTCCCACACATAATTAGCCACCCCTTTCAAGCCAGGTAATTTCTTACACTCCTGCAACACCCCTCCCACACTTAATGCACCGTTTCAAGCTAAGCCATTTTCTGCACCCCTGCGGCAACCCTCTCACCCATAATGCACCCTTTCAAGCCTAACAAAAGGGTGCCGAAGACCCCCAAATTATCGGAGTAATCCCCCTCTCTCCCTTCCCAGTGCTCAAACCCCCTCTTCCCTTTGCTGTCAATTAGATAGGCAAGAGGCAATAAGATAGGCAAGAGGCAAAAAGATAGGCAAGAGGCAATAAGATAGGCAAGATAGGCCCTTGCTGCCCTCTGGATGTCCCTATGCCATGGCGAGGAAAACCCCTCGCCCCCTTCCCAATGCTCACCTGTGCCGAGTTGACAAGCTTTCTATCCTCAAGCTGCTTGACGTTGGAGGGTCGCAGTACGCAGCCTGGCTTCACCACTGGCTGAGTTATGTAGACATTGAAAGCTGGACAGGCATGAGAAAGGTGGGTCTACATTTGATGGCAGAAAGAGATCACACATTTTGAAAACTAACAGAGAGCTATGGCATAACTAAGGACCAGCATATCATATGATTCTGAACAAATGCGAGTATGATATCATATGATATCATACAAATTGCATCATATGATATTTTATTTATATGGTAACTTTAGCCGAGTCAGACTGCCAGCATCATATGATATCATATGATGACATGATATCATGTCATATTGCTGTTCCCTAGGCACAACAATATATTCTAATACTTCCTCTTCCGATTCCAATCCGATTCTCATACTCCCTCTTCCAATTTCAATCCGACTCTAATACTTCCTCTTCCAATTTCAATCTGATTCTCATAATTTCTCTTCCAATTTCAATCCGATTCTAATACTCCCTCTTCCGATTTCAATCCGATTCTAATACTTCCTCTTCCAATTTCAATCCGATTCTAATATTCCTCTTCCAATTCCAATCCGATTCTATTACTTCCTCTTCCAATTCCAATCTGATTCTGACATTCCTCTTCCAATTCCAATCCGATTCTAACATTCCTCTTCCAATTCCAATCCGATTTTAATACTTCCTCTTCCAATTCCAATCCGATTCTAACATTCCTCTTCCAATTCCAATCCGATTCTAACATTCCTCTTCCAATTCCAATCCGATTCTAATACTTCCTCTTCCAATTCCAATCCGATTATAAGATTCCTCTTCCAATTCCAATCCGATTCTAACATTCCTCTTCCAATTCCAATCCGATTCTAATACTTCCTCTTCCAATTCCAATTCGATTCTAACATTCCTCTTCCAATTCCAATCCGATTCTAACATTCCTCTTCCAATTCCAATCCGATTCTAATACTTCCTCTTCCAATTCCAATCCGATTCTAACATTCCTCTTCCAATTCGAATCCGATTCTAACATTCCTCTTCCAATTCCAGTCCGATTCTAATACTTCCTCTTCCAATTCCAATCCGATTCTAACATTCCTTTTCCAATTCCAATCCGATTCTAATACTTCCTCTTCCAATTCCAATCCAATTCTAACATTCCTCTTCCAATTCCAATCCGATTCCTCTTCCAAGCAGCTGTATAACATTCACATAATGAGTATCTTGGAAAAACAGTATTTGCAAGCTCAAATTCGGGCCCCAATTGAGGTGCTCAGAATGACCTGGAAAATGGCTCAAAACATCGCTATGAATCATAGCCCCATTCTCATCATAAATCGATCGGGTGGAGTAACTATTTGGAGGCCTGGGCAACTCCTGTTTGCAAGCTCAAATTCAAGCAGAGATCAAAGCCAAGTTGTCCATGGAATGATGATCCACAATTCCAGCAAAACGTATGTGGGCATATAAATTTGTGCTAGGATGCATATATATATATATATATATATTTTTTTTTTTTTTTTTTTTATATATATATATATATATGTAGGTGTATGCAATTGTGCGCTAGTGTTCATGGCATAGGGTTATGCTATATCCACTAGCCTCTGGTGTATCCTTGATCACAAGGGTTCCTGCCCCACCATGCTAGTGGTATTGAAAATTAGTACGCCATGCAACAGGCGTGAGATTGAGGGAACCCTCCCATTTGCATGCATGTGTAGATACTGGAGAATAGCTACCATGTTGGGTTTATTTGGTTTCGCAGACCCTCTGCGCCTGAGCTTGGACTACCGCGCTACAGCACAGAGGGAAGTTCTCTACCTCTTCCAAGGCGGCAAATCTGAGATTTGGTGAACCTGGCCAGGGCTCAAACCTCAGGCCCGTCTGATCGTTGACTGGGTAATACTACACCATACAGCCCAGAGCTTGAAACTTGATATGCTAGTGGTACTTTGGTATGTATCTGTGTTTTAGGGTGCATGTTATGTTGGTATGCATACGTGGGTGTGTGCAATTGTTGTCCATGGGCTGATGAGCTACCTGACATTCAAGGTTGGCCATAACTTACGATTGAATGACACAAACAAGCGTTGGTCAAGAGTCATGGCAGAATAACCGTAGGCATTGCAAATTTCCTGGCTTGGGGTGCGCCTGCAGGATTGGCAAATATAATGGCGACGCTCAAACACCATGTGACGCTCAGGCAGCAGTTTATTCGTTGTCTTATTCTTAATGTGATTAGGAGAGTCAGCGCCTTTGTATCCGCATGCCCTGGCATACTTCTCACCATCAATTCTTTGTACAAATGATCTTGTACTCATCCAGTCAATGAGTTGCTTGAGGTCCTAGAGAGTAGCCTGGTACGGGCATGAGCACGCGCATGGGCATGGGCGTGGGCGTGGGCATGGGCGTGGGCATGGGCAAGGGTATGAGTATGAGCAAGGGCGTGGAGGCATGGGCATGGGCATGAGCAGGGGCGTGGGGGCATGGGCATGGGCATGGGTACGGGGGAATAGGCATTTGCATGGGCATGGGCATGGGCATGAGCATGAGCATGAGCAAGGGCTTGCGCATGGGCATGGGCGTGGGTATGGGCGTGGGCGTGGGCATGGGCATGGGCATGGGCATGGGCATGTGTACGAGGGGATAGGCATATGCATGGGCATGGGCATGGGCATGAGCATGAGCAAGGGCTTGCGCATGGGCATGGGCGTGGGTATGGGCGTGGGCATGGGCATGGGCATGTGTACGGGGGGATAGGCATATGCATGGGCATGAGCATGAGCCAGGGCTTGGGCATGGGCATGGGAATGGGCGTGGGCATGGGTATGGGCGTGGGCATGGGCATGGGTACGGGGGCATAGGCATATGCATGGGCATGGGCATGTGTCCGGGGCATAGGCATATGCATGGGCATGTGTACGGGGGCATAGGCATATGCATGGGCATGGGCATGTGCACGGGGGCATAGGCATGGGCATGGGCATGTGTGCGGGGGCATAGGCATTTGCATGGGCACGGGCATGAGCATGAGCAAGGGCTTGGGCATGGGCGTGGGCATAGGCGTGTGAACGGTGGAATAGGCATGAGCATAAGCATGGGCATGGGCATGAGCATAAGCAAGGGCTTGGGCAAGGGCATGGGCATGGGCGTGGGCATGGGTATGGGCGTGGGCTGGGCGTGGGCGTGGGCGTGGGCGTGGGCGTGGGCGTGGGCATGGGCATGGGCATGGGTACGGGGGAATAGGCATATTCATGGGCATGAGCAAGGGCTTGGGCATGGGCATGTGTACGGGGGCATAGGCATATGCATGGGCATGGGCATGTGCACGGGGGCATAGGCATATGCATGGGCATGTGTACGGGGGCATAGGTATGGGCATGGGCATGTGTACGGGGGCATAGGCGTATGCATGGGCATGGGCATGAGCATGAGCAAGGCCTTGGGCATGGGCGTGGGCATGGGCATGTGTACGGGGGAATAGGCATATGCGTGGGCATGGGCATGAGCATAAGCAAGGGCTTGGGCAAGGGCATGGGCGCGGGCATGGGTATGGGCATGGGCAAGGGTATGAGCATGAGCATGAGCAAGGGCGTGGGGGCATGGGCATGGGCAAGTGCGTGGGTGTGGGCATGGGCGTGGGCATGGGCATGAGCAGGGGCATGGGGGCATGGGCATGGGCATGGGCATGGGTAAGGGGAAGAGCAAGGGCGTGGGCATGGGCATGGGCATGTGTACGGGGGCATAGGCATATGCATGGGCGTGGGCATGAGCATGAGCAAGGGCTTGGGCATGGGCGTGGGCATGGGCATGAGCATAAGCAAGGGCTTGGGCAAGGGCATGGGCAAAGGTATGAGCATGAGCATGAGTAAGGGCGTGGGGGCATGGGCATGGGCAAGTGCGTGGGTGTGGGCATGGGCGTGGGCATGGGCATGGGCATGAGCAGGGGCGTGGGGGCATGGGCATGGGCAAGGGCAATAGCAAGGGCGTGGGCATGGGCGTGGGCGTGGGCGTGGGCGTGGGCGTGGGCATGGGCACGAGCATGGGCATGAGCAGGGGCGTGTGGGCATGGGCATGGGCAAGTGTGTGGGTGTGGGCATGAGCGTGGGCATGGGCATGAGCAGGGGCGTGGGGACATGGGCATGGGCATGGGCATGGTTGTGGGCGTGGGCATGGGCATAGGCATGGGCATGGGCATGAGCAAGGGCGTGGGCGTGGGGGCATGGGGGCATGAGCATGGGCATGTGTACGGGGGCATTTGCATGGGCATGGGTGTGGGCATGGGCATGGGCATGGGCATGGGCATGGGCATGGGCATGGGCATGGGCATGGGCATAGGCATAGGCATAGGCATAGGCATGGGTGCCTGAGCAAGGGTATGGGCGTGGGCATGAGCATGAGCAAATGCGTGGGGGCATGGGCATGGGCATATGTATGAGGGCGTAGGCATAGGTATGGGTATGGGCATGGGCAAATGTATGAGGGCGTAGGCATAGGTATGGGTATGGGCATGAGCATGGGCATGGGCATGGGCGTGGGCATGGGTATGGGTATGGGCATGGGCATGGGCATGGGCATAGGCATAGGCATAGGCATAGGCATAGGCATAGGTATGGGCATGGGCATATGTATGAGGGCGTAGGCAGAGGTATGGGTATGGGCATGGGCAAATGTATGAGGGCGTAGGCATAGGTATGGGTATGGGCATGAGCATGGGCATGGGCATGGGCGTGGGCATGGGTATGGGTATGGGCATGGGCATGGGCATGGGCATGGGCATGGGCATAGGCATAGGCATAGGCATAGGCATAGGCATAGGCATAGGTATGGGGGCCTGAGCAAGGGTATGGGCGTGGGCATGAGCATGGGCATATGTATGAGGGCGTAGGCATATGTATAGGGCCATGGGTATGGGCATATGTATGATGAGCCGGAGGAAATAGGGAAGGGGGAAGAGGAAACATTTAGGGCGAGTCAGGAGCAATGAGGAAGGGGCTTCAGGGGGTGGAAGGGGACTAGGGGATTCTCCTATGGGCCTCATGGGCCAGGGACATGGGCATGGGACATTGGGTGGAAATGGGCATAGGGGCATAGGGATATGGGCAGGGGCATGGAATGGGAATGGGGGCCAGGGTGCGATGTGGCCTCATGGGTATGGGATTTAGTCCATGGGCGCAATGGGGGAATGGGCCCATGGGCACTGGGGGACATGGGCATGGGGCATGGCAATGGGGGCATGGGCATGGGGGGTATGGGCAATGGGCATGGGCACGGGCCTGGGCATGGGCATTGGCATAGGTATGAGGCGTAGGCATAGGTATGGGCCATGGCATGGCATACGTATAGGGCGTAGGCCATAGGGTTTATGGGTAGGGGCATGAGCATGGGTTGTGGGCATGGGCATGGGCATGGGCATGGGCATGGGCATGGGCATGGGCATGGGCATGAGCATGGGCATGGGCATGGGGGCATGGGGGCATGGGCATGGGCATGGGCATGGGGGCATAGGCATGGGCATGGGCATGGGGGCATAGGCATGGGCATGGGCATGGGGGCATGGGCGTCACAAATAGGAGGTTTCAGTCCAGGTTCAGACATGACCAAATGCAAGATGAGATGAACAGGCATAGCCAGGTTGACGAAGGGGGTACAAGTAAACATAGAGTGGCACACAATCCTTGGAGTTGGCCAACACACAGTCTGGAAAACTTCTAACACTCTACATTAGGAAGGTTAAGGGATGAGAGGTTAACTCCAGGTCATAGGTTAACTTCCTGGACCTCATTTAAGTTTAAGGTGTGCACCTGTCAAGGATGTCTGTACTTGCTACACTAGTAGGAGCAATGGCAATTTCATAGTCGAAGATAACGCCAGAGCCCAGGCCTAGCAGGAAGGAGGCAGAAATTAGGGCCTTGGTGAAACCGCTCATGGGCTCTCCACTTCGACCATTCTTCCCAGGCGGAGGAGGGGGGGGGGGGGGGGAGGGGGGGAGGGTGACCCGGATTGCTGTCCCACTGCTCTAGAGCAAACAGCGCGCTTGCAGTTCACTAATTGTCTAGGTCTATGGGTTGCAGGAGTGTGCAGAGGCGAACCTCCGATGCGCATCATTTGTTCAGGAGGCTTAAATCGGAAGGAAATGGAGGCGAGAAGGGTAAGGATGGTCTGAGTGTGAATTTACTGTCATCGGCACTGCCTTGCCGAATTAAAAAGCCAGGGCGACTTTGGCAGCGACAGGCGGCTTACCTGGCATACGCAACATATCCGACCAGAGATCGGACACCGGGAATTGGGACCGATTTGGACCCATGCGTGGGGGACGTGGCACGACGTGGCACGTAGTCAACACAGCGGGTGCCCCAAGATCTCCACGCATCCGTGGGGGTCTTCCAACAATTATGTAGCTAAGAAGTTTAGGGTGCAAGATACAAGTACAAGCAAAAATAAAACAAAGAAGTTTATATGTATAGAAGCAAGCAATTCACCCAGCTGCCCCAGCCCCAGTGGCCCTGCATAAGATTACAGCAATTACGCCTGGGAGAGTTTTTCTGAATACGTTCGTGTGTCAAGGTTCATATCTGAGTATATAATATGGAAAACAGGAAGTGGCGACCTGGTAGGCAGTTTAAAAGCACTCGGTGAGGTCGACGGGGCAAAAGTCACAAAAATAAATGTCTGGGTACGGAGTTAATCCAACTTGACCCTCGTGATTGGTTTCTGTACCTAATTAAGCAATCTACTTTGCACTACCTATTTGTATATTAATGATCTGCCTTCAAAGGGTGAGCAACCCAGAGCCTTACGTAGCCTCGTGTCTATTATAATTGTATAATTAAATCAGCACTGTAGCCCGAACTCAGCCACCGTCGATAAAACGATTGGTTGGGGTCCAGATCATCAATGTTTTTTTCTTTTTAGCCCTTCCTGTCACGGTTGGGCAAGTCCCTTCAGCCTAATTGGCCTATCCCTGGACTGTAATAATATGTTATGCCTTACGTATGCGTGGGGTACTCTAGATGTGCGTTGAGCGATCATTTAGATATTTGGATACCGGATACACTTGGACAGTAGTGTTATAATACACTGCCAAAGACGGCGAACAGCCGTACGGGCTGGTTCCATGTTGTGCTCAAGCAGTTGAGAGCCTGGCTGGCCATATGTATGTATGTTACAGTCCAGGGGTAGGCCAAATAGGCTAAATGGACTTGCCCAACCGTATAGGAAGGGCATAAAAAGAAAAAGCACTGATGAACTGAGCCCCAAACATTTGTTTAACCGACGGGGGCCCTGAGTTCGTGCTACAGTGGTAATTTAATTCTACATGAAAACGAACCGAGTCTAATACGAAGTTCAAGTTCAAGAATCGAGTCTAAAACCAAAAGGCTTGTGGACTAGCCTGACCTCCCTGTCCAACTAACTCAAAGAAGGAAGTTGGACTGCTCTCAAACTCCACACCCATGCCGCTGTCTCCCTCCATTCCATTGTCGCGTGCAGAAGGCACATGGAACAGGCCCAAAACCCTCCCCCAGGGGGATGATACCCCTGCACACACACACACTCGTGGTTGGCCCCAGTGAAAGCAAATGGGTTGGCCACCTCAACCTCACGTCTCGCAAGTCGTAATATTTATTTATCTATTTGGAATGCTCTGCCCAAGTGGGCGAAATTCCTAGTTTCCGTGGTTCTCACTCGTGGGGTTGCTGTTCCCTGCAATGTGCAGACAGTTAGACGCCAAACCTGGCGTATAGAACCTTGCAACAATGATTTCTTTCAAGTGAGCTCGGCATTTAGGTATTTCACACATTTAGGCGTCCAGGAAATCGGGGCTTCTCGTTCAATTACAATGCATCTTATTTAGAATGTTAGTGCATATCGACTCCCAAATGATTTATGAGGGTACAAGCTTACAGCGGAATTGCAGGAGATAGCCAATTCATCTAGTCATGTCAAGTTCACGCCACTCAGGAGTGGTCGTCATGCTCAGTGCCTGCTTCACATGGGCAGTACATGCTCAGTACCTGCTTCACATGAGCAGTGTGAGTGCTACAGTGAATATAAAAAACAAAGGTTACGCGGGACTCCTTATGGGGAGTTACCACTCAAGGAGAATCTATACTAAACGAGTTTTTGTACATCTCCCCATAGGTGTTGAGGATAGAACCTAGATGCCGCACACTGCAACTGGAACCGCAAGTGATAGGGAGCATTAAGCTTGTGTAGTTTTGGAGTGAGGAGGTCATAAAGTACGGCACTGTCTCCTATTTACCGCTTGCGCTCATCATCCATCCTCTCCGCCTGGGACAGTAGGGGTGCGAGGGCATTAAACGCAACCCATCCCAAGACGGGGACGAAAATAGAGCCGATAGCAGCTATGCGAGGGTCGAGTCCGCCGCTCAGCTGGGCAACCTCGCTGGCAGCCTGGGCCTGCTCGGCAACCAGGAGGGTGGCAGCAACACCCAGGCCAGAGCCAACAGCGATGGAGCGCTTGCTGTTGCGGTTGTCCTCATCCATCTGTGTAAACTGGGTCATGAAGGGTACCAGGGCATTGAACGCAACCCATGCCAGAGCGGGGACAGAAATAGAGCCGATAGCAGCCACGCGAGGGTCGAGTCCGCTCAGCTGGGCAACCTCACTGGCAGCTTGGGCCTGCTCGGCGACCAGGAGGGTGGCAGCAACACCCAGGCCAGAGCCGACAGCGATGGAGCGCTTGCTGCTGCGGTTGTCTTCATCCATCTGTGACACCTGGTTCAGCAGTGGCTGCAGACAAAGGATGGAAGGCAAGGGAACGGTGAGTTGTGAGACAAGACAAGTTACAGGACAGCATGCTACTGTGTGATATCATGGAGTGAGTTAAGACAAGTTACAAGACAGCATGCTATTCTGTGATCTCATGGTGTGAGACAAGACAAGTTACATGACAGCATGCTTCTCTATGTTCTCATGGTGTGAGACTAGACAAGACAAGTTACAGGACAGCATGCTACTGTGTGATGTCATGGTGTGAGTTAAGACAAGGTACAGGACAACATGCTACTATGTGATCTCATGGTGTGAGACAAGACAAGGTACAGGACAGCATGGCACTATGTTCTCACATGCAGACAAGGAAGGCTACACATGTGTGTGCGGGGGGTGGGGAGGGGACGAGTGTGCGTATGTGAGGAGAAGTGGGCGAACACACATAAACATGCAGACAAGGAAGGCCACACATTTGAGATGACTTGGTAGGCTGCCAACCATAGACAGCACCCTATACCCCAGCCGCTGATCAAGGCTACTCCATAAGATCACCCAGGTTTCCTTCACTAACAGTTACTTAGTTAAAGTTCCCTTTCCTACCAGTCACTCTGTCTCAGTATATTTCGTGTCGAACTTCATCCATCCTAGTCTACACCTCGGTAACCGTGCAAGTATCCCTCCAACAGTTTTTTTTCAATTCTGAAAGTTTTTTTTCCTAGCTTGATGGGTTTAAGCCTCCTCCAGGGCCAGCGTAATAGGCAGATAATTTAAAAATATTTGTAGCGTTTTAGGGTCGTAGGAAGTAACAAAATCATTTTTTCTTCTTTTTTGTAGGGATAATTTCGCTAAAACGGGGTAAAAACTAGCGATCGCTATAAATACCGGGGGAAAATCCCTGCCCTCCACCTCCACACTAGCAAGCATCACACCACAATTGCACTTGCACACGTGCAAGGCATACCTGCATTCGCCATAAATATGTTTGAAGTCAAGATGAGGGCACATTTGGAGTCCAGAAGGGGACCAGGAAAAATGTAATCATCATCATAATACATATATATTAATAAAAATCAAATAAAAATAAATTAAACCCAGATCATCAAATGATGTAAACTCAACACGTCCAAGACATACAAGCAGGGCATTGCTCGCAACCCATCCCACCTACGTCATCTATGTATATTTATTTATTATAAAATATACACAGTACAAAAAAATCATCAAATGATGTAAATTCAACGCGTGAACGACATACCTGCAGGGCATTGAATGCAACCCATGCCAGGGCGGGGACGAAAATAGAGCCGATAGCAGCCACGCGAGGGTCGAGTCCACCCAGCTGGGCAACCTCGCTGGCAGCCTGGGCCTGCTCGGCGACCAGGAGGGTGGCAGCAACACCTAGGCCAGAGCCGACAGCAATGGAGCGCTTGCTGCTGCGGTTGTCATCATCCATCTGTGACACCTGGTTCATCAAGGGCTGCGAGCAAAGGATGGAAGGCGAGGGGACGGTGAGGTGTGAGGCAGTACAAGTTAAAGGACAGCATGATACTCAGTGATCACATGCAGACAAGGAAGGTCACACATGTGTGTATGTGTGTGTGTGATGGGCCTCCATGATCTGTGTCTATGACTTGCAGCGTCTAAAACAACTACCCTGCTTGACACATTTTAGTGCTTGTGCACCTGCAGATATCACACCCATCCAATCAATGGCTGACATGCATGGGCAGCTGAGATCAATCCAGATGCACATAGCCTTCATGATTTGTGTCTGTGACTCCCAGCGTCAAGGACAACCCTGGTTAACACCCCCTTGTGCTTGTCTTGGGGGAGGGAGGGGAGGAGGGGGGGGGGGGGGGGGGGAGGGAGGGAGGGAGGGAGGGAGAGAGGGAGTAGGAAGGGGGGAGGGCAATCTGCCGGCAACGGAGTTGGCCATGATTCCGGATGCAGACATGGGAAATTCTTCATGCACACCACTACAGGCCACTTGCTGGACAGCAATGTGGATGATGAGCGCGGATGCATGCGATTGTGTGTGTGTCTGAGGGGACAGGAGGGAGGGGGGGTCAAAGTCTCTAACTTCATCCATCCTCAGTCTAAACCCCTAACACATGAACCCAAGCTCTACCTCCAGAACACCATTTTTGTCTATGGAACGGCAATATGATATCATATGATATCATGTCATCATACGATACCATATGATGACACCATTGGCCAATGACCTTCCGTAGCTCAGTGGGCGACGGAGGCCCAATTCTGACTAATTTAGTCAAACCCATGCGTACAGAATGGCGATGCAGTGGCGACGCGTCGTCATACATAAAAATGTTGGTTGTACCAACTAAGCATACATACTTGTGCACCTGCCGATGGCGTTAAATGCTGCCAACCATAGAAAGCACCCTACACGCCTAGCTTAGTCAAGGTCTGGTCAAGGCCTGGTCAAGCCTACTCCATAGTGTTACCCAGCTCCCCTTACAAATAGTGGCTTGTACTAATTGTCACCCTGTCTCTATTTGGCTATGAGCTGCAACATGCAGGCAGCTCCCCAGAACAGGCTCTGGGCTGTGTCCAATGCTGTCAGTAATGCTGAGAAGCTCGTGTTTCAGTTCTGGACAACTGATTCTATCAGCTTCCAGACGAACTGGGTTGCATTAGCTTTGGCTGCTTAGCCAGTCAGGGGGGCTGCCTAGGGGCTGCTGCTTTTAGCTGTCAGTAATGCTGAGAAGCTCATGTTTCAGATTCCAAGCAAACGAGGTGCGGCTGAATCGGTAGCCAGGGGAGTTGGCCAGCATCTGCTCCAAAGTATTTCTTTTCAGCTACAGCAGCAGCTTCTAGGCAGCTCCGAGAGCCAGCCAGTGGGCTAAGCCACAAGATTTCGTCAGTTCTGGACAACTGATTCTGTCAGCTTCCAGACAAACTAGGTTGCATTAGCTTTGGCTGGATAGCCAGTCAGGGGAGCTGCCTGGAAGCTGCTCCTTTTACCTGAGAAGGAAAACACTGATCTGCTTCATGTGCAACATCGTAACACAGACTTTTATGGCTGACAACATACCCCATCCAACTGGTTCACGCACATTGCTTTTGTTTTCAGCTCCGATCAGCAGCTTCTAGGCAGCTCCTCAAGCTCTCTCTTCATTCAAACATTAAGCAACCTAGTGCAGCTGGAAGCTGGCATGTCCAGCTTTAAAGAGCTCCTGGAATCTTTGGGATAGGCCCAGAGGTAGCCTTGGGGAGCTGCCTGAAAGCTGCTTCTGGAAAGCTGAAAAGAAAAACACTGCTCACGCAGGCATACGACTCACAATGGGATACAGCCTTCCAGATACTCTTCATTGGGACATGCTAGACAGCCACACTCTACCTGCCTTCATTGGCTCCTGCCATGAGCGGCACTCAACATCTGCTCTTCTGATGCCCAAGTAGTAGAGTAATGTACACCAGATCTTTAATCATCACATAGTCCCTGTGTCTATCCAGCCTATCTAGCTACCCTGGATTGCAATATATACTACAAACATCCCTCCACTCATGCAAGTATCACACCCAAAGTGCACTTGCAAACATGCAACTCGTACCTGCAGGGCATTGAAAGCAACCCATCCCAGGGCAGGGACGAAAATGGAGGCGATAGCAGTCACGCGGGGGTCGAGTCCGCCCAGCTGAACAATCTCGGTGGTAGCCATGGCATTTCCGGCCACCAGCATGGTAGAAGCGACGGTGGTCAGAGCAACGGCATTAGCCTGTAGGGACAAATGTCGACGCGTTGGCCATGGGGGTCAGTGGGGATGGGAGGTAGGAGGGTGCAACAACCACTCCAAGTGTTTTCACATGGGCGGGAAGGGATGATTGATTATAGCCCTTGTCAAGATCGCGATGCAGAAAAATAGGCATTTTCGGGTCTAGTGCCCCTTTCCGTCATAAGGGGTATGAGGTATGCCATATCGTCATAAGGGATATGAGGTAAGCCACATCTATCAAACTGTTCACGAATCAGAGTCTCAAGAATGCCCCTGGCACATTCAGTGTTCTGCAACTCGACAGATTGCAGCCTGAGGTGAAACAGGGTATCAGGAGGCCTCGGCATATTGTGCTCATTTCCTGGCTTGACCCTGACACCGCCGGCCCCACACTTCCACCCTGCGTCTGATTGTAGTGCAACGTCAACAGCACCCTACGATGTAAGCTTTCCATAATGCAGGGCTCGGAGACTGAACAGTTGTCCTGCGACCGAACTGATCCCGATGCATTCCATACCTGAGAGCTCTTCTCAGCCTTCCTTTCAGCCCTGATCTGGACAGGCCTGCGCACAGGGAGAGCTGGGCGAACGCAAGAAGCCCTGCTGCATCGGACAGTGGTGGAAGCCTGGGCGCTGCGGAGAGTGGCCATGGTGAAGTGCTGGAAAATGTCTGTGAAAGCGAACTCGTCGATGTGACGTGAGTTAGCCGTCCAGGGAGTGACCACGTCTTGGCGATCGACCCTTCCAGATCCTTAGGGTTCGGTCCGGGTTTGAAGGTCCGCGGATGAGTTGGAGGACCGTGGAGGCTCGGAGCCCGGGGAACTTAATAGTAGGGAGTGGATAAACTGGATACGTGCACGAGGGACGTTAAAACCGCAGCTGCTTTTCCGCTGCGATGATTGAATGCATGGAGACGGCACGGATTTCTCGTCTCCGATTTCCCCCCTGGTTTTCAAAATTGCGGTACGGCTGTTTTCCCTCCTTGGTTCCAAATTGCGGTACGGCTGTCAAATAGCGGTCCGTACTCAAGTATTTGCTTTGTCCAGAGCAATGCCGTAGACAGGCCATTGTTTACACCAGACAAGCTGACACCACAACTTCCAATGATGTTTTGTGTGTGCGTAGTCATACCCAGGTCAAGTTCCTTTATAATCAATCAATTGAATTGGCGCAACACAGGGCCACCTATGTACAGGGCCCAAGTTCGTTCAAGTGGTGAGATGTGGACGCCTGCTCAAGGTTCAGACACGGCAGACGAGTATTTAATCGGTCTAATCCCCTTGGTATTCTCCCTAGTTTCCATGAGAACGCACGGGGGGGCATGCAATTGGACGGCGGTGAGCTGCCCAGAGTTGGAAGAAAAACAATTAAACTTCAAATTCAAATTTAAATTCAAACTATAAGAAGCAGCAAGGACATGCCCTATGTTCTGTTGACTCGTGCGCCAAAAAGATATATTAAAACCTTCTGTACCAGCGAGTGTGATGTAGCGATGTTAATCCTACCCATGTTTGTGTTTTAGAGGGTTTAGCTTAGGGCCCTGGGCGCGGCGATGGCCAAATTACCTACCCAAATCCTCATTGAACACCCTGCGTCACCTATTACCACAGGATCAAAGAACAGTTTAGGATTACAAAACAACAACACGTGCTTGCCTCGTCTAATCATATCAACACACCGTATATATTGTGTCACATAACCTCATCACGACTGTTCCTTGTGTGATGGGATAAACGAAACAATGAACACTTATCATCAGCAGCAAATAAACTTAAGAATGGACGAATGCAGGCTCATTTATGGTCTGAGACGAACAAGAGGTAGCTGCAGCAATCTGGTATCAAGGTGGATTTCGTTCCTAGCCCCCCAGCGTTGTAGTAACTTTGTAGGCCTCGTATTAGTGTTGGTGTTGGTGTTGGTGCTGGGTGGGTGGGTGTGTGGGGTGGGGGTAAGGTGTGTGGGGGGGTATGGATTGCAACAAATCTTCTTTGTGCAAGGAATAATTGAGAGAGTTACACAAAATACACAAAATGAAGTACAACAAGCGCACCGCCACTGTACTCCCGTATGTATTGGAGGACGCACGCCCTAAACAAACTATCATTAAAAAAACACCTTACTGCACTTATCATACTGCTGCTCTGCTAACACGACCTTCAACAGGCCATGCAAGTAGTATGGTGCTCGTGATTGCTCGTTATCTTGTGCTCCAAACATTTGAACCAGACAGCTCCATTATTTCTTGCCAAACCCCTTCTTCTTCTTAGAGCCTCCTTTCTTTGCATCCTTGCCCTCGGGCCCCTTTGCCGAGGCCTTACTAGGGACAGAGATAGAGAATCTTTGTGGGGTTGCACCCATTGCTGCTGTTGCTGAGCTTGAGGGGGTCCCTGTTGAGCTGCTAGCAGTGGCTGAAGGAGAGGCTCCGCTCTTTGCTTTGGCAGCAGCAGCTGGGAGATCCCCCCAACCACACACCACCCACTGCTGGATGACGTGCTTGGTGGTGTCCTGAGCATCCTCCCCAGTGTGGAGAGTGCGGCTGTCAGCAGTTCCATCGGCCTACAGAGCAAACACAAAACTGCTGAGTACAAATTGAGGGGGGGGGGGGGGGGGGGGGGGGGGGGGCAAGGAAACATATGTTGTACCACATCGTTGATGCGGATAGAGAACCGCTAGCACATCTTGATTCCGTCAAGATCATCGATACCTTTATTCTTGCCCCTCCCCGGTACAAACGGTTCACAATTGCGGAATATACACGTGTTTACAAATCAGATGCATAAAGTGTTTAAACAAGTCCTACGCAGCGTCGCAAGCGACGCAGGAAATTGGCGGAGTGTGTTGGCCACGAAACAAAAGGTGGCAACGGAAACGGAGCTGGCCGAAGCCAGTTAGTTATGAGACAGTTGGCTGACGTGCTAGGCTTCAATTTTTTTGTCGGACAAACGGACAACGGGGTAACCCTGGGGGCTCCCGCCACCGAGAAGGGGGGGCTCCACCCAAAACACAATACTGTACACTTGTGTGAAATATCATCTAGAGGAGCGAACGCTTTGCGCAACTCTGACACAGATGACATATCCTACACCTAATGCAGATATGTGGGCGTAAACAATAGATTCAAGGACAGACACAGACGACATATCCCACACCTAATGCAGATATGTGGGCGTTAACAATAGCTTCAGGGACAGACACAGACGACATTCCCAACCGTTTGCAGATAGGTTGGCGATTAGCAATAGGCTTCAGGACAAGCAAAACAGACGACCATAATCCCACCGTCTGCATATACGTGGCGTTAACAATAGCTTCAGGGACACACAGACGACATAATCCGACATCCCTATGCAGAATGTGGGCGTTGACAATAGCTTTGCAGGACAGACACAGACCACATATCCACCCCCTGATTCAGTATGTGGGGCGTTACTAAGCTTCAGGGGACAAGACAACAGACGACATATCCCACACCCCACACCGTATGCAGATCGGTGGGCTTAACACATAGCTTCAGGGCGAGCCACAGACTACATAATCCCACAACCCCGTATGCCAATCTTGGGCGTTAACACTCGCATTCAGGGAACATACACGACGACATTCCCACACCCTAATGGCAGATATGTGGGCGTTAACAAGAGCTCAGGACAGACACATACGACATATCCCCACCTAATGGCAATATGTGGGCGTTAGCCAGAGCTTCGGGACAAGACCGACGACATATCCACACCTAATTGCCGCATATGTGGGCGTTAACAATAGCTGTCAGGACAGACACAGACGACATATCCACACGCTAATGCAATATGTGGGCGTTAACATAGCTTCAGGGACAGACCACGACGACATATCCCACACCGTGCCAGATTGTGGTCGTTAGCAATAGCTCAAGGGAAACACAGACGAACAATAGCCCACACCTAATGCAGATATGGGGCCGTTAACATAGCTTCAGGCAGACACAACCACATTCCACACCTAATGGCAGATATGTGGGCGTTATAAATAGCTTCAGGGACAGACCCAAACAAAAAAGACCCGACATCTCCCACACCTAATGCAGATATGTTGGCGTTAGCAATAGCTTTCAGGGACAGACACAGACGACAATCCCCAACCGAATGCAGATATGTGGGCGTTAACAAATAGCTTCAGGACAGACACAGACGACATTCCCCCAATTGTATGCAGATATGTGGCTTAAAATATCTTCAGTGCAGAAAACAAAAACAGACGAGCATACCCCCCCCCCCTAATGCAGATATGTGGGCGTTATAATAGCTGAGGGACAGACACAGACGCCATATGTCCCACACCTAATGCAGATATGTGGGCGTTTATAAATCGCTTCATCAGGGTCAGACCGACGACATATCCCACACCGGATGCAGATATGTGGGCGTTAGCAATAGCTCCGGACAGACCCAGACGACATATCCCCACATCCGACTGCAGATATGTGGGCGTTGACAATAGCTTTCATGGACAGACAACAGACCACATTCCCACACCTAATGCAGATATGTGGCGTTAACATAGCTTGCAGGGACAGACAAACAGACGACATATCCAACGCACACACACTATCAGATATGTGGGCGTTACAAATAGCTTCAGGGACAGACACAGACGACATATCCCACACCTAATGCAGATATTGTGGCCCCGACCAAAAGCTCAAGGAACAGACACAGACGACATATCCCACACCTAATGCAGATATGTGGGCGTTAACAATAGCTTCAGGGACAGACACAGACCACATATCCCACACCTAATGCAGATATGTGGGCGTTAACAATAGCTTCAGGGACAGACACAGACGACATATCCGACACCGTATGCAGATATGTGGGCGTTAACAATAGCTTCAGGGACAGACACAATCCACATATCCCCACCTAATGCAATAGTGGGCGTTTACTATAGCTTCAGGGACAGACAACAAACGACTATCCCCCACCGACTGCAGATTATGTGGGCGTTAACAATAGCTTTCAACTCAAGGGACAGACACAGACCACATATCCCACACCTAATGCAATATGTGGGCGTTAACAATTAGCTTCCAGGGACAGACACAGACGCCATATCCCAATAAAATCCCACACCGCCGTATCGATATGTGGGCGTTAACAATAGCTTCAGGACAGACACAACGACATATCCCACACCTATGCAGATTGTTGGCGTTAGCACTAGCTGCAGGTACAGCCAGACGACTATCCCACACCCTAATGCAGATATGTTGGGCCGTTAACAATAGCTTCAGGACAGACCAGCCACATATCCCACCCACACCTAATGCAGATATGTGGCGTTATAAATAGCTTCAGAACAAAGACAACAACGACAGATCCCACAACCCGAATGCAGATATGTGGGCGTTAGCAATAGCTTCAGGGACATACCCAGACGACCATATCCCACACCGTCGCAGATAATTGGGCGTAAACATGCTTCAGGGACAACCAGACGACATAGCCCACACACCCATTTCAGATATGTGGGCTTTACAATAGCTGGCAGGGACAGACAACAGACGACATATCCCATCCCACACCTTATCCGATATTGTGGGCGTTAACAATAGCTTCAGGGACCACAACAGACCACATATCCCACAACCGTATGCAGATATTTGGCGTTAACAATATCTTAGGGACACACAAGACGACCTATCCACACCTAATTCTGATATGTGGGCGTTAACAATAGCTTCAGGGACAGACACAGACGACATATCCCACACCGTATGCAGATATGTGGGCGTTAACAATAGCTGCAGGGACAGACACAGACGACATATCCCACACCTAATGCAGATATGTGGGCGTTATAAATAGCTTCAGGGACAGACACAGACGACATATCCCACACCGTATGCAGATATGTGGGCGTTAGCAATAGCTGCAGGGACAGACACAGACGACATATCCCACACCGTATGCAGATATGTGGGCGTTGACAATAGCTTCAGGGACAGACACAGACCACATATCCCACACCTAATGCAGATATGTGGGCGTTAACAATAGCTTCAGGGACAGACACAGACGACATATCCCACACCGTATGCAGATATGTGGGCGTTAACAATAGCTTCAGGGACAGACACAGACGACATATCCCACACCTAATGCAGATATGTGGGCGTTAGCAATAGCTGCAGGGACAGACACAGACGACATATCCCACACCTAATGCAGATATGTGGGCGTTAACAATAGCTTCAGGGACAGACACAGACCACATATCCCACACCTAATGCAGATATGTGGGCGTTAACAATAGCTTCAGGGACAGACACCAGACGGACTCTGACACGTATGCAGATAGAGATGTGGGCGTTAACAATGCTTCAGGGACAGCACAGACCACATATCCCACACTAATGGCAGAATGTGTTTTTTTTTGTTTGCGGTTAAACAATATCTTCAGGGACAGACAAAGAAGGACATATCCCCACACCGTACCCTGTCAATCTTGGGCGTTTTAACAATAGCTTCAGGGGACAGGGACACAGGACCACATATACCACCACCTAATGAAGATATGTGGGCCCGTTAACACTAGCTTCAGGGACAGGACACAGGAGACATATCCCACACAGTATGCAGAAATGTGGGCGCTTAACAATAGCTTCAGGGAGACACAGACGACAATCCCAACACCTAATTGAGGATATGTGGGCGTTAGCAATAGCTGCAGGGACAGACACAGACGACATATCCCACACCTAATGCAGATATGTGGGCGTTAACAATAGCTTCAGGGACAGACACAGACCACATATCCCACACCTAATGCAGATATGTGGGCGTTATAAATAGCTTCAGGGACAGACACAGACGACATATCCCACACCGAATGCAGATATGTGGGCGTTAGCAATAGCTTCAGGGACAGACACAGAGACATATTCCCAAACCGTTGCAGATATGGGGGCGTAAACAATAGCTCAGGGGACAGAAGACACAGACGACAATCAACCCGTAGGGCCCCCAAAAGGATAGTGGGCGTTAACAATAGCTGCAGGGACAGACACAGACGACATATCCCACACCTAATGCAGATATGTGGGCGTTAACAATAGCTTCAGGGACAGACACAGACGACATATCCCACACCGTATGCAGATATGTGGGCGTTAACAATAGCTTCAGGGACAGACACAGACGACATATCCCCCACACATAAGCAGATATTGGGGTTACCAAGAGCTTCAGGGACAGGAACAGAGACATATCCACCACCGTATGCAGATTATATATCGTGGGCGTTAACAATAGCTTAGAGGACCGACACAGCGACATTATCCACACCGTATGCAGATATGTGGGCCCGTACAATAGCTTCAGGGACAGACACAGACGACAGATCCCACACAGTTATGCAGATATGTGGGCAGTTTAACAATAGCTGCAGGGGACAGACACAGACGCATATCCCACAACATAATGCAGATATGTGGGCGTTATAAATAGCTGCAGGGACAGACACAGACGACATACCCCACACCTAATGCAGATATGTGGGCGTTATAAATAGCTTCAGGGACAGACACAGACGACATATCCCACACCGTATGCAGATATGTGGGCGTTAAGCAATAGCTGCAGGGACAGACACAGACGACATATCCCACACCTAATGCAGATATGTGGGCGTTGACAATAGCTTCAGGGACAGACACAGACCACATATCCCACACCGTATGCAGATATGTGGGCGTTAACAAAAGCTTCAGGGACAGACACAGACGACATATCCCACACCTAATGCAGACATGTGGGCGTTAACAATAGCTTCAGGGACAGACACAGACGACATATCCCACACCTAATGCAGATATGTGGGCGTTAACAATAGCTTCAGGGACAGACACAGACGACATATCCCACACCGTATGCAGATATGTGGGCGTTAACAATAGCTGCAGGGACAGACACAGACGACATATCCCACACCTAATGCAGATATGTGGGCGTTAACAATAGCTTCAGGGACAGACACAGACGACATATCCCACACCGTATGCAGATATGTGGGCGTTAACAATAGCTGCAGGGACAGACACAGACGACATATCCCACACCTAATGCAGATATGGGCATAACAAAGCTTCAGGGACAGAACACAGAACGACAGATCCCGCAACTAATGCAGACATGTAGGGCGTTAACAAATAGCTTCGGGACAGGACACAGACGGACCATATCCCACACACCTAAGGCAATATGTGGCGTTACAATAGCTTCAGGGAACAGGACCACAGACGACATATCCCACACCTAATGCAGATATGTGGACCCGAACAAAAGCTGCAGCGACAGAAACAGATTTAGATACCATCCCTTCAACAAAAACAACTGCATTTCAATATTTTAATCTTTACAATGATGGATCACATTATTCTCGACATTCCTTTAATCACCATTGATCCCGGTTTGGTGAATGGTTCAATGGTTGATCAGGTTGCTGGAATGAAGGTGCTGGATTCAAATCCCTACGGGTGCGCTTTAGTGTTCGCGGTCGCTGTCAACCTGCATGCTAGCACAGTCCAGGTTAAGTAGCAGCTCGTTCTCTACCGCCGTAAGACAGGCCTCCCTTAATACCACGCCCCACCAGGCGTTATCATTACTTTTTTTGATCACCATATCGGTGTATTCTTTTCATCATTGTTGTTTTTGTGATCATATCATACACCGTCATATATCATCATGTATTCATGTATCATCATTTTGTGACCATATCATATACTGTCATATCACATATCATCATTTTGTGATCACTTCATATACCGCCATATCATACACCATCATTTTGTGATCATATCGTATACCGTCATATATCATCATATATCATCATTCTGTATTTGTGATCACATCATATACCGCCATATCATATACCGTCATATATTATCATTCTGTATTTGTGATAACATCATATACCGTCAAATATCATCATATATCATCATTTATGTATTTGTGATCACATCATATACCATCAAATATCATCATATATCATCATTCTGTATTTGTGATCACATCATATACCGTCAAATATCATCATATATCATCATTCTGTATTTGTGATCATATCATATACCGTCATATCATATACGGGCGTATCCTACCTTTGCTGGGAAGAAAATCAGCATCTTTCCCTTGGCGGGTGCTACAGCCAGATCCAGCTTCTCAAAACGCGTGCAGCCCCCTTGCGGGACGGTGTTGAGGTACAAAAGCAAAGTGGCTGACCTCTGAAAGCCATTTGACTGAGCCAGTGCTCGAGGGAAGGCATCTTCATGAGCCAGAAAGTGCTGCCCTGTTTCATACCGGGTAATCTGTGCGCTCTCATAGGTGTACTGACCTGCACAACAAACAAAGAAGAAGTGTGAATCTTGGGTGCGTACGAAGCAGAGAGAGGAGGATTTAGATTGTGTGTGGGCATGATGCCTGGAATTAGAATTAGCGCCCCATGCCCCACACCCTCACCCACCCATCCACTCACCCAAACATAACCCTGTTTCATACCCGGTTATATATCTGTGCGCTCTCATAGGTGTACTGACCTGCACAACAAACAAAGAAACAGGGATTTTTTCCCCCGCTCTTTATAGCGATCGCTAGCTTTGACCCCGTTTTAGAGGTATTATTGCTATCAAAAAAAGTATTTTTCTGCCTTACATGGCCCAAAAAGCTACATTAGGCTACAAACAGCCATATACAGCACTAAAATGCTGTCCCTGGGGGAGGCCCAAAACCATTAAGCTAGAAAAAAAAACTTTCAGATTTGAAAAAAATCACAACAAACAAAGAAGTGTGAATCTTTACAGATGACAGCTTTAAAGCATGGTCCTTACAGAAAGAAGCTATTGCCAGCTGCCAGGCGGACACACAGAAAGATGCGACCCCCCAGAGAAAAAAAAAACAAAAAAAAAAAAAAAAAAAAAAAAAAAAAAAAAAAAAAAAAAAAAAAAAAACAAAAAAAAAAAACAAAAAAAAAAAAAAAAAAAAAAAAAACAAAAAAAAAAACAAAAAAAAAAAAAAAAAAAAAAAAAAAAAAAAAAAAAAAAAAAAAAAAAAAAAAAAAAAAAAAAAAAAAAAAAATAAAAAAAAAAAAAAAAAAAAAAAAAAGAAAAAAACAAAAAAACAAAAAAAAACAAAAAAAAAAAAAGAAAAAACAGAAAAGATAAAAAAAAAAAAAAAAAAGAAAAAAAAAAAAAAAAAAAAAAAAAAAACAAAAAAAAAAAACAAAAAAAAAAAAAAAAAAAAAAAAATAAAAAAAAAAAAAAAAAAAAAAAAAAAAAAAAACACACAAAAAAAAACCACACAAAAAAAACAAAAAAACAAAAAACCAAAAACCCAAACAACCACCAAAACAAAAAAAAACCAACCCCCCCAGAATTATTACTTAGTGAGAACAAAACAGAGCACGCAAACGAGAGGGAGCGCAAGAGAGAGGCGGAGCCCTTCTCTCCCCAGGCCAAAAAAAAAAAAAAAAAAAAAAAAAATAAAAAAAAAAAAAAAAAAAAAAAAAAACAAAAAAAAAAAAAAAAAAAAAAAAAAAAAAACCCCCCCAACCTCGAACCTCCAATCTCCACCCCAGCCCTAATCCTTAAAACTTATCCCCCCCCCCCCCCCCCCCCTTCTTTCTCCCTTCCATTATATGTCGCCAGCTCACCGATGCAAGATCCAGTACTAGGATCAGGCGGAATCCAAGAAAGCTCCCAGGAGCACACTGTTTTATACAAAAATAGCTGGCAAGAGATCTACTTGTTCACATGAAACAGCTCATCATCAACCCAGCCCTCCCAACCTGGTGAAAGCCCCCAAACCTTACCAGCATTTGGCATGGATCCAGGTTTGCCCCAAGCTCGCCATTTCTTGGCTTGTAGAAGGCCTTTGCACCGAGACTGCATGCATCCCATGCAATACAGGTAAATGAGCAACATGAGTAGACGATCAAGATGATCAACATGAGCATATGAACAATATGAGTAAACGATCAAGATGATCAAAATGAGCATATGAGCAATATGAGTAGGGTGCGGCAAATATATCTATATTGCCCAAACATATAGATCTATATAGATCTATATATAGCAAATAGATATATTGTGTATATCTACAACATATGCAGTTACATCAGATAGACACCGGAAATCCAGTCAAAGCGCCTGCAAGATGATATGGTGCCCTATGCCATAATTGTAAAACCAGATTTTGATTTTTGTAAGGTGCCCTAGGCCGATTTACAAACATTCAGCTTCACCAATATATATCTATATATATATATATATAGATCTATCTCTATATAGATCGATGCCTCTCCCTAAATATGAGTAAACGGGCAATATGAGCGAAGAATACAAATGCAAATATGATTCATTTGAATGGGGTTATCAAGTTCATATATATATACTAGTACGGTAGCCCGTGTGGCCGGTGGCCACACATACACACATCACCCCCACTCCAATCATAATAGGGTGCCCGTGGGGCTGGGTTACAGAATGGGCTACACATATGACCTCACCTCCACCCCTCTCATAAACACAGTCATCATGTTTCCCCAACGACAATTGCTGACGCATCTGCCCCCCCCCCCCCCACACACACACACCCACACCCACACCCACACACACCCACACCTACACCCACACACAGTCCCCACTCTGCCCAAACCTCGACCCAGGCCCAATCTCAAATTTGCCTCACCCCTTTACCCGCCAACACTCACGTACGTCCCTGCTTCTCCGTTCCCATGAATCTGATCTTCTCTCGGCCACTTAGCAGATGGGTTTAACAGAAGCGATTATGATGTTTCCAGCTGAGTTCGAAATCGCGCAGACGTTTGGACGTTTCGTCAGACGACGCGGAAATATGAAGAATTATGGAAATTGCAAACGAACGTCTGCGCAGTTTCAGACTCAGATTGAAACATCGGAATTGCGCGAGAGCAAAGCTGCTTACCTGCAGCTTCCTCTTCGCGCATAGATACCTGGTTGGGCGTGCAAGCTGTTTCCCGAAAGGGCCTTCGTTCGGTCAACTCTGTCACGCATTCGCTACAGCTCAGCGCGAAAATAACCTTATCGTTGCAGGGAGTGGTGTGGGGTGGGGGGGAAAATCTTGAAGAGGTGTTGCACGCGGTGCAAGGAGCACGCAGCAAGAAGGAATTCGGAATTCGGAAGACGGAAGAACGTCACAGGGTTGCAGGGACTTAGATCGTGCATAGATACCATGAGCCGTGCGAGTGTCTTAGCTCGCAGCAAGATGAATGTATCAATAGAGCCCGCAGAAAGGCTGGAGAATGGAAGTCAACTACCTCCAATCACGAATTAGGCGATGTGATAGCGATTCAGGCGATGTGATAGCATAATGAGATGAAGAATCAAGTGCGGATGCGTGAGCCAAGTGAAAGTCAAGGGCCAGCCGAATCATGAGCCGAAGGTCGCTCCGTGAAGAAGCAATACACTGGAAACTATTATTCCGAGCGCCATGCAAAGCGATCTGAGGGTCAGCAAATGACCTCCGAGGAGAGGATCTCCTCACTGATTTCATTGAAATTCATTGCAGTCACAGTATGGGAGGCAGTTGTGGACACGAAATGAGCGCGCGCATAGCTTAGCGCATCTGCTGTTTCGGTAATTGAGAATTTTGCTGGGCGAAGACTTGGGTGTACGAAAAATCGGTTGCAAGTCGGTTACACTTCGCACGCCAATGGCACGTGAGTACGCGATGATGACACCACCACGACCACCACCACGACCACGACCATGATTTCTGTATATATATATATATATACTTTTCTTCTTCTTGTTTACCCAGTCCACCATGCCTGGCACACCACCACCACACACACACACACTAGCAGCACACAAACACACACACACCACCAGCACACACACACACTACCAGCACACAAACACACACACCACCACCACACACCCACACCACGCTTAAACCCACCTTCAAATTCTCAACCCCCCAAAACTTGCTAGGTCAGGTCAGAATGAGGGCTAGGAAAAGGGGTTTGCTTAACAATTTTTTAAAACTTTGTCATAAATCCACATATCAGACCACAAATTGATAGAGCTCATCAAGATAATCACTGTAAAACCTAATTTGATCCCCTAAATATAATTGGTGATGGGGATATGGGCCTCACAAGCTGTAGGGGGTGGGTGGTGGTGGTGGGGTGGTGGTGGTGGTGGTGGTGGTGGTGGTGGTGGGGGTGGTGGTGGGGGGGGTAAGGCAAAATACAAAAACTTCCTAACGTAGGGTCTTGAAAAAAAATCCTTGCTGCCCCCTGCAATATCGTACGATAGATTGTACAAGGTCGTACAATATATCAATAAACAAGATATCCGAATCGTCCGATATCGAATGATGTATTTCCCAATCATCTTGGAAACAGGATGATATTGACAACCTGACGCATGAACAAATCCTATGCAGCGTCGCAAGCGATATAGGAATTGACGGAAAGTGTTAGCAACGGAACGACAGGTGGCAACGGAATCGAGCGGACCGAAGCCAGTTAGTTATGACTTGTTATGAGACAGTTGGCTGAACTGTCAGGCTTTGTCTTGGTTGCACGTTGGTCGGTCGGTTGGTCGGTCGGTCTCACAAACAAACTGAAAACGGGGTGGCCCTGGGAGCTCCCTCCCCTCAGAAGGGGGGGCTCCGCCAAAAAGGTACACAAGCTAACAATATACCCATATGAGCATCTTGTGTACCATAGCACCGAACGAAACAGCTTTAGTGGACAAAGGTACGGAAGCTAAGCCTTCAAAGACTTGGTGTGTATATTACTTATATGACATTATATATTACTTGAATATTGTATTATATATTACTAGGTGTGTATACTATTTATATTATATTATATTATATTATATTATATTTTATTTTATTATATTATATTATATTATATTATATTATATTGTATATGACTTGAACTTGAACTTGGTTAAATGGCATTAGCCAGCAATTTGGCTTCTCGCCGTCCTCGGCAGTAAAAATACATTTACCAGGAAAATGCGCATATTAGCCTCAACCAAAGTTTGAACATGCAAGGCACATAGTTTCTTATTCGTACGATTTTGAACATGAATATGAATATGAAGAACCGACATTAACAAGAACCAGCAAAGCTTTAATCTGATCAATCTCTGTATATGCTTGATTTAGATGAGCTGTGCATGTGTCCAGAGCTTTTTTTTGGCGGAGCCCCCAGGATTACCGAGTTGTCCGTTTGTCCGACCGTCCGTCCGACCGTCCATCCGTCCGACCGCCCCTCGAGAGTAAGCCTTACACATAAGCCAACAGTCTTGTAACTAAATCGCTTCCGTTGCCACCTGTCGCTCCGTTGCGACCACTCTTCGCCAATTTTTAGCGTCGCTTGCGACGCTGCATAGGATTTTTTCTACGCCACCAGTTGCGATAACTACCTGGGAACATGTTTTGGTCAAACCTTCTGCTACAATGAGACTCGAATCTCGCCCCTAACCCCCGATCCACCCGGGCCGGCCCTTCTGGCTGCCTACACAAATTGTTACCAAGAGCCCATCCTTGAAAGATATCAAATCCCTGATTGCTACTAGAAGACCCCCTTCCTGAAGCAAACAAGTCCTATGCAGCGTCGCGAGCAACGCGGAAAATTGGCAGATTGTGTTGACAACGGAACGACAGGTGGCAACATTGGAGCTGACCGAAGCCAGTTAGTTATGAGACAGTTGCCTGACGTGTCAGGCTTTGTCTCGGTCGTCGGTCGGACACACTAACGGACAACAGGGTGAATTTGGGGGCTCTCGCCCCCCGGGGGGGCGCTCGCCAAAAAAAAGCTCGGCATGAGTCCCAAGAGGACGATTACCCCTACATGATTCAAACCATACACTAAGTCTAAATAAATAAATAAATAAATAAATAAATAAATAAATAAATAAATAAATAAATAAATAAATAAATACCGGTATCTCTAAATAGATAAATAAATAATACGCCTTATTACATCGTGGGAGGTTAATGAGGCCAGTCCGTTTGCTTGCACTGGGGCCAAGTACCAAACTTAGTCTAAATTTTAAAAACAACGTTGACATCAGAATGAACAAATGCTCATCCCCCCAAACACGTTGACATAAGAATGGAAAATGCTTATCCCCCACCATAACACGTTAACATTAGAATGGAAAAATGCCCACCCCCCACCAAAACACATTGACATCAGAATGAACAAATGCTCGCCCCCCCTCCCCCCTCAAAACGTTGACATTAGAATGGAAAAATGCCCCCCCCCCCCCCCCCCCCCCCCCTCCCCCTCAAAACGTTGACATAAGAATGAAAAAATGCTCATCCCCCCCCCCCAATTAAAAATAAAAGATCCAATCAACCTACTTGGAAATCTGAGACCATGCGCTGGAGCCGTGGGTGTAGAGCCAGGACACTGTTATCCACCAACATACCACTGCTGTTCCTTCGCTCATTGTATTGATTGGAAACCCCTCCAGAGGAGATGTTGCCTCCGCCAATCTTTGACAGCACCATGCATCCTACATATACATAGGGTGCGGCAAATATATGTACATGGACTGACTTGATATATCTGTTTATGTATATATATATGGACTGACTAGATAGATCTGTATGTATCTATATATACCAAACACATTTACATGGACTGACTAGATATATCTGTTTATGTATGTACAAACAATGGATTGACTAGATAGATCTGTATATATCTATATAAACCAAACACATTTACATGGACTGACTAGATATATCTGTACATATATATATACAAACAATGGACTGACTAGATAGGTCTGTATAGATCTATATATACAAAATATATATTTTTGGTATATCTATAATACGTGCAGTTACGTCAGATGACACCAGAAAATCCCTGAATTGTTTTAGAAGCGGCCTGCAACATGATATGCTGCCCTTTGCCCTCAACATCAAACCAGATTTTGATATTTTAAAGGCGCCCTATGCCCCTTTTCAAAAACCCAGCTTCGCTTATATAGATATATAGATATGGATACATAAATCTATATCTATCTATCTATCTATCTATCTATCTATCTATATCTATATCTATATCTACATATGTATGTATCTATCTATACATATCTATCAGGTCTTTGCCTCACTCTTCATATAGCGTGGAGCACATGAGATGAATGCAACCACTGGAATGTCAACAAGCAATACTGAGCAACCCATGTCCAATCAACCAAAGCATCTACGATCATTATGTGTATGTATGCCACCCTGATGACCAACCCTAACCCAAAACTAAACCCTATGCCAACCTGGCACCCTTACCAGACTCTTGAGCGGCCGCCACAAGATTGTCGCAGCTTGCCTCAGGGAAAAAATTATCTACCGTGAAGATGGGGGGATCTAAACACAGGACTTTCAGCCCAGGCGTGCTGAGGTCTACTGTCATGTATTCACTTTGAAGCCTAAACTCCAGCTCAGCACGCTTCTCTGCACTTAGGTCTGCCGGGCTAAGCCCCCCCTGCTGAAGGGCCTCTTGCGGAAGGGGTTCCACCGTGTCCTGGGAGCTAGGCCCCCC
This sequence comes from Chlamydomonas sp. ICE-L, assembly GCA_013435795.1. NCBI lineage: Eukaryota > Viridiplantae > Chlorophyta > Chlorophyceae > Chlamydomonadales > Chlamydomonadaceae > Chlamydomonas > Chlamydomonas sp. ICE-L. The sequence goes on from JACBWV010000645.1 coordinate 87,420, forward strand.
AAGCGGGGTGGAGGGCGGGGTCGGCCCAGGTCTTGAAGGGGGTTGGGCTGCAGGACTGGCTTGTGGGGTGGCTGCAGCTGCTGAGGTGTACGGCTGCTGAGGGGTTGTGGGCTGTACCTCCTGTTGGGATGACGAGGATGCAGAGGTAGGAACAGGGGCAGTAGGGCCCCGCATCTTCCTGGCAAAGTGGTCCATGCCTGCATTGCCCATGGGGGGCAGGAGGCCCTCGGGGTCCCATGCTGTGCCAATCTTCTCAGCCAATGAGCTCAAATCAGGGCCCGGGGTGGAGCTGCGGGAGCAGCGCAGGATCACTTTGCTTCGGTGGGAGTTGGAGTTAGAACGGACTGGAATGGGATTGGCTGTCCCAGAGGTGGGAAGCGAATGGCCTTGGCGCTGGCCTCGTTTTGATTGGTCGCATCCTTTGGTTAAAGAGAACGTTAAAGGTGAGAAGCCTCGGGTTGGCTCACCCCGAAGAGTGCCTGGAGTGGCTGTCCCGGGAGTGGAAAGCGAGTGTCCCTGACAGGACTTAGCGAGCATCGCGGTAGAGTTTGGGTACGCGCAGGAGTGGAAATTGGGTGATAAAGATGAACTTCGGCATGTGCCAGTGTGAGTATGAGAAGGGTGGTGAGAAGGGGGCGAACCAGGCCAGTTGGAGCCACGCCAATTCAGTACCTAGTCACGTGGGTCAGAGGGTGATGGGTGTAATCGGGGCGGTCGAAAGCGGGCGAGTCGGAAGGCCAGTTTAGCCCAGTAGCAGGGTTGTGTAGCTACAAGTCTACAACCCTGAGTTGTAGCTATCTGCTACACTTGCCAGATCACTTGCATCACAATTATCATGGGGGGATGTTAAAGGACGAGAAACTTTTTACCTTCAGAGATTGATCCCCAACCAGGATTTACAAATGTTATTTTTGCGTTTACATTTACCCTGGTGTTGTTTTTTTACTACCTAAGACAGCGAGCTGCCAAATTGCTGGCTGAAGCAATGCAACCAAGTTCAAGTTATTCATTGCAACTAGATTGAAGTCCCAAGATAGAGGTCCCAGTTGCGAATCCACTTGTTCTGCGCCCTAGTTTATGTGGATATGGCTCGGGGGGGGGGGGGGGGGGCTTGGAATCGGAAGATGGTGGGCAGTCCACAATTGGCTGAGAAACATGTAACAATCCAGTCCAATCCAGTGTTCAATACAGACAGAAAAATTTCTCAAAAGAAGTTTAGAAAGCAGACTGAACAGTTCAGCTGTTCATAAACTTAACAAGCCCCGTAGGCCCACAGCAGATGATTGCGGCAATGCATTCTTATAATGGTATCATTAGATTACCACTGTAGCACGAACTCAGGGCCCCTGTCAGTAAAACGATTGTTTGAGGCTCAGTTTACCAATGACCTTTCTTTGTAGCCCTTCCTGCCACGGTTGAGTTCAACTGAGTTCAACTCTCTAGAGTTTGAAAAGCCTTACCCGCGGAAACATTAATGTGTCTGCCAGAAGGTGCCCAGGCCTAATTTTTTTGCTTCATGCCGATCGATTTATTCTGAGAATGGGGCTATAATGGCATGATTCATGGGTATGTTTTGACCAATTTCCAGGTCATTCTTAGCACCTCATTTGGGGGGGGGGGGGGGGGGGGGGGGGGGGGGGGGGGGGGGCAGCCCTCCTCAGTTTTATTGCATGGGGCAGGGTTTCCTTTTTTTCTCTCCTCCTGTATCTACCTGTGTTTATCCCCCCCCCCCCCCCCCCCCCCCCCCCCCCCCCCTCTCATATTTATTTATGTTTCTTCATTTCCCTCATGTTGATCTAGTTATGTTTCTATCTACCCCTCATCCTCATCCTCCCCTAAGGGATGCATGGGCAGGTGGCTGTAGTAGTGCTGAGTTGCCTGGTTATTGATCTTCGCAAACAGGAGACGGAGAATCCTCTCACGATCCTCCCAAGGAAGGTCCTTAATATCCATGCGCCCCGCATCTCCATTTGTGTCTTTATCTTTTGGGTAGAGGCTCTCTCGCTCCACCTCCCGTCTTGCCATGCGCAAACTAGACAGAAGGAAGGTCTCCACATCACTTCGCTGCAGCAGAACCTCCTATGTGTATGTGTGGGTGTGAGTGTGGGTGTGGGTGTACATGCACATTTGCAGAGGCAATGTTTATGGGAGAGATTGCACGTGGTTGGATAGGTTATCCCATTCAGTGGTTAGCTGCCACAAGGGAAAGTAAACAAATTGAGAAAAACGTGCGTTTGAGAGTGAGAATGAGTGAGTGAGTGAGTGACTGTGTGCGTGAGAGAGAGAGAGAGGGAGTGATTGACGGATTGCCGGGAAGGATGAAGGATGATCGAGATGACGGGCTGCATATCGGAGGAGTTGGACGTGGTTGCTAGATGCATATTGGAGAGGAGAGGAATTGGAGGGGGACTGTTGCGTTGGAGAGGAGAAATCCTGTCGATCGGGGAGGTGTAGGAGGGAGGCTGATAAGGAATGTGAGATCTGTGATTCGGGAAGCATGTTTGGACTGGACGAGGAGTGAGTAGAGAGAGTGCTTTGCGGAGATGAGACAGGGAGCCGGGAGTGACAGTAGTAGACGTGGAAGGGGAGAGAGTACACGATATTAAGGCTTGAGAGAGTAGACTCACGAGTCATGAGGGAGCACGAGGGGAGCCACGGATCGTGATGGCGGGGATGATGGATTGTGATGGAGATAGAACTGGATCGGCAGTGAAGAGAGGTTGCCGAGCGAGTGTAGGAAGATAAGAGAGTAGAGGCGGAATGGAGAGATGAGAGGAGTTCCGAGTTCAATGAGAGAGAGGTAGTGAGAGGAAGGCACGGACGGGAGGGTACTGAGAGAGGAAAGAGCGCAGCCGAGGAGCTGTGAGGACGAGTTAAGATGTAGGCGAGAGGCGCGTAAAGAGAGTGAGAGAGATGAGAGACGAGTGGGTCTCAGGTAGGAGCAGTTGAGGCGGACGACGAGGGAGTTGAGTAGAGGGAGAGCATCGGAGAGTGATTGAACGAGAGAGCAGATCTGGTGAGGATGGAGGGGGAGGAGGAGGGTGAGGAGGGAAGAATGATGAGTAGAGCGAGAGAGGATAGATGGAGGTGACGCCTGAGCTCTGAGGAGGACTGTGGACAGAGAGTGGCGGCTGGATTCTGAGTATGTTGCAGCGATGTGTAGCGAGGCACGATTGGTAGGAGTAGATGAATGGGGATCGACGTCATAGAGACGGCCAGTCAGAGGAGGAGAATGTATAGAGACAGAGGAGAGTGACGAGAGGATTGACAGAGCGATGATAGAGAGGAAGAGCAGATGGGAAGAGTGTAGAGACGAGACGGGGAGAGGTGGAGGTTGGATGAGTTTGCATGTTTTTCTGAGCAGAGAGAGAGTTAAGGATGACGTGAGAACGTAGGAGGTGGGAGAGGAGAGTACGTTTGACGAGAAGAGTGAGTGGCGAGAGAGGGAGGAGATGTCGAGGATGGACCTTGAGGCCGCATCCCAGGTGGACTGGCCAGGCATGGGCTGACTGAGAGTGTGGTTAATGTGAGGGTGAGATGAGCGTCGGAGAGGGAGATAGGGACGAGGTGATAGAGTAGGGAGAGGCAGACGCGGTCTGATGAGGTTTCGTAGAGAGAATGAGCAGGGAGAGTGGAGACGAGAGGGAGAGAGCTCGGAGATGTACTTAGAGGTGAGACGAGAGAGAGTAGTGCTCGGCCAGCAGATTGTTGCAGGATGAGAACGAAACAGATGTGGCGAGAGAGGAAAGATGGGAGATTGCAGTAGGAACAGCCGAGCGGTGGATCTGATCGAGGAAGGTTAGTAAATAAAGATGAGGGAGTTTTGCAGGATCGTTGTATGGGAGTATGTAGATGAAGTGAGGAGATGTGAAGGAGGGAGGTATTGGGCGGGATGAGAGGGAGAGGATAGCTATCGAGACAGAGGGCGAGACGCTCTTGGGGAAGGGGAGAGCCGTGCGCAAGAGGAGAGAGCGGGAGAGCATGACAGTGAGGGGGGGGGGAGAGATAGAGAGCAATCCGGCGGCATCGGAAGTGAAAAGGGAGAGCCCAAGGAGAGGGAGAACCGGCTGAGACGAGGAGTGTGAAGACCTTGTGGGGAGAGTATGGAGTGAAAGGAGCAGTGTGAGCTTCGGACTGAGAGACGTAGTGAGGGGAGCCATTGCTGGCGTTAGTTGTGTCTAGGGAGGTCAGAGAGTAGATGGTGGGAGATGAGAGGTAGAGCGAGAGGCGAGTAGATTAGTCAGAGAGACGAGAGGGGCCGGGGAGAGATCAAGGGCAAGTGCACGAGGGTATGTAGCCAGAGAGCGGAGGATGAGAGAGCCGAGGGAGGAAGATGGCAGTGATGACATTCTTTGCTCTTGATATGGAGGGGCATGAGCCCGAGACGAGATCTATTGGAGGCAGAGGATGTGTGATTAGAGGATGAGAGAGGGTTTACGTGGACGAGGGAGATTTTCGAACTGGAGATGGTCATGAAAGATATTTTTGAGAGAGACCTGGAGGGCGGAGACGGCATAGCGAGATAGAGAGAGAGGGGGCCTGTGTAGGAGATAGAGGAGATGTATGACGAGGTGAGAGATCGGCAGTGATGGTGAGAGATGAGGGCGGAGAGAGACGGAGAGTCTAGACGGAGAGAGCCCATGCACGAGAGGTTGCCGATGTCGGGATCCGCTCTCCCGGGACGATTTTGGTTTCGGTAGGGTGGGAAGGGGAAGCGCTCGGCGGGATGTCCTAAGACTGAGAGAGGATATTGGGCGGAAGCAGGACGAGACGCACCGGTGGCGGACGACGGAGTACAGTCGCGGACGAGGGGAGTTCGAGCGGTGTGAGGGGGCGAAGAGAGGGGAGAGCTGGAGAGAGTTTTCCTTTGTCAGACGAGAATGGAGTGAGTGAGGGAGGAGCGGAGATGAGAAGAGACGTGCAGTTACGGCGGAGAACTACGAGTCAGAGAGGTCCGAGATAGGGTCTTGCTTTTGACCGATGAGAGGTATGAGAGAGATGAACGCAGTATGTGCACGGTTTCGCGTTGAGAAAGGCTGCGTAGATGATTCGTGGTTGGAGATGAGTTGTCGGAGGAGGTCCGAGTGCCGGAGAGAGCAAGATGGAGGATGAGACGCCTAGAGGCTCCGTTATTAGATTGGAGGCATTGAGCTAGAGAACGAAGGTTCTGAATGGTAGAGATGGATTCTTCGTGAGTATGGTGGAGGAGTCCGGGCGGAGTCGGTAGCCCGAGCGGGTGAACGAAGTGGAGGTCGCTTCGAGCGAGGAAGCTTGTCTTGGGCGGGTTCGGGATGTACTAGACCGATACTCTGGGAACGGGAGAATCTGAGGAACGCGAGCAATGTGGATTGATGAGTAGGGGAACTTCGCCTTGAGTTGAGAGGAGGCTCCCATCCGCGTTTAGGAGCACGAGATGATGAGACGAGGCTTAGAGATTCCGTAGAAGATTCGAGAGCGAGAGAGGGAGTGGAGAGGGGACAGGAGTACCCCGGTGGGAGTAGGGAGGGAGGTGATTGCGGAGCAGAGTTGAAGGGCATGAGGCCCGATTGCTGAGTAGGTGGAGAATGACGACGAGTGACAGTTGCGCGGCAGGAACGATTTTATGGAGGGAGACTAGTGGATTTTTGCTGCTTCTCGGTGGAGAAACATGCGAGGTGGCAGTGGGAACGAAGGCGATGTTGTACTAGTATTGCAATGACCGAGATAGATCACACGGTGAGAGAGTGGAGGGTGTTAGACGGAAGGCATCCGGGCCGATTCGGCGAGGCAGATGGAGCCCGAGACTTTGAGCAGGCGTTTGGAGATCTTCGCCTGTTTAAGCGACGAGAGAGTTTGCGCGACTCAATTGTCTGGGGAGATTGATGCACGTGTGACTTGACTTGAGAGATGAAGCATTGATGGATGAAGTGCGAGAGCATGGCAGGCTCCCGTAAGCGAGTGAGAGACCTCGCGGTAGTGAGAATGGCAGGAGCGATCACGCGGTAGCATGGGTGAGTGAGGAGCTGTGAGTTTGGAGTGCGTGTGGGTGAAGCCACCTGACGAGACGAAGGGGGGGGGCGGGGTGGGGGTGATGAATGAGGGGGTGGGATGAGACGAGGAGTGACGGAAGGATGGGGAGCGCAGTCGACTGAGGTAGAGGTTGATAGATGAGGGAGTTGAGGGATGACAGATGGAGGATGAGGCTTTGGGGGAGACGAGCGAGCGACGAAGATTGATGCATGGGATTGGGATAGTCGATGCGGAGAGAGGCGGAGTCATGTCCGCCTTAGCGGGTGATTGAGGCGAGAGGACGCGTGGGTGATCGGACTGAATGCAGGAGTCGAGGAGAGAGGGAGACCCGCGAGGAGAATGCAGGGGGACCGGCATCGAGTGACCGCGAAGCACACGAGAGTGATTGCATTCTGAGGAGGTCCGAAAGGGATTTTTGAGATGGAGGAGCGTAGGTGGTTCTGAGGAGTGAGGGAGCGGGAAGAGCAGGCTTGGGGTTGGTGAGAGATGATAGAGTATAGATTGAGAGAGGAGAGGAGGATATTAAGGAGCTATGCACCCATGCAGGGGCAGAGTGGAGAAGCTGTTTGTGAGACGAGAGCGGTGACGTAAGATGCGATGTAGTGAGAGGGGAGAGTGAAGGAGCGTTACGTTGACGACGAGATGGTTTGATGTGATGTGGGGTTGGAAGGAGAGAGGAATGATGGGTTGAGAGATTTTTTGATGATGGTCAGAAGTTAGATACGGATTAGGTAGCGAGAGTGAGATGGTGGTGATGTACGGATGGACGGCAGTAAGAAATGATGAGAGAGTGAAGTCGATGATGCAGACACAATTGGTAGGAGATCTGAGAGACTCTCGCAGAAGCGAGAGCGCATGGAGAGTAGATGATTGATAGGGCAAGAGGTTCTGGAGAGTGAGAGAGAGATGGCAAATCCGAGAGCAGGTCGGGGAGTAAGAGGCGAGGAGGAAGAGATCCTTTTGGTTTCAGGAAGCGACAGAAGCGAGGAGAGCGAGAGGAGAGTGGAAGTAAGATGATAGATGTAGGAGAGGAGCCGAATGGGAGATCGGAGAGGGGAGGGCGAGAGATTGAGAGACCAAGACACAGCTGAGGAGTGAGAAAAAGCAAACAACACTGAACGAGGAGAGGGATGAGAAGAGAGAGAGAGAAAGAAAGAAAGAGAGTCAGAGAGAGAGAAAGACGAGGAAGAAAGCGAAGAGAGGGAGAGAAGAGAGGAGAGAGGGGAGAGAGAGGAGATGGAAAGAGAGGAGAGAGAGAGGAGAGAGAGAGAGGAGAGAGAGATGAGAGAGAGAGAGAGAGAGAGAGAGAGAGAGAGAGAGAGAGAGAGAATTGCTTTCAACACTGCGCAGCCATGTTTTTACCACAGAATTGCTTTGGTAATTATAGGTATTTTTATCCTCGTTGCCACTGGTTTGTGTTGGAAGACCCACCTCCTGGGGTAAAATTCCTTTCATAAAATAAATGAAACGTTTCAACACTCAAGCTCCTGGCATGGTTCATTGTCCTTGTGCCTCACCTTTGCTAATCGTCGTCAATTACACACACAAACACACACACACAAAAATTACACACAAGCACACACACAAAAACACACAAACAAGAATTACACACAAACACACACACACCTGTGCTAATCGTCATTAATTAAACACTCAAACACACGCACACAAACACACCCACACCTGTGCTAATCGTCATTAATTAAACACTCAAACACACGCACACAAACACACCCACACCTGTGCTAATCGTCATTAATTAAACACTCAAAGACACGCACACAAACACACCCACACCTTTGCTAATCGTCATTAATTAAACACTCAAACACACGCACACAAACACACCCACACCTGTGCTAATCGTCATTAATTAAACACTCAAACACACGCACACAAACACACCCACACCTGTGCTAATCGTCATTAATTAAACACTCAAACACACGCACACAAACACACCCACACCTGCGCTAATCGTCGAATGTTCTTCAACTCTCGTGTCTTTAACTTCACTAGTCGCCTCAAAGCTTCACACTCAGCATGAGCATCGGCGATCTGGGCTTGTGTGGTGCGGATGATGGTCTGCCTCTCTCGCTCAAAGTCTTGCATCACCTATAGTTGCAAATGAAGAACATAATGCTAAGGAGAGAAAGAAAGAAGGCACCAGGAGGCTTGTGTGGTGCGGATGATGGTCTGCCTCTCTCGCTCAACATCTTGCATCACCTGTAGTTGCAAATAACAAACGAAATGCTTGGGTGGTGCGGATGATGGTCAAACTCTCGCTCAACATCTTGCATCACCTGTAGTTGCAAATGACAACAAAATGCTTGGGTGGTGCGGATGATGGTCAAACTCTCGCTCAACATCTTGCATCACCTGTAGTTGCAAATAAAAAACAAAATGCTTGGGTGGTGCGGATGATGGTCTGCCTCTTGCGCTCAAAGTCTTGCATCACCTGAAGTTGCAAATAACAAACAAAATGCTTGGGTGGTGCGGATGATGGTCTGCCTCTTGCGCTCAACATCTTGCATCACCTGTAGTTGCAAATGACAACAAAATGCTTGGGTGGTGCGCATGATGGTCAACCTCTCGCTCAACATCTTGCATCACCTGTAGTTGCAAATGACAATCAAAATGCTTGGGTGGTGCGCATGATGGTCAACCTCTCGCTCAACATCTTGCATCACCTGTAGTTGCAAATAACAAACGAAATGCTTGGGTGGTGCGGATGATGGTCAAACTCTCGCTCAACATCTTGCATCACCTGTAGTTGCAAATCACAACAAAATGCTTGGGTGGTGCGGATGATGGTCAAACTCTCGCTCAACATCTTGCATCACCTGTAGTTGCAAATAAAAATCAAAATGCTTGGGTGGTGCGGATGATGGTCTGCCTCTTGCGCTCAAAGTCTTGCATCACCTGAAGTTGCAAATAACAAACAAAATGCTTGGGTGGTGCGGATGATGGTCTGCCTCTTGCGCTCAACATCTTGCATCACCTGTAGTTGCAAATGACAACAAAATGCTTGGGTGGTGCGCATGATGGTCAACCTCTCGCTCAACATCTTGCATCACCTGTAGTTGCAAATGACAATCAAAATGCTTGGGTGGTGCGCATGATGGTCAACCTCTCGCTCAACATCTTGCATCACCTGTAGTTGCAAATGACAATAAAAATGCTTGGGTGGTGCGCATGATGGTCAACCTCTCGCTCAACATCTTGCATCACCTGTAGTGCAAATGACAATCAAAAATGCTTGGGTGGTGCGCATGATGGTCAACCTCTCGCTCAACATCTTGCATCACCTGTAGTTTGCAAATGACAATCAAAATGCTTGGGTGGTGCGGCATGATGGTCAACCTCTCGCTCAACATCTGCATCACCTGTAGTTGCAAATGACAATCAAAATGCTTGGGTGGTGCGCATGATGGTCAACCTCTCGCTCAACATCTTGCATCACCTGTAGTTGCAAATGACAATCAAAATGCTTGGGTGGTGCGCATGATGGTCAACCTCTCGCTCAACATCTTGCATCACCTGTAGTTGCAAATGACAATCAAAATGCTTGGGTGGTGCGCATGATGGTCAACCTCTCGCTCAACATCTTGCATCACCCTGTAGTTGCAAATGACAATCAAAATGCTTGGGTGGTGCGCATGATGGTCAACCTCTCGCTCAACATCTTGCATCACCTGTAGTTGCAAATGACAATCAAAATGCTTGGGTGGTGCGCATGATGGTCAACCTCTCGCTCAACATCTTGCATCACCTGTAGTTGCAAATGACAATCAAAATGCTTGGGTGGTGCGCATGATGGTCAACCTCTCGCTCAACATCTTGCATCACCTGTAGTTGCAAATGACAATCAAAATGCTTGGGTGGTGCGCATGATGGTCAACCTCTCGTTCAACATCTTGCATCACCTGTAGTTGCAAATGACAATCAAAATGCTTGGGTGGTGCGCATGATGGTCAAACTCTCGCGCTCAAAGTCTTGCATCACCTGTAGTTCAAATGACAAACACAATGCTCAGGAGAGAAAGAAAGAAGGCGCCAGGAGGCGCAGCTTGGTTTACAGCACAGGGGAGACCGACCCTACGGCAGCCTGCACCCTGTTCAGGTTATTTAACACACAGATAGGAGAGACCCACCCAACTGCAGCCTGCACCCTGTTCAGGTCGTTAAACAGGTGTTCAGGGTGTTGAACACATGTTTATGCATATCACTAGTTAAACATGGAGTTAGTGAACAGGTGTTGAACGCCCTGAACACCTGTTTAACAACTTGAAAAGGAGCAGGCTGCCGCAGGGCGAAAAATATATTGCAGAGGGAGCCCTTTCATAAGGTGACATAAGCTAACAAGGGCGTGACCGCCCTTGTGCGACACTGCATAGGACTACCACTACCAGCATGGTGGTTGGCCTCAGTGCAAGCACACGGGCTGCTCCCCTCAACCTCATGCCTTGTAATAAGGTGTAATATTAATTTATACACTACCGGCATGGTGGTTGGCCTCAGTGCAAGCAAACGGGCTGCCCCCCTTTACCTCACACCTTGTAATAATGCATACTTATTATTTGTACGCTACCGGGATGGTGGTTGGCCTCAGTGCAAGCAAACGGGCTGCCCCCCTCAACCTCACGCCTTGTAAATTGTAATAAGGCGTACTATTAATGTATACACTACCGGCATGGTGGTTGGCCTCATTGCAAGAAAACAGGCTTCCTATCATGGTTGGGCAAGTCCCTTGAGCCTATTTGGCCTACCCCTGGACAGTAACATACACACAGTGTACAAAACAAATGGCTTACTATTTATTTATACACTACCGGTAGTATGCCTGATGCTGCAACTCCCTGCCCGTACCTGCTGCAACTCATACCTGATGCTGCCTTACCCCACCGTGCTGCCTTTAACTACCGGTAATACTGTCTTACAACGGTAATGCTGACTTACTGCTGCAACTCGTACCTGTTGCTGCCTTGCACTACCGTGCTGCCTTACTCTACCGGTAATGCTGTCTCACAACGGTAATGCTGACTTACTGCTGCAACTCATACTAGATGCTGACTTACACTACCGGTTACATGCCTGATGCTACAACTCCCTGCTCATACCTGTAACTTGTACATGTTGCAGCTCCCACCACCCAACTGTCGCACCCCCTGTCATGCCCACCACAACCCACCACAACATGCCCAGCACAACATGCCCACCACAACCCACCACAACATGCCCAGCACAACATGCCCACCACAACCCACCACAACATGCCCAGCACAACATGCCCACCACAACCCACCACAACATGCCCACCACAACCCACCACAACATGCCCACCACAACATGCCCAGCACAACATGCCCACCACAACCCACCACAACATGCCCACCACAACATGCCCAGCACACACAATGCTGCAACTCTGTGCTCATACCTGTACCAAGCTCTGTTCCAATGCGGTGACCTTGCCCTGGGCATCCTTTATTGCTTGGGCCTGCTTAGCGCCACGCTTTGCATACCCATCCTCCATCTCAGATTTTAGTAGCACCTCGCGAGTGAGTCGGTTGCGCTCCTCTTCAAGAATACGAACCTCTTGTTGCAAAACATCTGTCTCCTGTGATTTGTGTGTGGGGGAGGGATGTGATTGTGTGTGGGGGGTGGGGGTGGGGGTGGGGGATGTGTTTGTGTGTGGGGTGTGTGTGTGGGGGGGAGGGATGTGTTTGGACATCAGTCTCCTATGATTCAAATTCAAATGCCGCATTTCCCACACAGTAGTGGGTGAAATGGAGTATTCGGACGCACGACGTAAGATTCCGCAGGACGCCTTCATATTTCAAATACCCGTAACCCCCCGGGCAAAACCAGGAGTAACCACCGCCAGTGTTTTCACAGCAGTACTGTCCTGCCCGGTATTTAATCAAGTGCACAGTCACTGGGGGCACTAAATTCTTGGTGCCCCAAGTTGCTAAGCCTTGATCTTAACCAACTTTTCGAGTTGCGTCGAGATCCCATCCCGCAGATCCCGCAAAACGATCGAAGATGGCGCACGGGCCTCCGATCAAGGCTCGCTCTGAAAAGCTACACCGTAATCCCAACCCATCGCAAGATGAGTGGGCAACGGGAGTTGCATTCATCGACCTATCCTATAGCTCCTGATGCCCCCAAGACCTCCAATCCTCTAGCGCCTATGCCGCTAGATTCCCTCCCAGCCAGATCGAGAAGAAAGGTGAGAGTATTGAGTTCCTTCCCTCTCCCCATCTGCTCCGCGACTCGTAGTCGACCATCGCGTTCTCCTTCTTTGCCTTACTTTTCTGCCCAGTGCCTTTGCACAGCAGCCCTGTTCGCCTTGAAGTTTGCGTCGTTCAGCTTTTGCTAGAATTTGTCTTCCTACAGTACCCACTCACATTCATAGCTGCATTCAAATCACAACCCTTTGTGGGAGACTGATGGTTGAGATGTTCCAACCCCATGACTTGGAAGACAGGGAAAAGTGGCTCAACTCAACTGGAACCAAGCTGAATATAGAGAGATGGCAGTACTGGGCAGATGAATTAGGTGTCCCTTGTCCTAGGTTTCTAGTAGACCTTCCTTCACTGGGGTAATGGTTGTATGAGCAAGTTACCTTGATCACTCACCACCCCTGAAACAACCCTGTGACAGGTAAAAAATAGGTAGATGGATAGCTCTTCCCCAAAGGTCACACCCTTGGGGATACCTGCACTATCCAACTCTTGTTTGATGCCCTATACCCTGTCACCACCTACCATACCACTTACAAGGCACAGGCTTAAATCCCATAGATATTTAAATGGTAACATAGCTGATATGACCAGTACGGCCAGCCAATGGTGTGATATACCCCCTAATTAAGGGAAATATCACACACAAGAGCTAAAACGTTACAAAGTCCAGCCTACACTTTAAATAAATCTAACAAGGGCACACTAAGTGACCTGGAGTCTGGGACAAGGCTCTGGAGCTGGTGTGGCATGAGTCGGTAGGGGTACATGTGCACAATAGGTGTCCTGGAACTCGAAGCTTGCATGATTTGCTTGCAGCACTGGGCACATAGACTGGCAGGAACGTCAGTCTTGTGCTACATGGATAAGGTCCAAGCTGTTTCAGCTGTGTATAAGGGGGGTTCCAGGATAACACGCATCAGGGATGATAACATCCCAATTATCGGCATTAGGAAAAACTGTGGATCTCCTATATGCTTGGGTGGCCTCACCCACTGACGCACTTTGCTTGTGATCAGACCTGCCCAGAAGCTTACCCCTTTCATATCTTCCTCCCACCCCCCCATAGGATGTACCATCTACCAAGGCACCAAGGGAAGGATGCTTAGGTGCACCAGCTGCAGCCAGCACAGCTACCCCCAGTGCATCAGCTTGGGCAGGAATGCCATGTCCTGTGGTACATTCAAGTGCTCAGCCTGCACACTATAAGAGTGTCTCTCCACATCACTAGCTTCCAAGGCCAACAAGGGCCAGGGAGTTAGGGATGTTGGAGGGCTCTACCTTGGCTGTACGGAAGCTCACAAGACACTTATGCAAGTGATCTTAAGCGACACCAAGTGCATGGCTGAAGTTACTTGCTTACTGAGCAGAATGCACTCCGTCCTGGCCCCAAGGAACAAGTGCCTTTGATGCTAGTTAAAACTGGTCATGGGTTGGGCAGGAGGTCATAACCAACCGGCCACCATTACAATCATGTCAGCACTAGCTGATTGGCACAGGCCCAAGGGACTGGACCCTTAGCACTCTGGTTTCCAGTGTTGCGGGACAGATCTCTAAGGCCTTTAGGGTGTTCCAGGGCCTAAGGGAGTTGCATGTGGCAAAGAGGGCAGTGTTGTAAGTCCCTCATGTTTGTGTGTCTGGAGACCATGAGGAAGCTGAAAACCCTGCTGCCCCACATGGAGGACGTGTTTACTAAAGATGCAGCTTGGCTAGTGATGGGTTTCTTTGACCTCCTTAGGAGGAGTGAGCTTATTGCTCTACTTTTGTCAGTGTAGTCCCCCCTTCTTTCAGGTCAGGCTTTGTCCTATAGACTGAAGTCTTTTCTCACTGCTATTGCACACGCTCACCCCAAACTGGACATAGATCCAGCTAGCTTTGCCTTGCACAGCCTCAGACGGGGAGGTGTAGTAGCAGCTTGGGCTAATGGGGCAGATCTAGAGACTATTAGAACTCAAGGTAGGTGGAAATCAGATGCCATTAAGGCATTTCTGATCCCAGACCTCTCGGTCAAGTTGATCTTTGCCTCCAGCCTCTGAGCCTAGCTTTCCCCCCCTCTTTCTTTCTCTTGATACCCCATCACTTAGCCAAGCCTGCTGTCCTGTACATGCTCCTTACTCCTACACCTTTCCCCCAGTCCCCCTTTACACTCCTTTCCTTTACTTAGTGGGACTGATTTTTATATCCTGAGGGCACGTGTGTGTGAAATTGCAGTGACTCTTGCATATGGTAGTAGCACAAAGACAGACCTGAACAGTCTGGACTTACAAGCTAGATAGTGCAGTTGACTTTATTTAATGGTAAAAGCTGATAAGACCAGTAAAGCCAGCCAGTGTCTTGATATACCCCCTAATTAAGGGAAATATCACACACGAAGCTAAATCTTTACAAGGCCCAGCATACACCTTAAATATGTCTACTAGCACTTGTACCAATGGGGGCCCCATCTGAAAGATCGCTGGACCTCTCGGGCAGTGACTGAATGTCCAGCAAGCAGGCCCCCAACTTTTGCAAATATAAGTACTGACAATGATGAAGCCTGCATGTGTGCTTATTTCCTCAACCCTTAAGGGTAAATTATATGTAGTGGAAATATGAAAAGCAACTGTAAGGAATCTGAGTCAACCGTCTGAATTGTGTGATTGTGGTGGTAATGGAGATGTGGGCGGAGGTTCTCCTGTGATTCAAGGAAGACCGGCTCAGGACAAGTAATGATATAATTCCATAAGATCTCAGCTTGCGCAGGGCAGTGTTTGTTTGTTAACTTGCAAGGAAGACAGGCTCAGGCCAAGTAATGATATAATTCCATGAGATCTCAGCTTGCGCAGGGCAGTTTTTTTTCTATTTATAATTTGCAAGGAAGACAGGCTCAGGCCAAGTGATGATATAATTCCATAAGATCTCAGCTTCTGCAAGGCATTTCTTTTTTTCCAGCTTGCAAGGAAGACAGGCTCAGGCCAAGTAATGATATAATTCCATAAGATCTCAGCTTCCGCAAGTCATTTTTGATTTTTTCCAGCTTGCAAGCAAGGCAGCAATGCGAATGCAACCAAACTAAGCAGTTTGAGGTTTAAGTGAAGTTATTTTCCTAACTATTCTTTCTAATTTTCTTCCTGGACTATTTTCAAAAAGTCATATCTGTCTGATTTTCTTCCTGGACTATTTTCAAAACTTTCTGTCTTTCTGATTTTCTTCTTTGATGTTTTTCCAAACTTTCTGTCTTTCTGATTTTCTTCTTTGATTCTTTCCCAAACTTTCCGCCTTACTGATTTTCGTCCTTGATTATTTTCCAAACTTTCTGTTGTTCTGAATTTCGTCCTTGATTATTTTTCAACTAAGCAGTTTGAGGTGTAAGTACCTGAGGACGGTGAATGTATGTATTAAGCAGTCCAGGGGTAGCCAATAAGGATACAAGGACTTGACCAACCTCGAACAAGGACTGTAAAAAGGGAGAAAAGGGAAAAGAAAAATGGGAAAGGAACAAAAGGAGACGGGAAAAGAGCGACTGTGACACACATTGTTTTCTAAACAAAAATGTGGAAGTAGTGAAGGACCAGGTTTACAAGGGTGGGTAGGTAGAACGCTGCATGGCGACACATGGGTCCGGCTATACTAGTCAGAAATGCCCCCCCGACCCCCCCAGGCTCCACACTTTGTTCTCCATGGGGTTCAGAGGGCAGCGCGTTGCACTGGGGTCGCACCGAGTCGCTCAATTTGCGGCACGTCGCACGGAAAAAAAAAGTGAGCCAAAACCCACCTGGACGTGGATTTTCAGCTCCTCTGCCATTCTCCGGTTCTGTTGCAATATGCGCTTCACACTTGCATCCAGTCGCTCGTCTATCTCCTCTTCGGCAGCCTTCTTCAACTCTTCCATCTTTTGCTCATACTCCTTTCGGATCTTGGTGTTCAGTTCCAAGTAGTACCTGCATGGTCGAAACACACAATCGTAAGCCGCGGTGTGGTGTGGGAGACTGCAACTCAAACTCCTCCAAACTGCAACTCAATCCTCTCCTCGGCAACCTCTGTTCA